>CM046452.1:80548461-81013461 GCA_025506515.1 Flaveria trinervia | reverse complement strand
CATGTCACACCCTCAAAATCCATTTGCGGAGTTTTACCGCGAGGCGTGTGAACAAACCAGGATCACAGTCAATAGTTACTCGGAACGACTCTATATGTCATAACTTAAATGAAATTAATCCAAAGTAAATAAATTAAAGAGTGCGGAAGCATTTTGAAAATAACCCAAAGTAATAAAAGTATATTCGTGGCAAAACACGTGCCAATCCCAAAAGAGAAATCAATAACTATTAAAATGGTAAAATTGTCTTGAAGACCGTGTCATAGAATGCAGTGGACCATGTAGTGCTCCTATGGTAAGCAAGCTAAGGACCTGAGAATAGCATACTAAAAATGTCAACACAATGGTTGGTGAGTTCAAGAGATATTCAAATATAAACAGTTTAATAATAAAGATGTACAAGTAGCGTATTGTAACAGATAACTAGTCCATTAACAATAAATATTATTTCATAGTGATTTCGCAATTGAAGCTGACTGTGTTACGTTGTTGCCTCCTGCCACGACTTAACAGGTCGTGACAATGTTCATTAGGACAACTTGCACCCGGTTGACCTCGAGTCACACAGGTGGGGCTCGTCAGACCCAGTAGTACTACCCAAATTTCCCCGCTAATCAATATTAACAATTCGAAAGTGTGAGGACTTTCCATGATATCAACACTATATAATATTATACACAACTTAAATACATAAGCGTTCGTGATTTACCAGTATGCTATCTCCCCCAAAGAGAGTAAATAAAAAGTGGGGCATGAACTCACCTGATATGCGTTTAGATACACCGGGTGACTTGTCAAACAGGATAGACAGACAACCTTCAGAGGTTACCTAGATCATATAAGTGCATGAGTACGTGTAATCAAAGAACATGTGAAACCCTAAGTACACTACAACCAAGGACTCAAGATTTCAAACAAAACACACAATGTTTGACCTAGTTGACCCGTTTGACCCGTTGGTGACTTTATGTGTTGTAAACCATTCAAATAGATCATATGCATGCTATATCATCCAGGTGTAACACTTAGATCATCATTCAACCAAGTATCATACAAGTCATGCGAATCTAGAACATTAACATAACCACTAGTTATACACAACTAACATGTCACACAGATATCAAACCACTCACTACATGCCATGTGAAGCCACTCATGACTTCACATCCTAAACCCTGCCAATCCTACTAAGTAGAGGCCTCAGATTCGCACGCGTGTATGATGATCATAACCATATTCATTATCCATATGCATTGCATTCAACAACATTCCACAATCAATTACCTGTCCCAAACATGATGTCCTACTACTAAACAACATCCAAATCATATATGATCATAAATGTCCATATATCATTCATGATTACCCGGCATTACATACAACCAAATTACCATGTTCTACCACATTAGAATCTATCCATGATCATACTAACATGTTCCTAACACCCCAAACATGTTCAAGCCATCATTTTTCAGACTTTAGGCAAATAAAGTTTCCCTTTTGGGAAAGTACATCCAACAACTATCAATCATCCAATGTATTCATGAATTCATCATAATTATACCATTTCAAGCTCCATACAATATCTAAACATGATCAACAACACCTAAACACCATAACCTAACAATCTTCATAAACAAAAGTTTCTACTTTTGGCAAGCTGTGAACAACAACATCAAATTAAAGATTTCTAGCATTCATAACCACAATCTAGCATCTAATCATCATCATGAATTCATCCATAACATCATACCATCCATAATTCAACATTACATGCAAAATAAAGTTACTATTCTTAGTAACCTATGAACAATGCATCAAAATCCCAACTTTCTTGCATAATCAATATATTCTAACATTCATACAACCTATTAATCATCAAACATTCATCAAACAATCATCCATCATGCATAATCATTGTATTTTCGAATTAGGGTTTGTTTCATACACAAGGTTCATGATCAATCTACTAAAAAAATAGAATTCTTGCATAATCGACGTTAACTAACATGTATACAATCTAACTAACATACTAACATCACCAAACAACATCAATTCGACCCCATGAATGTCAATTTCGCAACTAAGATTCGGCCATCTTGAACAACTCACAAAAACTTGAAAAATCTAACCTTTAAACGTGTTATAACTTGCAATTGATGATTCTAACATGTTCTAAACTTGAAATCGACCAAAATCGATGCTTCCTTGATGATTCTAGGCTGAATTCGAAGAGGAGAGGGGAAGAGAGGTTGGATCGCAGCCGAATGGGGGAATTAGGGTTTGGGATTTGTTTTGTTTAATTTATTTTGTATATTACCATTTAAGCCCTTGTAACTTGTATTTTTATAAAAATTATCTTTTAACTCCTTTTCAAAGTGCTTTTAACTTAATAATATAATGATATAAATCACTGAAAATCATTATATATTTTATCTTTATAAAAACACAAGACATACGAATAAATAGGCACGTTTCCGCGTTACGCGATTAATTTTCTAATTAACCTTTTAAAAATGTGTAAACATATAAACATAACCCAATACTCACATAATCAATTAGATTCACATCAAACTAACATTATCCATTATTATTAGGTCACCAACATTAAACGGCAACTAGTGTGTGCTCACAACACGTAACGGAACTAACGGAGTTTGGTAACGGAAATTTACCGGATGTCACATTATCCCCATGTTGAAAGAATTTTCGTCTCGAAAATTGCCTACATGGCGAGAGTGTTCCATCACTGGTCTACTGCATTAGCACACAAAAATCGAAATCGAGTGAGTTTTGGATGAGTTGTCACATCATCCCCATGTTGAAAGAAATTTCGTCCAGAAATTTAAATCAATACCTTCGTCTGCTGGCATCGTCCCTTCGAATAGTTGAGGGTACTTAAGCTTCATTTGATCTTCCCATTCCCATGTGAATTCCGGTCCACGTCGCGAATTCCAACGAATTTTAACAATAGGTATCTTGCTTTGCTTAAGTGTTTTCACCTCACGGTCCATCACCTCAACTGGTTCTTTAATAAAACGCAATTGTTCATCCACTTGAATTTCTTCTAGTGGTACGACCGTCGTTTCATCAGTTATGCACTTCTTCAGGTTTGACACGTGAAATACATCATGGATTCCACTTAGCGAATCAAGTAGGGCTAGTCGATAGGCTACTGGACCTATTCTTTCCACTATCTCAAATGGTCCAACGTACCTCGGATTTAGTTTCCCTCGTTTGCCAAACCGAACTACGCCTTTCCATGGTGAGACTTTCAACAAAACCTTGTCACCAACCTGAAACTCTAAAGGTTTCCGTCTCTTGTCAGCATAACTCTTTTGTCTGTCTCACGCTGCAGCCATACGGTTCCGTATCTGTATAATCTTCTCAGTCGTCTCATGAATTAACTCGGGACCTGTTATCTCACTATCACCAATTTCTGCCCAGCAAACCGGTGATCGACATTTTCTCCCATACAGCGCCTCGAAAGGTGCTGCTTGTATGCTAGTATGATAACTGTTGTTATAAGAAAACTCCACCAATGGCAGGTGAATTTCCCAGTTATTCCGAAGTCAATCACACAAGCACATAGCATATCTTCCAACGTCTGTATAGTACGCTCACTCTGACCATCCGTCTGTGGATGATATGCAGTACTCATATCCAAACGTGTACCCAAAGATTTCTGCAATGATTGCCAGAAATGTGACGTGAAACGAACGCCACGGTCTGAAATAATTGAGATCGGTACTCCATGTCTCGAAACGATCTCTTTAAGGTACAATCGGGTTAATTTCTCCATCTTATCTTTTCCTTAATTGCAAGGAAGTGAGCAGACTTTGTCAATCGATCCACAATAATCCATATCGTGTCACAACCAGTACTAGTCCGGGGTAGCTTAGTATAAAATCCATGGAGATTTGTTCCCATTTCCATATTGGAATCTCGGGTGTTGTAACAGTCCGGATGGTTTTTGATATTCTACTTTTACCTTCGAGCAGGTCAACACTTGCTCACATACGTAGCTACATCCGCTTTCATGTTGGCCACCAATAGTGAACCTTTAGGTCATGATACATCTTGTCGGATCCAGGATGTATAGAATACTTAGATTTGTGTGCCTCGCTCATAACTAAATCTCTCAGATTTCCATGACAGGCACCCAAAGTCTATCCATGAAATACCGAATTCCATCCTCTTTCACCACTAGCTGCTTCTCAATTCCCCTTAACAACTCAGAACCAATATTTTCCACTTTTAAAGCTTCTATCTGTGCCTCCTTAATGTCACACCCAACCTTGACGGCGAAAACGTCGAGATGTGAGGGTTAAGATTGTTCACAACCACATAACGCTATATAAAATGTAAATATTATTATCATAAGTCTTGAAATGAAATGCAATCATAAGTCTCAAACAAATAATAAGTTCAAACATAACATAACATAAAGTAAACTTTTATTTCATTACTAGGTCCAAGTCCTAGATTATAGCATGCTTCAAAAAGGATCACTTTAAACTTGAGGTTGACCTGAAACATGATAAAAATAAGTGTCAACTAAAAATAGTTGTGAGTTTCCAAGGTTTTCATACATAATATGAAAAAGGTTACAAGTAGCAATTCATGTCATAGGTCATAAGCAAGTAAGGTTATAGAACACATATCGTTACAACCAAACTCGACTTGATTACAAGTATAAAAGATGGACTAAGTGTATTTGGTTCCCATGATGAACAAGCATACGTCATCAGGAGCCGGCAATACTCGGCTTTAGCACAAAATAGGCTTGTCAGGACCAAAGATCTAAGACGTCGCCAGGCTAGCAATAGTTAATGATTGTAAACAAACATTGTATCTCATATAATCACTTACAATACACAAATAACCATGACAAAATAATAAGTTGATTTGCACGTGATTTACAAGTCTCAAATGTGTATAAGTGTATCATGTATAAGCTATCATGTTTCACCCCAAAATAGTGTAAAATAAAGTAAAAAGGGGCAAGGAAAACTCACTTGGCTGAAAGTATAAGTATGAAGATTAATAAGATTGATAATAAACGTTGTTCCAAGATGAACGTCACAAGACACCTAAATATATATATTATAAGATTTTAGGTTATAATAAGGTTTAACGTTTAAACGCGAACTAGGGTGGCAAAGAGAATTTGAGGTTTTGATAAAAACACCTTATTTTAATTTTAAAGAAAAGTGTGATACTAATTAATTAGTTTGTCATAAAAATAAGTTTACAATAATTAACAAAGTTTAAATATATAAAATGTAAGTATCTTTTATATACCGTAAAAATTATAGTTTTAAACAATAACATTTGCTCTAATAAAAATGTAGTGATATACATCATCATTTATAGTCTATTTTATAGAAATATCCTTTGTTAAAAAAAGTTTTTAAGTAAGTTATTTAATTATTTAAATCAAATAAAGATTTAGAAAATTATTTGGTGTTTATAAAATTATTTAAAGTTTACAAAAATTATTGTTATGTTTATTAAAAATTTTCCATAATGATTTTATTGGCTAAAAAGCCTTAAAAAAATACATGAGGATGCCCGGGTTCGAACCCGGGACCTCATGTCCAAAGTGCAACGTCCTAACCAGTAAACCAAGGCCTCAGCCGAGGTTTATTTGGGTTTCCAACCCTTAAAAATACCAACCCAAAACCCCACCCAAATTCTCAAGAACCTAGGTTCGGATTATGCTAAATTGAAGATCAAATCGATTAGTATAGAGCTTGGAATCATAGGGCTTTTGATTAGCGAATAAAACCGAGTGAGTGAGTGTATTTAATTACCCTAATGAAGACTGGATTGACGAGGTCGAGTGTGGAAGAACTCGCGGCTGAACTCGAACCTGATTGAGATGCAAATGGTGATGGAACCCGAATTAAATTTGAATGTAGCTTCGGAAGAAGGTCTTGATTAAGATTTCCAATCATTTCAGGTGAAAGTGTGGAGAAGGAGGGGTTCAGTTGTGTGAGAAAACGCCGCGAGTGTGGTTAGTCGTTTGTGTTGATTTCAGGTGCTTAGGTTGAAATTGTACTTAGAAATCGATTAGAAACGTTTTAAACAATTGTGTGGGTTCAGTTATTTGATAATTATCAAGCTTTAATGGTCGTACGTTGCGGGTTGATGATCGACCGTTAACCGACCTTGTATCCACTCGCATCCGATGTTAAAGACCAATTAAAGTCCTTTAATGGGTTCGAATCGACTTCAAGAACGGTTTGGAACAGTTTCGGGATCAAGAAACGACCTGTTTTTGATGTTTAAGGGGTCGCCGGAGCCGGCCAGAACTTGGCCGGAAATGGTGCCGGAAAAACGGGGTCGAGAGGGAAAGGGGGGTTAATAATTACACAATTGGTCCCTCTAGTTTATTATTTAACATTTTATGCTTAAAAGTTCCATTTTAAGTTTCCAAATTGACAAATAAAACCTCAAACTTAATTTAAGTTTATGTTTTAAATATGGTTAAGTTTAAAACCTTATAAATTATAATAACCATATTAAAAGTAATCTTATTATTACTAATACTATTATTCATTATTATTACTTATTACTATTGTTACTTTTATTAATATTAACATTATTATTATTATTTATACCTAACATTTCATAAAAACCAATGACAATAAAGAATAAGCACAAACAACACGCAAGTTTCAAAATGACAATAATAATCCTTGTAAGAGTAAACGAGTTAACTTTAGTTACAAAAATACGAGATGTATAAGTCTCCCCAACTTAAAAGAATTTCGTCCCGAAATTAAAAGAAATGAAACTATACAAATAAAAATGGGTATCCCTTCTTCATGTGCTCCTCACGTTCCCAAGTAAATTCAACGCCATGTTTATTTTCCCAACGAACCTTGACGATTGGGGTTGTTGTGGGTCTCGTCTTCTTCATTATGTGGTCCATGATCTCTACAGGTTTCTCGATAAAATGTAATGACTCGTCAATCTGAATGTCTTCCAACGGAACATACAGACTTCGTCGGCCAAGCACTTTCTCAAATTTGAGATGTGGAACACAGGATGAACTCCACTAAGGTCAAAGGTAGTTCCAGTTTATAAGCCACTTTCCCAATCCTTTTCAGGATTTTGAAAGGTCCTACAAATCTTGGAGCAGTTTGCCCTTCTTTCCAAAGCGAACCAACTTTCCACGATGAAACCTTAAGAAGGACCATCTCCCCAACTTGAAATTCCAATGGCTTACGTCGCTTGTCAGCATAGCTCTTTTGACGACTTCTCGCCACTTCAAGGTTCTTGCGAATAATAGAAACTTTATCGGTCGTCTCTTGTATAAGTTCAGGACCAGTGATGAAGTTTTCACCAATTTCGGTCCAACAGATCGGTGAATGACATTTTCGACCATAAAGTGCTTCAAATGGTGCCATCTTTATACTCGAGTGGTAACTATTGTTATACGAAAATTCCGCGAGTGGTAGATGCGTATCCCAATCGCCACCAAAGTCAAGAACACACAGACATAGCAAATCCTCCAAGGTTTGGATCGTCCGCTCGGTTTGACCATCAGTTTGAGGATGGTAAGCCGTGCTTAGGTCCAATTGAGTACCCAAGAGTTCTTGCATAGACGTCCAAAAATACGAAGTGAAACGAGCGTCTCGGTCGGATATGATGTGCAGAGATACCCCATGACGACTTACAATTTCATCAACGTATATACGAGCTAACCTTGATGTCTTGTAAGTGTCACGTTAGGTATAAAATGTACTGATTTGGTCAATCGGTCAACGATCATCCATATGCTATCATGTCCTCGAGAGGTTCGGGGTAGCTTTGTTATGAAGTCCATAGATATGTGTTCCCATTTCCACATAGGAATCTCGGGTTGCTCAAGTAATCCACTTGGACGTTGATGTTCAGCTTTAACCTTCGTACATGTGAGACACTTAGCTATATAAGTCGCTATGTTTCTTTCTTCCAGGCCACCAATATTGACCACGTAGGTCCATGTACATCTTATCGGAACCAGGATGAATAGAATAACGAGTTTGATGAGCTTCGTTCATAATAAAGGTACGAATGTTATCGCGATTTGGAATCACAATGCGATTGGCGAAGTACATCAACCCATTGGGTTTCGTTTCCAATGGGTTAGAAGATTATGCTCCAATTCATCCTTCATTCTTCCTTCTCTTTGAATCATTTGTTTTGCCACCAAGATGCTAGACTCGATGTCACTATCTATTCTCAGGTTTTGTAGTAGTACGGTGGTCTCGTTGACATCTAGTCGGATCTCAGTATCGAACTCACCCAAAGTGTCAAACCATTGATGCCGATTGCGAATTTCTTGGAATGAGATCATCTTGTTGTGAATCTTTCGGCTTAGTGCATCGGCTACAACGTTTGCTTTAACAGGATGGTAACGAATGTCACAATCATAGTCACTAATCAACTCCACCCAACGACGTTGTCTCATGTTGAGATCTTTTTGATTGAAAACGTGTTGAAGGCTTTTGTGATCAGTGTAGACTATACATTGCGTACCATACAGGTAGTGCCTCCAAATCTTCAAAGCAAATACAACAGCACCAAGCTCGAGATCATGAGTTGTGTAATTCACCTCGTGAACCTTCAATTGCCTCGATGCGTAAGCTATGACCTTCCCTCGTTGCATAATAACACAACCAAGGCCTTGTTTAGATGCATCACAATACACGGTGAAATCGTCGTTTCCATCGGGTAGGGTCAGGATAGGAGCATTGCATAACTTATGCTTTAACGCTTCAAAAGCTTCTTCTTGCTCGGAACCCCACTCGAATGGTTTATTCTTTTGTGTCAAAGTAGTGAGCGGTTTCGCGATCCTCGAGAAATTGGCAATGAATCGCCGATAATAACCAGCAAGACCAAGAAAAGAACGAACTTCGGTAGGAGTTGTAGGAACACACCAATCCTTCACAGCTTCCACCTTTGCAGGATCAAAGTGAATTCCTTGGCTATTCACCACGTGTCCTAGAAATTGAACTTCCTCGAGCCAGAAGTCACACTTCGAGAACTTTGCGTACAATTGCTCTTTCTTTAACAACTCAAGAACCAATCTCAAATGCAGTTCATGATCAGTGTTGGACTTGGAATAGATAAGTATGTCATCAATGAAGACGATCACAAACTTGTCTAGATAAGGCTTGCATACTCGGTTCATGAGATCCATGAAGACAGCAGGAGCATTGGTTAAACCAAAAGGCATCACCATAAACTCATAGTGTCCATAACGAGTACGGAAAGCGGTCTTTGGATATCACCATCATGAACGCGCAATTGATGATAGCCAGAACGTAAATCGATCTTCGAGAAAATAGCAGCTCCTTGAAGTTGGTCAAACAAATCATCAATACGAGGAAGAGGATAACGGTTCTTGATGGTAAGCTTGTTAAGCTCACGAGATGCACATACGAAACGATCCATCTTTCTTCTTCACAAAAAGAACAGGTGCACCCCAAGGCGAAGAACTAGGACGGATGAAAACCTTCTCGGATAGCTCTTGAAGTTGACTAGAGAGTTCTTGCATTTCCGATGGTGCAAGCCGATATGGTGACTTAGCCACGGGGTTTGCTCCTGGTATCAAGTCGATTTTAAACTCAACTTCACGCATGGGAGGTAAACCACTAAGGTCATCGGGAAATACTTCAGGAAAGTCTCGTACGATAGGGACATCCTTAAGTTCTTTCCCTTTGACTTTCGTGTTGACCACGTACGGCAAGA
Organism: Flaveria trinervia; assembly: GCA_025506515.1. Lineage (NCBI taxonomy): Eukaryota > Viridiplantae > Streptophyta > Magnoliopsida > Asterales > Asteraceae > Flaveria > Flaveria trinervia. The sequence continues at coordinate 81,003,714 of CM046452.1, read as the reverse complement.
AGGCCATATACTTCTTGCTTAAGCACTTTCGGGCTTGAGTGCAAGACATGAGTTTAAGTCCTTTGGAAGATTTTTCACCAAACACTTTCAAAGTATCACCAGAGGGTAACGGTATACGAATACACTTCTCAAAGCAAATGATCTCGGCATGGTGTTTAGCTAACCAATCCATACCAATGATGACGTCGAAGCTTCCAAGTTTCATAGGGATAAGATCGATAAGGAAATCTTGCGTGTCGAGACTTAAGATTCAATCATGAATAATGACGTCAACGGTGATCGGTTCTCCATCGGCAACTTCAACAGTAAGGGGTCTTTCTAGTCTCGTATGTGGCTTAACAAGTATAGGTTCAAACTCTAACGAAACAAAACTCTTATCGGCTCCAGAATCAAATAGGACATAGGCATAAGTTTTATTAATAAGGAACATACCTGTTCAATTTTTTAGATATTTAACGATACAGGTAAAGTATGAAATTAATCGGATCACAAAAGTTAAAGGTGAGTTACCATTCACCACATCGTTGTTTGCTTGTGCTTGGTTAGCGTTGATGTTGAAAGCACGTCCTCGGGCTTGTGGAACATTACCCACAAGACGAGGGCATTGTGGGCGAAAATGACCAGGTTCCCCACAGTTGTAGCAAACACGGTTTGTGACCACGGCGGCATTGTTAGGTGCACGGTGGCAAGTTGCCACCAAATGACCATATTTACCGCATAAGGTGCAGATGCGGCATGGTTGATTTCCTGGATGATGATACCTACACGTGTTGCACATAGGCTGAGGACCAGCATAAGCCCTAGCCCCAGGCACTTGTGCCACAAGTGTAGCCGCAGGTACAAGTTGTCTTTGGGGTTGTTTGGGTGCAGCCACGGCATAGTTACGCGCCGATGTGAACTTGCGCTTCTTGTTGTTGTTGTTGTTGTAAGACGGTTCAGCTTTAGTCTCCTTAACAGCCTCGGTAGCCGTCTTCTCTACCTTCTTTGCACCCTTCACAGACATGGTGCCCGCTCGTATATGGTTCTCGGTAGTTGAGCGGTGATAGTAATGGCTTCTTCCAAGGTTGTGGGTCGGCTACCCACCACAGCATCTTGAATTTGGGGTGGTACACCTTAATGAACTTCTCGATGTTGCGGGGAACAGTGTCGACCATATGGGGCAGCAGTATACTCAACTCATGATGCCTAGTTGAGTAGGCCAAATGATCACCATCATTTTGTTTCAAATTCCAAAACTCTTCTTCCAACTTTTTCAATTCACTTCTTGGGCAGAACTTCGCGATGGCGATGTTCTTGAACTCTTCCCAGGTAGTGCTAGCACAGTTTCAGGACCACGGTTTCTCTTCTCGCTGTTCCACCAGGTAAGAGCCCTTTGTTGGAGCATACTAGTGGCATAACGAACCTTGAGTGCATCGGGACACTCACAATTGATAAAGGTATTCTCCATGCTTTCGAACCACTCAAGAAGACAGTGGCTCCTTCCTTGCCACTAAAACTAGTGGGCTTGCAAGAGCTGAAGTGTTTGAAGGTGCAAGTTTGATTATTCCCGTGTTGATTGTTCACGTTTTGGTTGTTGCTATTCTCTCCATGACCATTCCATTGTTGCTAGCGTTGGTCATTAAGGTGCTATTAAGTTCAGCAACCATGGTGGGATGACAGCAGCCATTTGTCGAGCAATCATGGCGGCTAACTTACGATCGGAACTTCCACGCTTTCCATGATGACGAGACATGCTGGAATATAAAAATGAGTTAGATATGGGAATTGGAATAACAAAGATTAATGTTCAACAAGGATAAGGCAAAAATTTGTAAGGCACATGGAATGGTTCCATTTGGTAACGCATTACCATTTGGAAACTTTGACACGTCAAGGTAAGTTGACCCACTCGCCTTAGAAATTTGTGTATGTTGACCATGGTTTATCACTCACCCCAGAAATCCTCAGGTAAGCATAACTAGTCCCGTAGAATTTATGCGATATGCTTGCCTTAGCCGAGGGCCTTTTGCCAGGAAATCCAGAATACAGGTGTCCATGTGTCACACAAATTTCATAGGTTGTGAAATCAAAACCATGATGAGATTTACATAGATTAGACATAAGTCTAAAGATTCAATTCTTAAGCATAAGTATACGATTCCACGTGTTGACGAGAATAAGATTAAGAAGTTTCATTTGTCGGGAGAGTCAATGAGTCAAAGTTAAGTTTAGGGAGACAAGTAACAAGTTTAGACAATTACAAGGCAACCTATGCTAAGGCATCAAGTTGCACATAAGTAAGGTATAGCATTATGTAGCATGTAACAATATATATATTTCCAAGAATAAATATTATCCTATGAGGTTCATGCATAAGCTATAGTCTAGGTCACCATTATTAATAACCTAAATCCCAATAGTTATGGGCTCTGATACCAATCTGTCACACCCCAACCTTGACGGCGGAAACGTCGAGATGTGAGGGTTAAGATTGTTCACAGCCACATAACGCTATATTAAAATGTAAATATTATTATCATAAGTCTTGAAATGAAATGCAATCATAAGTCTCAAACAAATAATAAGTTCAAACATAACATAACATAAAGTAAACTTTTTATTTCATTAACTAGGTCCAAGTCCTAGATTATAGCATGCTTCAAAAGATCACTTTAAACTTGAGGTTGACCTGAAACATGATAAAAATAAGTGTCAACTAAAAATAGTTGGTGAGTTTCCAAGGTTTTCATACATAATATGAAAAAAGTTACAAGTAGCAATTCATGTTATAGGTCATAAGCAAGTAAGGTTATAGAACACATATCGTTACAACCAAACCTCGACTTGATTACAAGTATAAAAGATTGGCTAAGTATATTTGGTTCCCATGATGAACAAGCATACGTCATCAGGAGCGGCAATACTCGGCTTTAGCACCAAATAGGCTTGTCAGGCCCAAAGATCTAAGACGTCGCCAGGCTAGCAATAGTTAATGATTGTAAACAAACTATGTATCTCATATAATCACTTACAATACACAAATAATCATGACAAAATAATAAGTTTAATTGCACGTGATTTACAAGTCTCAAATGTGTATAAGTGTAAGTAAAGCTATCATGTTTCACCCCAAAATAGTGTAAAATAAAGTAAAAGGGGCAAGGAAAACTCACTTGGCTGAAAGTATAAGTATGAAGATTAATAAGATTGATAATAAACGTTGTTCCAAGATGAATGTCACAAGACACCTAATATATTATATTATAAGATTTAGGTTAATAATATGGTTTAACGTTTAAACGCGAACTAGGGTGGCAAAGAGAATTTGAGGTTTTGATATAAAAACACCTTATTTTAATTTTAAGAAAAGTGTGATACTAATTAATTAGTTTGTCATAAAAAAAGTTTACAATAATTAACAAAGTTTAAATATATAAAATGTAAGTATCTTTTATATACATTTGTAAAAATTATAGTTTTAAACAACAACATTTGCTCTAATAAAAATTGTAGTGATATACATCATCATTTATAGTCTATTTTATAGAAATATCCTTTGTAAAAAAAGTTTTTAAGTAAGTTATTTAATTATTTAAATCAAATAAGATTTAGAAAATTATTTGGGTTTATAAAAATATTTAAAGTTTACAAAAATTATTGTTATGTTTATTAAAAATTTTCCATAATGATTTTATGGCTAAAAAGCCTTAAAAAATACATGAGGGTGCCCGGGTTCGAACCGGGACCTCATGTCCAAAGTGCAGCGTCCTAACCAGTAAACCAAGGCCTCAGCCGCGGTTATTTGGGTTTCCAACCCTTAAAAATACCAACCCAAAACCCCACCAAATTCTCAAGAACCCTAGGTTCGGATTATGCTAAATTGAAGATCAAATCGATTATATAGAGCTTGGAATCATAGGGCTTTTGATTAGCGAATAAAACCGAGTGAGTGAGTGTATTTAATTACCCTAATGAAGACTGGATTGACGAGGTCGAGTGTGGAAGAACTCGCGGCTGAACTCGAACCTGATTGAGATGCAAATGGTGATGGAACCCGAATTAAATTTGAATGTAGCTTCGGAAGAAGGTCTTGATTTAAGATTTCGAATCAATTATAGGTGAAAGTATGGAGAAGGAGAGGTTCAGTTGTGTGAGAAAACGCCGCGAGTGTGGTTAGTCGTTTGTGTTGATTTCAGGTGCTTAGGTTGAAATTGTACTTAGAAATCGATTAGAAACGTTAAACAACTGTGTGGGTTCAGTTAATTTGATAATTATCAAGCTTTAATGGCCGTACGTTGCGGGTTGATGATCGACCGTTACCCGACCTTGTATCCACTCGCATCTGATGTAAAGACCAATTAAAGTCCTTTAATGGGTTCGAATCGACTTCAAGAACGGTTTGGAACAGTTTCGGGATCAAGAAACGACCTGTTTTTGATGTTTAAGGGGTCGCCGGAGAGCGGCCGGATCTTGGCCGGAAATGGTGCCGGAAAAACGGGGTCGAGAGGGAAAGGGGGGTTTGGGTTTTAAATAATTACACAATTGGTCCCTCTAGTTTATTATTTAACATTTTATGCTTAAAAGTTCCATTTTAAGTTTCCAAATTGACAAATAAAACCCTCAAACTTATTTAAGTTATTGTTTTAAATATGGCTAAGTTTTATATACCCTTATAAATTATAAATAACCATATTAAAAGTAATCTTATTATTACTAATACTATTATTCATTATTATTACTTATTATTATTATTACTTTTATTAATATTAACATTATTATTATATTTATACTTAACATTTCATAAAAACCCAATGACAATAAAGAATACGCACAAACAACACGCAAGTTTCAAAATTGACAATAATAATCCTTGTAAGAGTAAACGAAGTTAACTTTAGTTAACAAAAATACGAGATGTTACACTTAACTTGTTCGGGCAGTTGGGTACTGATAGTAAGCTGTAAAGCTCGCACCCGTCGGGGTTTAGCTGTTTGCTTTCTGCTTAAAGCATCGGCAACTACGTGCGCCTTTCCCAGATGATACTTAATTGCATAATCATAATCATTTAGTAGTTCCACCCAACGTCGCTGTCTCATATTCAACTCTTTTTGCTCGAAGATATGTTGAAGACTCTTGTGATCGGTGTAGATTGTGCACTTGGTATCGTACAAGTAATGTCTCCAGATCTTTAAGGCAAAAACCACTGCACCTAATTCTAAGTCATGGGTGGTATAGTTCTTCTCATGAACCTTTAGTTGTCTCGAGGCGTAGGCTATCACCTTGTCTTGTTGCATCAAGACACAACCCAATCCTTGAATGGATGCATCACAATACACCACAAAGTCATCTGTTCCCTCTGGTAATGCTAATATCAGGGCAGTACAGAGTTTTTGCTTTAATAATTGGAAAGCTGATTCTTGACTCTCAGTCCATTTGTATGTCGTTCCTTTATGAGTCAAGGCTGTGAGAGGTTGTGCGATCTTAGAAAATCCTTCTATGAATCGACGGTAATATCCTGCTAATCCTAGAAATTGTCTTATCTCGCTCGGGTTTTGGGTGTAGTCCAATTCTTTATCGCCTCAATTTTGGCAGGATCAACGTGTATCCTTTCTCATTAACAATATGACCTAGGAATTGTACTTCTCTTATCCAAAAGTCACACTTTGAGAATTTAGCATACAACTGCTCATTTTTCAACAGTTCCAAGATCATTCGTAAGTGCTCTTCATGCTCCTCCTTGGTCCTAGAATATATCAATATCATCGATGAACACAATGACAAACTGATCAAGATAAGGTTTGCACACGCGGTTCATGAGGTCCATGAACACAGCAGGTGCATTAGTCAACCCAAAAGGAATGACTAAGAACTCATAATGACCATAACGAGTACGAAACGCAGTCTTGAGAATGTCTTCTTCTCGAACTCTGAGTTGATGATAACCAGATCTCAAGTCAATCTTCGAGTAATAGCTTGATCCTTGAAGCTGATCGAACAAGTCGTCAATACGAGGTAAAGGGTATCGGTTCTTGACTGTTACTTTGTTTAACTCTCGATAATTGATGCACATCCGGAATGTGTCATCCTTCTTCTTAACAAAGAAAACAGGAGCTCCCCAAGGTGATGTACTAGGTCGAATAAAGCCCTTATCCAAAAGCTCCTGAAGTTGTGACGACAACTCCTGTAGTTCGTTCGGTGCTAATCGATAGGTGCCCTAGCAATCGGAGCTACGCGGGGAGTCAACTCAATCTGGAATTCCACTTGACGGTGCGGTGGTAATCCAGGAAGATCCTCTGGGAACACCTCCGGAAAGTCGCGTACTACGGGAATATCCTCCATGCTCTTTTCTCCTACCTGCTTGTCAGTTATAAGTGCTAGGATAGCCACACGGCCCTTTCATAACAACTTTGGGCTTTCATATATGAGATGATGCTATCACAGCACCACTTCTATCACCTCTGACGGTAAGGATTTGATCACCAACCGGGATCCGTATGATCTTCTCGTGACATATGACTTTCGCTTGCTTGCTAGAGAGCCAATCCATGCCTATCACAACATCAAAACTCCCCAGGGTAACAGGCATGAGATCTATAAAGAAAGTATGACCAACAAGTTCTATCTTACAGTCTTTAAGGATATGCGTTACATGGATTTGTTTACCGTCGGCTAATTCCACAGTGTATTTAGGTCTAAGGCAGAGGGTATATCACTTAAAAGACTACAGAACTTTAAGGACACAAAACTCCTATCGGCTCCAGTATCAAATAGTATCGTAGCAAAACAACCATTAACAGGGAATCTACCGGTAACAGTTGTGGGATCATTTAGAGCCTCACCTGAGCCAATGACGAAGGCTCTCCCCTAGGCTCCATCTTTATTGCCGCCATTTCCAGTGCCATTTCCACCATTGTTGTTATTATTACCATTGTTGTTGTTGTTACCGTGGTTGTTGGTATTGGTTGTTGTTGTTGCCATTTCCATTCCTCCTTAGTTGTGGGCAGTTTCGCTTGTAATGCCCTTCTTTCCCACATTCAAAACAACCCTTGGGAGTTTCTTGAGGTTTTGTGGCCTCCTCATCAGTTCACCACGACAATCCTTCGCAGCGTGTCCAATTTTTCCACAACGTTGACACTTGAAGCTATCATACCTTCCCACATGATGGTAATTACACCGAATACACTTCGGATGTCTCCCACCATAACCACTGGGTCCTTGATTATTTGCAGGCGTCTGGTTGGAGTTACGATTATTGTCAAACCTCCGTTGCTGCTGAACCGGTTGTTGTTGTTGTTGAGATTGGGGTTGGCCACTGGAAGATGATGATGCTTTGGTGTTGTTAGCATTATCCCACTTTCTTTTGTTGTTGGGCACGCTTGCCACAGCGCCCCGTTTGGGTAGACGTCCTTGCTCCATGGCTTGGTCAGTTAGCCTGTGAGCTAGCTGGATGGCTTGCTTAATTCTGGCTGGATTGGAAGCAGTTACCATACTCTGGATTTCGAGTACCAATCCCCGTATGTAATGCTCTATCCTTTTATGCACCTCATTCACCATTCCGGGCACAAAGTTGCTAATTCATGGGTTCTGGTGGTGTAAGCCTCAATTTTTGAGCCCTGCATTTTCAGTTGCCAGAACTCCATCTCTAACTTCTGTACTTCGCTGCGAGGACAGTACTCCTCGGTCATCATTGCTTTGAACTCATCCCATGGAAGTCCATTCGCCATCGCTTGTCCAAGCATCTGGACTTGCGCGTTCCACCAAGAAAAAGCAGCACCCTCTAAAGTCCCGGTGGCATACTTTACTTGATCCGCTGGTGGACAGTTACATTTGGAGAAAACGGACTCAGTCTTCTCGAACCAGCGTACAAGCCCTACAGCACCCTCTGTACCGCTGTAGGTGTGTGGTTTACAGTCCATGAAGGACTTGTATGTACACACTGGTGGTCCTGTTTTAACACAACACACATTAATCAGACATCCCCTACAGTTACAAAGGATATCAGATTTATCTTTCTGTCATTGTTTACCTGCTGGCTGACCCGCGTGGGCAGCAGCCACTGCCGCCTGAACATGCTCATTAATTAGAGCAGCCAATTCTGCGGGAGTCATGTTAATAGCACCACCACCCTATTCTCCGGTGCCACGTCCACGTCCGCATCCACGACCACGTCCACGTCCACGTCCACGGGCGTCCATTCTTTTCACTTTACATTCACAAATACAATAATGAGTAACATCAAACATATTTAACTCATTGAATCGTAGTAAATAGTACACAAAAGAAATAACGAATCATCACAACCACAACATTCATAACAAAAATAATAACCAAAGGAAATAAATTGCAAATGAGTCACAATGTATTTAGCAATGTCAAAATTGAAGTTTGTCGTTCGTGTGGGGAAACAACCCTTCCCACATAGGTTTCAAAAAGAAAACACTACGTAGTCTAAGTCATATAAAGAAGTCAATCGACAACATCTGACCCATCACTATCATCCTCCATCTCCTCCGGTTCCTCCTCCTTGGGATCCTCCTCATCCTCAGGGTCTGTTGCAGGAGCAGGAGCTATAGCAATCTGAAGTGCCGCTAGTTGAGCTTCTAAAATGGCAATCCTATTATCGGCTATGGCGTCCCGCTGTTCACGAGCAGTCACGCGCCCTTGGAGTGCCATAAGACCATCTTGCATATGGTGACAACCGTTTAGAGTCTTCCCGTGTTCTTCCTCGAGTTCATCCAATTGATGTCTCAGGTTGTACACCTCTTGCTGTAGTGTACAGACATCACCCGTGAGTCGCCTTACTTGATGTTGTTCAGTATCCAGTGCAGCCATTAGTGCAACAATCAGTTGCTCGTTGGACTGCGCCGTTCGTGGGAGTGAAAGCATGGGTTGATTGCCATTGTTCCTAGTCCTTGGCTTTGGGACAGGTACGCGCTCCCTAAACATGATATGGTCAACAAACCTAGGATAGGAACGCCAGTCTCGCAGACGGTCACGCTTCATCAATGCAAATGGTTGACCCCAGTCAATCTCCTCTTGGGGATAAGCCAGTCGGGGCCAATCGAATCCATCATCGGGTACAGGTGCGGGAGGTGGGGATTCAGATCATGTAGGTGATTTTGGAGGTGGGGATTCAGATCGTTTAATATATAATTTTCTCAATATCATCCCAGGTTCAGTTCTTCCAATATAAATTTTTCCTTCAAATAGTAAAATAATTCATATAAATTATTTTATCTATAGGAATGGTATCAAAATCTACAGAATTATAATTCCTAATATTCTAAACATGCCTTCAATGTTTGTTCCCACAATCATATTCTATAACACAATAAACTGAATTTAACAAGTTGCACATAAGATTTTAATCCTTAATTGATAATTTCTTTTATATAAATTTCGATTATCAGGTTTCATTTTGTTTATTTCAAATTCTAAAAACCTTCTTACTGAATTTTTAAATAAAGTTGATATGTTTATAGGATTCATAAAGATCTTAGATGTAAAATCATATGAGTTAATCATATGTTTGTTTAAACATATGTATAATCTTTGTAATCTTGACTTAGACATGGTTTAGAGAGTGAAACCTTGATTTTGACAGAAGGAGAGGGTGATGATAGCTGATGGTAGCTTCTTTCTCGGTTCTTCAACGTGTGTGGGTGTCTTGAGCTTCCAAGGTTTCAATTCCTCTTGAACCATCGTAATAGATGTTGAGTATTCAAGTTGCGGTAATATGTGTTTGTTAGAAGGAATCGTGAGTGTAGAGGGGGTGGGAGATGATGGTGATATACGGGTTGTGTGAGATGTTTGTGAGGTGAGGAACGGAGGTGGAGATGGTTGTGTTGTTCGGTTATGATGGTGGTGACCGAGAGTGTTTGGATGGTATGTGTGTGGTTTGTGCAATGGCCGAGAGGCGGTCTTATAGGAGTCTCGGCTGAAGCTATTAATGCCACTAATCATGAAGCCTCTAATAGCTTAGATGAGTAAGCTAGTATTAGGTCCAATATGTGTCATACAAAGAAGCAAGTGTGGTGTGTAGGTGTCGAACAAAGGAGCCAAGGAGTCATCATGCAATCATTACAAGATTAACCAATATTCTAAATTATATTCGTGTAGTTTATGGTGCTAATGAACCGAGACCTAATCCTAAATGGTGTTTAGATTTAAGATTTGGGTGTACAAAGTTTATTTAGTTTTGTTTTGATGTAAGTTTCTTTGATGTTTTATTGTAATGTGGTGTTTGTTTGGGTTGTGTTTTTGTATCATTTGGTGAATGATTTGATGTTATTGAGTTGAAATATTAGATCATATTGTGTTTGATATCCATGACTTATGAATATGGATACAGGCCACATAAATTTATACATGCATGCAACCATGCATACGTGCAACATATATATATATATATATTATATATATATATATATTATATATATATATATATAATATATATATATATATATATGCATATGAACATATAATATACATATGTATTTAACAAAGATGGCACATGCATTCGTAAGGTATGCATGTAAACATGCATACGTATAATCTTAACATATAAGTGCACATAATAATTCATAACTTATATATATAATATATATTAATTTTACTCGTAAACTATTTTTGCCTAACCCTATTTTTAGGGTCGTCACACATATAATATACATATACATATACATATACATATACATATACAATACATATACATATACATACACATACACATATACATATACATATACATATACATATACATATACATACATATACATATACTATACATATACATATACATATACATATACTATACATATACATATACATATACATATACATATACATATAATATACATATACATATATATACATATACATACATATACATATACATATACATATACATATACATATACATATACATATACATATACATACATATACATATACATATACATATACATATACATATACATATACATAACATATACATATACATATACATATACATATACATATACATATACAATACATATACATATACATATACATATACATATACATATACATATACATATACATATACATATACATATACATATACATATACATATACATATAATATACATATACATATATATAAATATATAGATATATATTGTATATGTATATCGGAGAGAGATCAAATAAAAACCATGTTTATAATTGAAAATCGTAAAAATCATGGGTTACATATACGTAAGTACGTGTTAGAAAATATACAACTAAAAGTTACATATATGTATAGTTTATGTATATATAAGTACGTGTTACCAGAGGTATAGCTAAGAGTTACGTACATGTAGCTCCTACAAGTTACGTGTACGTAAGTCATGTCACACCCTCAAAATCCACTTGCGGAGTTTTACCGCGAGGCGTGTGTACAAACCAGGATCACAGTCAATAGTTACTCAGAACGCTCTATATGCCATAACTTAAATGAAATTAATCCAAAGTAAATAAATTAAAGAGTGCGGAAGCATTTTGAAAATAACCCAAAGTAATAAAAGTATATTTGTGGCAAAACACGTGCCAATCCCAAAAGAGAAATCAATTACTATTAAAATGGTAAAATTGTCTTGAAGACCGTGTCATAGAATGCAGTGGACCATGCAGTGCTCCTATGGTAAGCAAGCTAAGGACCTGAGAATAGCATACTAAAAATGTCAACACAATGGTTGGTGAGTTCAAGAGATATTCAAATATAAACAGTTTAATAATAAAGATGTACAAGTAGCGTATTATAACAGATAGCTAGTCCATTAACAATAAATATTATTTCATAGTGATTTCGCAATTGAAGCTGACTGTGTTACGTTGTTGCCTCCTGCCACGACTTAACAGGTCGTGACAATGTTCATTAGGACAACTTGCACCCGGTTGACCTCGAGTCACACAGGTGGGGCTCGTCAGACCCAGTAGTACTACCCAAATTTCCCCGCTAATCAATATTAACAATTCGAAAGTGTGAGGACTTTCCATGATATCAACACTATATAATATTGTACACAACTTAAATACATAAAGCGTTCGTGATTTACCAGTATGCTATCTCCCCCAAAGAGAGTAAATAAAAAGTGGGGCATGAACTCACCTAATATGCGTTTAGATACACAGGGTTTGACTTGTCAAACAGGATAGACAGACAACCTTCAAAGGTTACCTAGATCATATAAGTGCATGAGTACGTGTAATCAAAGAACATGTGAAACCCTAAGTACACTACAACCAAGGACTCAAGATTTCAAACAAAACACACAATGTTTGACCTAGTTGACCCGTTTGACCCGTTGGTGACTTTATGTGTTGTAAACAATTCAAATAGATCATATGCATGCTATATCATCCGGGTGTAACACTTAGATCATCATTCAACCAAGTATCATACAAGTCATGTGAATCTAGAACATTAACATAACCACTAGTTATACACAACTAACATGTCACACAGAGATCAAACCACTCACTACATGCCATGTGAAGCCACTCACGACTTCACATCCTAAACCCTGCCAATCCTACTAAGTAGGGGCCTCAGATTCGCACGCGTGTATGATGATCATAACCATATTCATTATCCATATGCATTGCATTCAACAACATTCCAATAATCAATTACCAGTCCCAAACATGATTTCCTACTACTAAACAACATCCAAATCATACATGATCATAAATGTCCATATATCATTCATGATTACCCCGGCATTACATACAACCAAATTACCATGTTCTACCACATTAGAATCTATCCATGATCATACTAACATGTTCCTAACACCCCAAACATGTTCAAGCTATCAATTTTCAGACTTTAGGCAAATAAAGTTTCCCTTTTGGGAAAGTACATCCCAACAACTATCAATCATCCAATGTATTCATGAATTCATCATAATTATACCATTTCAAGCTCCATACAATATCTAAACATGATCAACAACACCTAAACACCATAACCTAACAATCTTCATAAACAAAAGTTTCTACTTTTGGCAAGTTATGAACAACATCAAATTAAAGATTTCTAGCATTCATAACCACAATCTAGCATCTAATCATCATCATGAATTCATCCATAACATCATACCATCCATAATTCAACATTACATGCAAAATAAAGTTACTATTCTTAGTAACCTATGAACAATGCATCAAAATCCCAACTTTCTTGCATAATCAATGTATTCTAACATTCATACAACCTATTAATCATCAAACATTCATCAAACAATCATCCATCATGCATAATCATAGTATTTTCGAATTAGGGTTTGTTTCATATACAAGGTTCATGATCAATCCACTAAAAACATAGAATTCTTGCATAATCGACGTTAACTAACATGTATACAATCTAACTAACATACTAACATCACCAAACAACATCAAATTCGACCCCATGAATTTCAATTTCGCAACTAAGATTCGGCCATCTTGAACAACTCACAAAAACATGAAAAATCTAACCTTTAAACGTGTTATAACTTGCAATTGATGATTCTAACGTGTTCTAAACCTTGAAATCGACCAAAATCGATGCTTCCTTGATGATTCTAGGCTGAATTCGAAGAGGAGAGGAGAAGAGAGGTTGGATCGCGGCCGAATGGGGGGAATTAGGGTTTGGGATTTGTTTTGTTTAATTTATTTTGTATAATTACCATTTAAGCCCTTGTAACTTGTATTTTTATAAAAATGATCTTTTAACTCCTTTTCAAAGTGCTTTTAACTTAATAATATAATGATATAACCACTGAAAATCATTATATATTTTATCTTTATAAAAACACAAGACATACGAATAAATAGGCACGTTTCCGTGTTACGCGATTATTTTTCTAATTAACATTTTAAAAATGTGTAAACACATAAACATAACCCAATACTCACATAATCAATTAGATTCACATCAAACTAACATTATCCATTATTATTAAGTCACCAACGTTAAACGACAACTAGTGTGTGCTCACGACACGTAACGGAACTAACGGAGTTTGGTAACGTAAATTTACCGGATGTCACAAGTCATTTCGTCATCATCAATGTTACTTGGAGTTTATATGAAAAATATTTAATGACCTTGAAAAATATTTAATGACCTTGAAAAATATGGTTGAATTTTACTTAAATATACTTTAAATAATTAGAAAGTTAAATTTATTATAATTATGTGATTTGGCAATTGGTTTTCACGGTTCTTAATTATAAACATGGTTTTCATTTGATCGCTTCCATATATATATATATATATACATACATATATATACATATATATAGATACACACATATATATATATATATATATATATATATATATATAGATTTATGTATTATATGTATTATATGTATGTATATATATAGGTATGTATATATATGTGTGTGTATATATATATATATATATATGTAAAGTATTTTTAGTAAATAAACATGGTTGACTAAATTACTTATTTTACTCCATGTTTGAACAAATGAAGAATAATGCAAACAAATCTTCTTCTTCATTCATCGTTTAATTTTTTTCTATCACAAAGCATTGATCTTCTTTCTCATTCTTCCTAATGTGGTGATTTAATCGATTCTACCAATACAATATCCGAAATCTTTAGTCTATTTTAGCATTTTCTATATTCAAGAAGGTAATGGAGGGTTAGAGGTTAACAAAAAAATGAAGATGAAACCAACAAAATCGATAACATCAAGTCTTTAATTGGGTTTTAATGAAATCGATTGAAGGACAGGTTCACGAGGACATCTCCGTTGTTCAAAAAACTAACAAAATCGATTGATTATCTTACCAACATGGATGCTAACACAAGGAAGAAGATGAATACATGTTTATGTAACTTAGGTTGCATGTATGTAACTTCATATTAAGGCAACTTAAGAACTAAAAGAATGTAATGACAGGTTACATATACGTAACTTTGTTATATTACGATTTGGTTGTTTGTTCATCTTCATCTTCATCGAGTTACATATATGTATGCAAGTTTACATATGGTTATAGATCTATTCAGTGTAATTTCTTTAGATACTTTTATTTATGGCTTCTTCTTTCTTATAGTGTATTGCTTACATATATGTAAACAAGTTTACTTACATATAAATCTACAGGTTAAAATGTTTACGTGTATGTAAACAAGCATATATGTAAGTCTGCATGCATATACATAATCAGATATGTTAACATGTTCAAAAGTACATATACGTAAACATGTGTACGTCTTGTTTTCATATACGTATACGTAAGCATGAATGTAATTACTGAAAAATTTGAGAAAATTTAAAGATGTCCTTCCATATTCAAATGTTAGGTTGTTTTTATTAATAAATATTTGATGTATTTGATTCAAAAAAACTAATATTGTATTTGAATATGGAGAGAGGAGAGAGAGAGAGAATTATGGGATTTTGTTTGATTCTAAATATAAAAATTATAATATATCCAATATACCCTTAAATCATTAAATTAAATCAATAATCTAATTAATATTTACAACATTGCAATGATGGATATCAACCATTGATCAATTTTAATCAATAGTTTAAAATAGTTTTCTTGGTTTTTTTATAATTGAAAGTTTTCTTAGAAACACTCCCATATATATATATACACACACACACACACACAGATTCGTTATTTGCTTCTCAATTTTTTAAGTAACTAGAACTAAAAAAATATTATATATGCAATAACGTACGTACTAGATATTAAATAGACATTAACTACATGGTAAATAGCAATTAGTCGATGTTAATTATCAATTAAAGCTAATTGAACAATCAACTGATCAATGGTATAATTTACGCTTGCGTAAGAAGACTATCAAAGAACCAAATTATCATATATAATTTTCCCCATTTTTTACACTCTTTTGTCCATAAACATACAAAGCTTTATCTTACATTATGTTTTGATCTTTTTAATTTCTTACGCCCAAAAAATTTAATTAGTGATTAAATTAATTAATTAAATTGACCGTGTTGTATAATTTCATTAACTTTGTTCCTTTTCAAAGTGCAACGTTATCACCTGCTGAATAAATAAACATTTCTCTTAAATTATGTCAACTAGCTAAGTAGAAAGTTTGTTTAATTAATGTTTGAATAGTATGATTTGCAGTACATATCAAGAACCATTTCTCCTTTACACACGTGAGAGACTTTTACATCGAGTTTGTCCTTTACATATGGTGATTATATATATATAAGTTCAAAATTAATTGTTGAATAGAAAATCTTCACTAAACAAAAATTGTCAATTAAAAAAAAATTAAAAAAATGACATGTGATAATGTATATGGATAATAATTATTAAATATGTATTTTTGAAATTGTTTATAAACACCCATTACCAACTAAATACAATCTAAGACATCGGATCAAAGATCTTCCAACTACTACTCTTCATTAATACAAATATTTATACATATATCCACGTACCTGTGAAGGTTGTTGTTAGTTGGAAGTCAATTCTATTCTGTACCGTGTCTTCTAAAACATGAGTGACACATTGTTTTTATTTAATAATTCATCTGCTTTGTTCTGTAAATTATGATGTTTTGTTGATTTTTCCTAACTTTTGTTTGTTTGTTTGTTTTTATTTATTTGGATGAAACATATATTTGATCTAATTAATTTATTAAGAACACAAGTTTCATGCGTTGTTCATGTACGTGAAACAAAATTTGGTCCAAATTGATATACATTTTGTTCAAATTACACACGTACGAGCTTCTTGCAAATGCACATAACCACATATCATTCTGAACCAAATAATTCTTAAGTTATTAGATCGATCAACGTTGTAAGATTCAAACCTACCAATCATACAACACAATCCTAGGGATTACTTTATTAATAGAAAAAATAATCAAATTGTTATGTATTTTTCCATCATAAATGCATAGCAAAACAAAATTTGTGAACTTTGACACGTTTGCCAAAAAAATCACTTGTTAGATAAATCCTCATATGAAATAGTTTGTGACGAATTTGCTACACAATTTATGACTCTTATGTGACAAAATATTCATGTAAAGCTACTCATTTCCTACACACCCTCATAATTGTTATTATTATATTAACAATGATTTAAAGTCTTTAGAATTCTTAACATGATTTTTATTTCAAATTATAGTTTATTTTTGCAAAAAATTGAGACTACTTTTTATAATTAAAAATTAGACTTAATAATCTACACCAAAATGAGGGTACTTTGGGTATTTCGTCAAAGGTACATGCATACTCCATGCACCCCGACCACCAAAAGCTATTCAAAGAATGTGAGAGAAGAAGAGTCATCTCTCTCTTTGATTTCGGGTGACGATTAGGTGGGGATGATGACAATTAGGTGTGATGGCTTCCGAGGTAGGAGCGGTGCAAGGATTTCGGGAAACTATGTTGTTGAGGATGATGATAGTGTTTAGGGTGGTTGTGGAGGAGTGCAACCGACAGTTATTGTGAAGGAGATATGGTTTGTGATCGAGGGGTTACGAAGGTGACAGTGCAAATGGGTTATGTTATGCCGGTGACCATATTTGGGTCAAATGAGGGTGGGCGTCGATGGTAGGTATTGGATGGTTGTGGCCTCAGGTTGTGCTCGTTGGTCGATGGTTAACTTGTTGATTTGATGAAATCAATTGTGAGCAACTGTTGGTTAGGCTTAGAATTCGGTGTCAATGGTTTATTAGGGTTTGAAGGGGGTGGTTCGATAGCGGTGGTGTTGGTGGTGGTTTCGTGGCAGTGAGTATGGTGGTTGAGGAAAAGGGGGATGATTTCCGCCAAGCCATCTCTCAGCTTCCACACTTAGGACATGTTTGGGATTGCTCATTTAATATTAACTTTTAACTTATTAACTTTTAAATAGTTAATAAGTCAAAAAAAGTGTTTGACAAATGTAAACGTTTTTTCAAACTATTTTTTTATAGAGTAAAAAGTAGGTTTTGAAAAGTAAGTAGCAGATTACGTATTAACTTTTGAAAACTATTTTTAGTTTAATTCTCTGTTATATCCCTTTACTATCTTATATTAACTTTCCTAAATTTTAAAGTATGCCTTTTTGTCATTTACAACTTTTTAGCTTATAAGCTAATACAAACATTTTATTAAAAACTCATTCTAAAAAATCATAAGTTAATAAGTTTTTTATTAAAAGTTCTTTTCAATAGTAAATAAACAATCTCAAACATGCCCTTAGTCCTAAGCTACCCTGTGAATTTTATATATTTGGTGCGATTTTGATATATCTATGTTCATTAATTACATGTTTTTTACCATTATCTCGAATAGGTTATATGTATAGTAGGCCTTATGGATTGCTTATGCATGTGTTGCGGGTTTTTCATGGTCAGTTGCCTTGGATTTATATTTGTTTGCTTTGTAAGATCTCTTGCAATTTTTATATTTTTATTAGAATCTGTAATGTACAGTGATTTGTATCAACTTCATGTTTGTTTCTAATTTGTTTTTGCAGGCTCTTCTTTAAATGATTCTCGTTTTGCTTGATTTGTTGTAACACCCAGAAATTTCTTAAGAAAAGAAGAGTAAAAAGAAAGAAAAGTAAAATAACCCAAGTTAAGGGGTTAAAGTTGTGCAAAAGGCAAACTTGAATATTATTATGTTTAAAAAGTGGGCATGGCCGCCTACACCCTTTGACACCAACTTCATCAGCTTTTAGAGAGAGAGAGAAAGAGTTTTTCTCGGTTTTAGAGAGGAGAAGAAGAAGAAGATTGCTTTAAGGTGATTTTTTTGTGTTTTGATCGGTTTCAGCTGGGGTTTCAACCCTTGGATTGAGCCTTATGTGTTTGTGTGTGTTCGGTTGTGTGTTCTTTGTGTGTTTAAGTGTTTGAACTCCAATTGCCTTTGAGTTTGGAGGAGTTTTGCTCTAAGGCTACTGCAGGTGAGTTCTAAATCCCTGGTTTACTGTTTTAAAACTGTTTGAGGCTGAAAATGTATGTAACTTACTTTTTATAACGTTCGGTATGTGAATCGTATGCTTGTGCCCATGTTTATGTGAGTGTATGTGTGTTTGGGTGTGCTTTGGTTAAGTTTCTTGTTTATATGCCTGTTTTGGGTGTTTAGAATGTTAGAAAGGAGTAAGAACATGTTAGAATGATGATTAGGGTCTGATATTAGTATAAGTCAAATAGAACAGTTGCCCATGTGCCTAGAATTTTGCCCATACGCCTAAGTGTCTGCCAATGCGTCTGCATAGTACCATGTGCTCAAATTTCCTCATCTGCCTAAGTTTTCCCATGCGCACAACTACACATGCGCCTAAGTTGCCCATGCTCCTAAGTTGCTCATGCGTCTAAGTAAGGTTTATGTGCCCAAATAGTGTCTATGCGCCTGAATAGTGCCCATGCGTCTAACGCCTTAGAAATTTTTTTGAAATTTTAGGAGAATGGGATTTAGAGGTTAAGACCTAGGATGCTTTAATGGTTATGTTTGTTGATGTTATGCTTGTTTTGGCCTTTTTTCTTTATGTTCCTTATTACATATTATTTTGTGGTTTTACGTGGTGTGTTTATGCTATTGTACATAAAGTATTTTCTTAATGAAGCAAAAGATCAAAGATAATGCAAAGTGGAACTAAATGAACGAACGAAGGATAGTCTTGCAAGCGGAATGTAAGGAGGTTCATAACTCATTAATGGTTGTTAGCTCAACTGTGTGTTATATAGCATGCGATCTTGGCTAACCCTTGAGGGTTCACACAGGGGAGTCAGTCTTTGTGATTGCTCCATACGTTCGAAACTGTAACACCCGGCCTCTCGAATGAACAATGTTGTCTGCTTTGCCCACGAGGAGCTCACGGGTTTACTTTTGGTTGCCCGGGTGAAAACTTTCCAGGGAGGTCACCCATCCCTGGATTACTCCCACCTGAGCACATAAATAGATGGGTGACCTCCCTGAGAAGTTTTCGCCCGGGCAACCAAAAGCAAATCCATGAGCTCCTCGTGGGCAAAGCGGACAATATTGTTGGTGTGAGGGGTCTGGTGTTACAGAAACGAGATCCTTGTCGCTTAACCCTGGAATGAGGTGGCTTTGTGTCCTAAGAGGGGGGGTTTAGCATATGAAAGCATCTGGATAAAAGAGAAACATAATGAAAAAGTACAAAATGAACATATACGTGTGATAATGAAAGATAATAATGATATGACCTTGATGTATGTACAATGGATGATCACATGCGAAAGTAAAGAAAGGGTTTTATACGAAAGGAAAAGTATTTTATTTGTAAGAACTAGAACTCACTCAACAATGCTAAGTTTTATATATTTTTCAGTAGCAGGTAACTTGTTGCTGAGGATGGCACGAGGGTGAAACTACTTGGTAAATAAAGACTGACATCCATTTTATACATAAATACTATTTTTTTGTCGTAATGCAACTAAACGTCATTTTGTAACTTTGAGCAACAATGTATTATTTGGCAAAAGTAATTATTAATGCATAAAATGGCTTTTGTTAAATTATTCCACTGCAATTTTGTTATTAGTCCAATGAATTGTAACGTGCTTTAAATATTAAACGCGATGAACATCCAATTGTAAGCATCCCGGGAACGAGGCCTTACATTTGTTGCATTAAGCACATGTTTTGTTTGGTTTGTGCAGGTCACCACCACTTAAAGCACCTCAACTGGCTCCCACCAACGTTAGTACAAGCCATTCGCCACACATCACGGTCACCACCACTTACGGCCAGTAGCTTTTGCAAACGCCTTTTGCCATAGAAGAAACCACTACCAGCATCATCGCCTTCACAACCACCGTAAGATGACATTCTACAGGCCCATGCAAACGGAGACGGTGCCTTCTCCTTCTTTGGCATTTCTTAAATGTCCTTGGTTGATGCTTCTTCTTCCTCGTTGCTTGATGTTCTTGGCGACTGTACACCTTCAATGGTTTTGTCGAGACATGTGCTCTGATTGGAGTCCTATTGGCCTTTAACAAGTTACCGTTGCCTTTTTATAGAGATTTTTAGGTATAGTTTTTGGGTTCTCTTCGCCATCGTACCTCAATTTGGTGTAATGTAAATAAAGGGGACATCATGGGTTCAAGTTTCACTCTATGCAAAAATGCTCAACGTTGAAGTAGTGGGTTTTCGGCAATGAGTTTCCTTCTAAGGGGGTTGGGGGTGCGGTCCTGGCTGGAAAATGAATAGGTGGACCCGACTAAGATAACACATATTCTCCGAAGCAGGGTCGTACATTTGCTGTTCAAATAAAAAGTATTGATTGGTTTTGTGATTGTATGTTGACTTGCCATGTTTGATTTTAATATAAAGTTGTATTTGGAGAATGGAGAGTGAAGTTTAGGGGGGTTTCTTTGTTGCTAATTGCGTTGGATTACATATGTTTAGGTCACATAGATTTGATAACAGCACTATAATACTATATATATGGGTAAATTTGATTTTTATTATTTGACTTGAGAAGGCTGATTATTTTCAAGGTTTTAGGGCATGATTTTGTTTGTTATTCCATCGATGATGCTTACTAGGTGGTCTTAATATGTGTTTCTTTGGTAACCATGGCTCAATGCCTAAACACTATCGTTGATCACCTTTATGTGTATATGTATTCTTTTGGTAATCAATATTACTTCAACTATTGGTGTTAAGAATGAGAAATAATGTTTTGTAAATTTTTCCAACACATAACACATTGATTAAAAATGAATTTTTAGACAAACATAAGTTGCGCTATTATTACTCATGGATGTGAATGATATGGTGAAAGAAGCTGATGCCAACCATAACCGTTCAATGGATAAAATCATTGATCAGTTATATAGGCAGGGTTTTGACATCCAACAACTAAACTTCGAGATCAGAAGGTTGGAGACAGAGGAGATCATCTCAAGATGGGCTAGTTATGATGCCTTAGAAAGAGAAAGGCTGGAGATAATGATTAGATTTGTAGCCAAATACTTGGGAAGATCTCTGATAGAAATAAGGGCCTGGACCAGGGACAACATCTTGGCAATAACCACCAAGATTTGTTCGTCTGAAGCATACTCCAAGGGTTTAGTGATTGAGGCATTAAATGAAGCTGGGGTTGGGAACCGAAAAGAACTGACAAAATTTACTAAAGCCTCCCTTACAGCCAAAATGCTAAAACAGTCTGAAAAGCCTCTATCCTCAAAATCACTACCTCCACAACCCACTAAAACAACCCCTTTACCCTCTAAACAACCATCAAACCCTCAAAACCAAATCCTTCACCCCCAAAACCCACTGCCAGTGATGTACCTAGACAAAAGAAAAGAAAGGTACTGAGGGCTGATGAAGAAGAAGAGGAGGATGAAGACAGACTGCCACTCTGCAGTTATCACTTTGCCTAAGGCTAATCCAATGTCCATCACTCCTGCTTCTCAAATGCATGATGTGATGATAAAGATTGAAGAGGAATAGATGCAAAGACATGATGAGGAAATGCTGAAAAGCATTGACAAAGCATGCCACATCCTCTTAATGATTAGCATGAAGAAAGAAGTCTTAAGATTGTACACCCTTGCTAATACCTTTCAATACCAAAGGGAAAAAGTAAGGATATGGCCTGATCCTAGGGTGGCACACAGGATTGTCAAGAAAGAAATTCCTTCAAAATACAAGGGCCAAGTGAAGAGGGTGTCGACGAAGACATCACTGTGGTTCTTGTAGTGTCCCCTTGGGAAATTGTAGAAGAGTTCAAGAAAGCTTATGAAGCCAAACAACCACCCCAAAAGATGTTGGAGAATAAAATCATAAAGAAGATTGGTTTACAAAAGACTTGAAAACTTCAAACAAGATGAGCTCAACCTGCTCTTAGAAGGGACTCATCCAGATGAGTTTGCTTACAGACAAATAACACGGTTGAGCTCAAGAATGGAAAACAGGCCAAGTACATCTCTGAAGTGTATGGCCGAGAAGGATGTTTTGATGGTGTGCCTGAGGTGCTGACAATGGATGAGCAGATCATGTTTCTAAGGGCTTACACCAGGGAATCCTATAGGCTGATACACGGGAAGTAGATCTCATGGTTGGGGTAACAGCTCAGTGTCCAAGTCCCCAATACAGAGCTCCCAAACATTCATCAAAAACAGATCATCAGAGACTTCTTCCAGGCCGGTGCTGAAAAAGGGTCACTTCTCATCTGATCAAGAGGATAAAAAGACCAATCTATCTGCCAAAATAAGTGGGACTCGTCATAACTTAGAGGTTTTGGCTGCATTGGTTCAGGGGGAGTTTGTTGGACCAAAAGAACCAATGAGCCTGATCAGAGAAACCTCTAAGTCCCACAGGACATCACAACAGCTGAAGAAGACTGATCAGCTGTTCTACAAAGTCTGAAGAATACAACTGCTGAAGTATTCTGAAGTACTGAAGACAAAGACTGAGACAACAGCTGAAGATCTAAAGTCTGAAGACTTCAACAAGTACTGAAGACAAAGACTGAAGATCAACAGCTGAAAGACAAAGTCTGATGTTCAAGTACTGAAGACATCAGCTGATGCTAACAGCTGATGACAACAGCTGAAGAGGGCTTCTTCAGTTGTTGTGATGGTTTTTCTTCATCAGTAGTTTACTTTTCTTTTCAGTAGTTTGTTTACTTTTCTGTAGTTTTGTTTCCTTTTCAGTACTTGTAAACAACTGAAGAGGTTGTTCTTCAGTTGTTGTAGTATCAGTAGTTTTATGTTTTTCAGTAGTTGTAAATAAGATGTTTACACTTAGGAACATTTGTAAGAAGATGTCAGTTGTTGACATCTTCAGTAGTTGTTAAACATCAGTAGTTATTAAACGGTTACATGTCACTTTCAAGTGACATCAGCCTACGTCACTCTTTCCTTTATAAGAAAGGATGACTCACCTGTAATCGTGCCATTGAGGCCGACAATCTTAATGCAATATTCCTTTTGTCAGATATTCTCTCTCTATAACAAAATTCTTTTATCGCTTTATATCGAATGTTCTTGCTTGAATTTGTCTAATTCTGAGCTATTCCGCTGCTATATCTGTTCAATCGATTAAACCAAGAGGCTGAGATCCTAACAAATGGTATCAGAGCAGGTTAATCATTGATCGATCTAACAATTGATCATTGAAACTGTTCAATCGCTCTAAGTTTGATCGAATTAGCAAATTCGCAAGGATCTGTTATAGAGATTGAGAGTGTATCGCTTCTGGCCGTTTTATTTGAGGTTCTGTGTGGTTCTGAGCTAAATTTATTGTGATTTTACTTGAATCTGTCTGATTTTCCACAATGACTACTTCTTCGAATGATCCTTTCAATACTGGATCCTCTACCAAGCCTCCGATCTTGGTGAGGAATGAGTATAACATTTGGCAGAGAAGATTGCTCCATCACCTGTCTGTCAATAGCTCAGGTTGTTGGACATCTGTGGTACATGGACCACATAAGCCAATGGTGAATGATCCGGAAACAAACCAGTTGGTTCCAAAGAAGAAGGAGCAATACTCCGATGAGGACAAGAAGTTGTTTGAAATCGATGCAAAAGCCCATGGAATTTTGGCTATGGCTATTCCTAATGAGATTTACTCTGGGCTTCTGCATTGTGAGTCTGCTCATGACCTCTGGAAAGCCATCAAAGAACAATTTGGTGGTACTGATGAGGTTTTAGCAAACAACAGGGAAATCCTCGCCCAACAATATGAGACTTTCTCTCATAGAAAGGGTGAGACTCTGACTCAACAATTTGAGCGGTTTTCATGTTAATCTCTGAATTGAAAATGGTAAACATGAATATACCAGGAGTCAGATGAACCATAGATTCCTAAGATCACTGCCTGAGAGATGGAACACATATACCATTGTTCTACGCTCAAATGCTGATGTTGATCGCCTATCTCTCACCCAACTTCATGGGAAACTGCTTACATTCGAGAGAGAGATAGAGCAGAAAAGGAAATTGGTTTCATCTGGCAAGCTTACTGAGGATTTTGTCCAAGGGAACACTGCCCTGATTGGACATCAAGAGTCAGAATATGCGTCATCTGAAAGCCAGTATGATGAGCATATTGATTTCTCTACAAACACTTCTGAGCCTGCCTTTGTGAGTGTTGATAGTTATTCTGCTGGTAGTAATAGTGACAATCTATGTTTCATCATGGATGATCTCAAGGGGATTGCTGATGATGACTTAGAAGAGATGGATATTTTGAGCCAAATGGCCTTGATAAATATCAGATCTCAGAAGTTCTACAAAAGAACTGGAAGGAAATTCCCAGGACTCTCTGGCAAAACCAAAGTTGGTTTTGACAAGAGTAAGTTGAAGTGCCATAAATGCCACAGGCTTGGACACTTTGCAAGAGAATGTAGATCATCTGGATCTAACTCTCCTGCACCTTTTGTGACTTTCCCTGGCAATAGTCAACAAAACAGAGGGCAACAACCTGTCAATTCTGGTTATCATCATCAACCACAATCTCCTGCATATTTTGTTCCACAGGGGCCAATGCCATATCCATACCCCTGCTATTACATGCCACAACCAGGCCAGGTTCAAGCACCCACTGCTCAGCAACCACATGCACTCCCTGAGCCTCAACCATCCCAATCTCATCAACCTAATCAACTTCAACAACACAGCTTCTTCACACCAGGAGTTGTTGACTGGAGCAGCTTACCAGATGATGTGTCTGGTAATGAAAACTGTTCTCAGGTGCTGGTCAACATGGTGGTGAGCATCCTTTTGGAAATCTAGCTCTCATGACTTTGGAATCCTCTGATGGATCATCCTCAAGTACCTCTTCAACACAGGTATCACAGGTATCCTCTGAGGCTAAGGCCAAATTATGTTCTGAAACTTGCATAGCAGCATTTGCCTCTATTAGAGAAGCAAATGTGGCTTTAATCAATAAAAATGTAGAGCTAGAACAAATAATTTCCAAAAATAAAGCTGAGTTTGAGTCTGTGCTGAAAGAGAAAACTGATGAGATTTATAAATTAAAATGCCAAATTTCTGATGATAAGGCTAGGGAGGATGTACTCTTAGAGAAGTACAAAGACCTCAAAGATACTCTTGCTGTCACCCAAGTAGAGTGTGATCGATGGGTACAATCTTGCAAGGGCTTTGAAATGCTTCTTAGTAAGCAAACTGCTTCCAATGTGAAGTTTGGAATTGGTTATAATCACACTGCTCCTCCTACAGATTTTGCTTCAAGAGCAGGAGTAGAATCTGATGGAGAAAGTAATGACCAATCCACCTCATCATGTGATTCACTACTTGATAAAGCACCATCAGTAGTTGAAGTCAGTAGTAATCCCTCTGTGAACCTATCAGCTGATATTGATGGTTCAACTGCTGACACTCACATGATCAATGAGTTGATCAACCCAAGTGTTATCCCTAGAAGTACTGAGGGTACTGGAGAGCAGGGGATAACATCTGGAGTTCAAATCCCAATAACTGACAGCACTAAAGAGAAGAAAACTGTCAGTAGGAAGGATTTGAAGCCTACTAAGGGAGTTGACAAGAAGGCAAAAAGTGCTTCTAAACTGCTGAAGAGCAAGTCTTCAGTAGTTTCATCTTCTTCAGTTGATGATCAACAGAAGATGAAGAAGAAACCATGTGAAATATGTGGTCTATTCAATCATCTCACAGATGATTGTTGGTACAAAAAGGGATCCAAACTCAAACAAAAGGAGAAAATTAAAGAAAACTTGGCTAAAATGAAAACTGAGTTTGAGTCCAAGTTTGTACCAGCAGCATCAAATCCTGTTACTCCTATGTCCAAAAAGAAATCTAAAAGGGAAGGAGTGCAACAGGCAACAGCTGAGGTTGCTCAAAAGAAGATGGTGCAACACAAGAACTCATCATCAAACACCAATACCAATGTGTCTGAAGAGCTGAAAGCTCTTCCCAGAATCAGACACAGCTGGTAATGATGGTTCAACATCTGTTGGGAAGAGTTAACCAACTTGATGGCCCTGTGTTGAAACCCCAGAAAAGGAGATCCAAGCCAAAGGATTCCTCTTCTACACCATCTCCTTCACCTCAAGCTATTGTGCCCAATAAACCTGTTAGTTTACCATCTATTGATGAGACCAGGCCCAAAACCAAAAAGGTTTGGGTCTCCAAAACTAACTGATTGTTTATTAATGCAGGTTTCTTCAACATGCCAAAGTAGCATCTGGTATGTAGACAGTGGGGGATCTATGCATATGACTGGGAACAACTCACTTCTTAATGACTACTCTCCAGGAAGGAAGGGTTTTGTTTCCTTTGGCAATGATGCAAGAGGTTACATCATCGGGAAGGGCTTTGTTTCCAATGGGGAAATAAGGTTTGATGATGTCAACCATGTGGAAAATCTCAAGTATAACCTCTTGAGTGTCAGTCAATTGTGTGACAAAGGCCATGTTGCCCTTTTCACAAGCCAGAACTGCAGGATTCTGTCATCCAAAGTTCTGAGTTTGATTGACAAGGTATTGGATGCTCACACTCTCCTGAAGGCCAACAGGACAGGAAGAGTGTATGCCTTAGATCTTTCCAAGAAAATAGATCTCAAAGGCCATCCTTGCCTATTTTCCAAGGCCTCTCCTCAAGAATCTAATCTATGGCATAGAAGGCTGGGACATGTTAACTTCAAGAACATGAATCAGCTGATACACCATAGTTTAGTAAGGGGAATGCCTATGAAGGAGTTCAAGTGTGAAAACAACTGCACTGCTTGTTTGAAAGGAAAACAGCACAAGGTTTCATTCCCACTATTGAAGAACCAAAGTCCACTGCCTGCTTACAACTTCTTCACATGGATCTCTTTGGTCCTGTGAGAGTGATGAGCATGGCAAAGAAGAAATACTGTCTGGTAATTGTGGATGATTACTCCAGATTTGTATGGACTTTCTTTCTACATTCAAAGGATGAAGCTGCACAGAAGATCATAAACTTTGTGTTGTATGCTGAGAAGCAGTATTCCCTCTCAGTCAAGTGTATTAGAAGTGACAATGGAACAGAATTCAGGAACAATACACTTGATGAGTTTCACCTTTCCAAGGGAATAAAGAGGCAGTTTAGTATTCCAAGAACTCCTGAACAGAATGGAGTTGTGGAGAAAAAGAACAGGACCCTCATTGAAGCTGCAAGGTCTATGTTGGCTGATTCTGGACTGCCATTGACCTTTTGGGCTGAAGCTGTCAATACAGCATGCTATGTGCAGAATAGAGTGCTAATAAATCAGAGGTTGATGAAGACTCCATATGAAGTTCTACATCATTTGGCCCCTCTCATTTCATTCTTTAGAGCATTTGGGTGTCCCTGTTTCATTCTCAACACAAAGGATCAGCTCCAGAAATTTGATCCTAAGGTGGATGCAGGGTACTTTGTTGGTTATTCATCAACTTGCAAGGCATACAGAGTCTTCAACTGCAGAACAAAGATGGTTGAAGAGACTCTACATGTCAAGTTCAATGAATCTCCAAAGGACAAGATTCCACAAAGCCCTGTGGAGCTCTTTGATTTGGACATACTGCAATATGTTCCTTATCAATCTCCTGCTTGCTCCTGTCAACAGTTCACCACCTGGTGTTACTGCTGAAGATGATGATGATAGTAGTAATCACCTCTTCAGGTTTAGTGACCAACTGCCTGAGTCCTCTAAACCTGATGCTCCTGTAGCTCCAGCAGCACCATCCACAACAAATGCTGATGAGATTTTGCATCCTCAACTTCATTTGAGTTGCCACCATCTTCATGGTTTCAAGAATCTGCATCAACATCTGCTGCTGCTGAAGGTCCTACAAACACTTGCACAGATTTGATTGTTTACCAAGAGCTGAAAAATCACCCAATGTCTCAAATCCTTGGTGATATCAATGCTGGTGTTTCAACCAGAAGCCAGTTGTCCAATTTCTGCTTCTATGCTCTCTTCATCAGTCAGCTAGAGCCAAAGAACTATCATGTAGCTTTGAGAGACAATGGATGGGTTGAAGCCATGCAGCTTGAGCTTCTTCAGTTCAAAAAACAGCAAGTGTGGGAGCTTGTTCCTCTACCCCCAGGTAAGTGTGCAATAGGCACTAAATGGGTGTTTAGGAATAAAACTGATGAAAATGGGCTAATTGTTAAGAACAAGGCCAGACTGGTTGTGCAGGGTTTGCACAAGAAGAAGGTATTGATTATGATGAAACCTTTGCCCCTGTAGCCAGACTGGAGGCAATTAGATTGTTTTTAGCCTATGCTGCACTCCACAATCTTAAAGTTTTTCAAATGGATGTCAAAAGTGCTTTTCTATATGGTAACATAAAAGAAGAAGTTTATGTGTGTCAACCACCAGGCTTTGAGGATAATAAGCACCCAGAATGGGTATATAAGCTTGAAAGCTCTTTATGGGTTGAAACAAGCACCTAGAGCCTGGTATGAGACCTTATCAAACTTTTTCTACAGAATAATTTCACTAGAGGCTCCATAGATAAAACTTTATTTATTAAGAAGGTGGATCAGCATAAGCTACTTGTTCAAATTTATGTTGATGATATTATATTGCATCCTCTGATCCCCAATTGTGTGAGGAATTCCAAAACTTAATGCAACAGAAGTTTGAAATGAGTGCAATGGGAGAATTACAGTTCTTTCTAGGTTTGCAAATCAAACAAAAAGCTGATGGAATTTTATTCATCAGTCTAAATACACAAAAGATCTTTTGAATAAGTTTGATTTACAAAACTGTAACCCTGTTCTACTCCCATGTGCAACACCACACAATTGGATGTTGATCAGAAAGGTAAAGAGTTGTTGATGAAACTTTTACAGATGTATGATTGGTTCCTTGATGTATTTAACAGCTTCTAGACCAGATATTATGTTTGCTACATGTGTTTGTGCTAGATTTCAGGCTGCACCTAAGGAGTCTCATCTGATTGCAGTCAAGAGGATCTTTAGATATCTGCAAGGTACACAATCTCTAGGCTTATGGTATTCCACTGGACATTCTTGCAAATTAGTTGCTTTCTCTGATAGTGACTATGCAGGGTGTAAGTTGACCAGGAAATCAACTTCTGGTGGATGTCAATTCCTAGGCAACTGTTTGATTTCTTGGCAGAGTAAGAAACAAACATCTGTTGCTACATCCACTGCTGAAGCCGAGTACATTGCTGCTGCAAGTTGTACATCCCAAGTACTCTGGCTTCAGAATCAACTTTTGGATTATGGCATTACAGAGACTAAGACTCCATTATTAATGGATAGTGCTTCAGCTCTTTGCATTGTCAAAAATCCAGTCCAGCACTCTAGGACCAAACATATAGAAATTAGACATCATTTTATAAGAGATTGTTTTGAAAAGGGTCTAATTAATCCTATGTTTGTGCCTAGTGCTGATGAGCTTGCAGACATTTTTACTAAGCCTTTGGATAGTTCAACTTTCCACAACCTGGTGTTAAGGCTTGGTATGCTGCAGCTAGAATAAGTGACAACTACTGATGATCTCAGTAATTACTGATGATCATTGGTAACCATGTCACATAAGTACTGATGAGTTATTTTACCCTCAGTAGTTTTTATAACTACTGAAGGCTAAATGCTTTAAGTACTGTACTTATCTGTTCTAAACTACTGATGTAGTTACAACTACTGAAATCAGTAGAAACAGATAAGTACTGATGTCCTATGAAACAACTGAAAACAGCAAAAAGGCTGATGAGTACGTGTTGAGGACAGTATGAAACAGCTGAAAGGCTATGAATTGACGACAACTACTGATGAGTACTCTCTCTTCAGTAGTTCACAAACTGCTGTTTCTTCATAAACAACTGAAGCAATACCATGTCTTCAGTAGTTTCACAACTACTGATGACTAACACCAAGTCTTCAGTTGTTACAACAACTGATGGCACAACCAGGGTCTTCAGTAGTTTCACAACTACTGATGACTAATACCAAGTCCTCAGTTGTTTCAACATCTGAAGTCCAACTTGTCTTCAGTAGTTTTTAAAACTACTGATGCCTAAATCAGAGACTTCAGTTGTTTCAACGTCTGATTGTAAACACCATGTCTTCAGTTGTTTTATAACTGCTGACCACACCAATACCATCAGTCGTTTCAAACCTCTGAAAGTTAATACCACGTCATCAGTTGTTTCAAATACTGATGACTAACACCAAAACCTTCAGTCGTTTCATAACCCGTACCCTATATATATCTGATCCCTCTTTCAGAGTTTTTCATTCTTTCACGACCTAAAATTTCAAAAGCTCTGAAAATCTTTCACCTTCATTAATGGCGACCATGCAACTCAAGCCTCGACACAACTGTGTCGCGTACCTCACTAAATCGCCCTTCTGGACCAAATTCGATAATGCTATAGATCTTATGGTCCAATCACCACTGAAAACGGCTTTCCTCCTAAATCCAATCATTTATGCCGATTCGCTACATCAGTTTTGGACGAATGCAACTGTTAATGGAGAATCTATCCATTCGTCCATCAACTCTCATAAGGTGGTCATCTCTACTGCTACCATCCGCCAGATATTACTATTAGATGATGCTGCCTACCCTGTTGGATATCCTAAGCGCCAACTTGATCTTTCATTTGGACAACATGGATATCAAGGCG
This sequence comes from Flaveria trinervia, assembly GCA_025506515.1. NCBI lineage: Eukaryota > Viridiplantae > Streptophyta > Magnoliopsida > Asterales > Asteraceae > Flaveria > Flaveria trinervia. The sequence goes on along the minus strand of CM046452.1, from coordinate 80,972,129 downwards.
ATCTTAGTGCTTCGACCATCCTGAAGAAACATTTTCCAGATGCTGAACGCTTGATATTTCATATGGTAAATGTTTGCCTGGCCTCGAAGACTTCTTCTTGGGATCAACTGTCTTCCAGATGGCAACAGGTACTGTTCTCTATCCTTGAACAAGAACCACTAAACTTTTCTGAAATAATTTTTCTTGAAATCAAGGATATGGCCACAAAACCACTTTCTAACCGTTGGATACTATATCCTCGGTTTATAATGGCCATAATAGAGAATCAGCTTTCTGCTGAGGGACTAGTTGGTCTGGGAGTCCCTGCTTTGGCTGTATTGCCGGAGGTATACTCCCGACACAACACTGACCAAACTCTTAAACAGGCTGCCAAGCTGCGCAAAACCACGTAGCTGGAACCCACAGCCTCCACTTCCACATCCAAAGTCCCCTCCAAACCCACAAAGAAGAAGCCTAAGAAGGCTACTCAGGGAGTTGAGTCCCCTGAGGATGCTCCTGCTGCACCAAAGCAGGTTATCTCTACTGGAAATAACCCCCCAGTAGAGACTATGACTCCACCAACCGAAGCCGCTCAGGTTTCCTCTCAAAAGGAACCTGATGCAACCACTCAAAGGGAAGCCACACTGCTGGGATCCTCCTCACTTGAGGGGATTACCATTGAAAGCACCACTCGCCCGGGTGCACACTGCTTCCACACCCTCTCCTGATGCAACCGCCCCTCAAAGCCCTACAATAATTGTTGCAAAAGTGCTGACGCAGTTGCATTCCTCACCCCCCACCAGACACCAATCACTACTGGGATAACCTCAACACCTGAGGGGGAGGATCACAATGCTTCTGTCAACCCACAGCACAGGGGTTATCATGTTCATCTCCTGGTGTAGACAAGGAGGTGCGACCTTCTGGTGAGGCTGCCACTGCCCTGACTCAGCAAATGACCAGGATGCAGTTGGTAACATCTCTAAGACCTCACCAGTGGCAACAGCTGATGAAGGACATAGTCCTGAGGCTGGAAGTCCCCAGAACCAAGAACAAGGGGCACATGCTATAATTGATCTACACTCAAGGCATGTTAATCCTGACTCTGTCAGGAGGTCAGGTGATTCAGTATCAACTGATGATGACCTGAGCTTCTTCTATGATGTAGTTGCTCAAAACACCATCCTAGAGGATGAGGTTAGCAGACTCAAAGAGCTGCTGGCCAAGATGTCTCAGGATGAAAGTCCATCTGCCACCACAATACACCCACAGATGGCACCTTCTTCTGAAGGTCCCCTAAACACTGAGCCAATACATACTTCCAAGCCACAGCCTCTGCTTTTGGCACTGATTCTCAGGAACAGAACCATCCTGATCAATCAGTTGCTAACCTTCAAAAATCCCTACCTCTCATCACTCCCATGATCACAGATATAGTGATCAAAGCCATTGATGAGAGGCTTCCTACAATAATACAACCCCTGGTGGAGGAGTTGGTGACCAAATCACTTTCTACTGCTCAAACCCTTGCACCAATGCAACCAAAAAGGGGGAGAGTCAGTCAGTTAAAGGAAAAAGGAAGAGGACAGATGGGGAGAAGGAGAAAGAATCAGAGAAGGTAAATGAGAAAGAGTTGGCTGTTATAAGTGTGGAGGAGACTGAGTTGATCATGAGAAGGAGAAGGAGAGTGAGAAGAGAGCTGAAGTGAATGAAAGTCAAAAAGACTTTCATGTCACATATCAAAAGAGGAAAGGAGAGTCTGAGAAGGAGAAGGAGCTGAATGATATGGTGAAAGAAGCTGATGCCAACCATAACCGTTCAATGGATAAAATCATTGATCAGTTATATAGGCAGGGTTTTGACATCCAACAACTAGACTCCGAGATCAGAAGGTGGAGACAGAGGAGATCAACAAGATGGGTAGTTATGATGCCTTAGAAAGAGAAAGGCTGGAGATAATGATTAGATTTGTAGCCAAATACTTGGGAAGATCTCTGATAGAAATAAGGGCCTGGACCAGGGACAACATCTTGGCAATAACCACCAAGATTTGTTCGTCTGAAGCATACTCCAAGGGTTAGTGATTGAGGCATTAAATGAAGCTGGGGTTGGGAACCGAAAAGAACTGACAAAATTTACTAAAGCCTCCCTTACAGCCAAAATGCTAAAACAGTCTGAAAAGCTCTCTATCCTCAAAATCACTACCTCCACAACCCACTAAAACAACCCCTTTACCCTCTAAACCAACCATCCAACCCACAAAACCAAATCCTTTACCCCCAAAACCCACTGCCAGTGATGTACCTAGACAAAAGAAAAGAAAGGTACTGAGGCTGATGAAGAAGAAGAGGAGGATGAAGACAGACTGCCACTCTCTGCAGTTATCACTTTGCCTAAGGCTAATCCAATGTCCATCACTCCTGCTTCTCAAATGCATGATGTGATGATAAAGATTGAAGAGGAACAGATGCAAAGACATGATGAGGAAATGCTGAAAAGCATTGACAAAGCATATGCCACATCCTCTTCAATGATTAGCATGAAGAAAGAAGTCTTAAGATTGTACACCCTTGCTAATACCTTTCAATACCAAAGGGAAAAAGTAAGGATATGGCCTGATCCTAGGGTGGCACACAGGATTGTCAAGAAAGAAATTCCTTCAAAATACAAGGCCAAGTGAAGAGGGTTGTCGACGAAGACATCACTGTGGTTCTTGTAGTGTCCCCTGGGAAATTGTAGAAGAGTTCAAGAAAGCTTATGAAGCCAAACAACCACCCCAAAAGATGTTGGAGAATAAAATCATAAAGAAGGGATTGGTTTACAAAAGACTTGAAAACTTCAAACAAGATGAGCTCAACCTGCTCTTAGAAGGGACTCATCCAGATGAGTTTGCTTACAGACAAATAACCACGGTTGAGCTCAAGAATGGAAAACAGGCCAAGTACATCTCTGAAGTGTATGGGCGAGAAGGATTGTTTGATGGTGTGCCCGAGGTGCTGACAATGGATGAGCAGATCATGTTTCTAAGGGCTTACACCAGGGAATCCTATAGGCTGATACACGGGAAGTAGATCTCATGGTTGGGGTAACAGCTCAGTGTCCAAGTCCCCAATACAGAGCTCCCAACCATATCATGCAAAACAGATCATCAGAGACTTCTTCCCAGGCCGGTGCTGAAAAAGGGTCACTTCTCATCTGATCAAGAGGATAAAAAGACCAATCTATCTCTGCCAAAATAAGTGGGACTCGTCAATAACTTAGAGGTTTTGGCTGCATTGGTTCAGGGGGAGTTTGTTGGACCAAAAGAACCAATGAGCCTGATCAGAGAAACCTCTAAGTCCCACAGGACATCACAACAGCTGAAGAAGACCTGATCAGCTGTTCTACAAAGTCTGAAGAATACAACTGCTGAAGTATTTTGAAGTACTGAAGACAAAGACTGAGACAACAGCTGAAGATCTAAAGTCTGAAGACTTCAACAAGTACTGAAGACAAAGACTGAAGATCAACAGCTGAAAGACAAAGTGATGTTCAAGTACTGAAGACATCAGCTGATGCTAACAGCTGATGACAACAGCTGAAGAGGGCTTCTTCAGTTGTTGTGATGGTTTTTCTTCATCAGTAGTTTTCTTTTCTTTTCAGTAGTTTGTTTACTTTTCTGTAGTTTTGTTTCCTTTTCAGTACTTGTAAACAACTGAAGAGGTTGTTCTTCAGTTGTTGTAGTATCAGTAGTTTTATGTTTTTCAGTAGTTGTAAATAAGATCTTTAACACTTAGGAACATTTGTAAGAAGATGTCAGTTGTTGACATCTTCAGTAGTTGTTAAACATCAGTAGTTATAAAACGGTTACATGTCACTTTCAAGTGACATCAGCCTACGTCACTCTTTCCTTATAAGAAGGATGACTCACCTGTAATCGTGCCATTGAGGCCGACAATCTTAATGCAATATTCCTTTTGTCAGATATTTCTCTCTATAACAAAATTCTTTTATCGCTTTATATCGAATGTTCTTGCTTGAATTTGTCTAATTCTGAGCTATTCCGCTGCTATATCTGTTCAGCTGCTATATCTGTTCAATCGATTAAACCAAGAGGCTGAGATCCTAACAGAAGTTCCCGCTTCCCGGAGTTGAGCACCTCCTATTTGTATAAAATGTCCAACACTAGGGACTAAAGTTAAAAAAGGTTCGCGACAGAAGTTCCCCCCACAACGTGCGGGGGAAACAACTAGTTATTATAATAAAGCTATGTATTGCTAAACTTTTGCGACCCAAACCGTTAATTATTAGATTTTATATAACTCTTGAGTAGTAATCGTGTCACAGTTATGCTAAGGTTTACAGCAAAAGCTATGGTCTTTAAAAAAATTGGTTTTTTTGTCAAAAGTTCAATGACAATGTAGGATTTCAGTTTTGTGAACATGTGTTACAAATGTGTCAAAAATTGTGACACCAAAATTACATCATAAATATTCGTAGCATGGATGTTTTCTAGTAGTTTAGAATGGTTTACGGGTTTGTTTGTATCTATTTGGCTAGTAGTTGGTCCAATTAATTTAATATTAAAGAGAGATCGAGTAAAGTTTGAATTTAAATAATCTTGTCAAATCTATTGAAAATGTTTAATTATATAAAGTTGTTACACTTAGACCATCCTCCAATAGATGGTTTCACGTCTAAAAAACAATCATATAAACATTATTAATAGATGGTTTCAATCTGAAAAAACAATCACATAAACATTAAAAAAAATTGTTATTAAAAGGGTATGTTTTAAGACACAAGTTCTTTGAGTTTTTTCCTAAAATGGTGTCGTTGAAATTAAGATTAGCAAAAGGTGTAGTTCATAAAATATTTATCAAAATAATATAGTTTGAATTTATCATTTCTCCCTCTTATTCATTAGCTACTTAAAAAAAAATTATTACAATGTTAATAATTAGGGATAATATCTTAAATTCTTAGAAATGTTTTCTATAAACCTTTTTTTATGAAATAGTTTCTAATTTCTTTCTAAAAGTAGAAGGAACAATGTTTTTAGATGTTTGATTATTGTATTAAAATATATTTTTGTTTTTTTTAATTTTAAACTCGATCTGTAATTGTTTTTTTTCTTTTGTTATTTTACACTTATATAGTAATGCTTTTCAAGATTTTTATTTTTTTTATTCATGTGACATTTTGTTAGTAATTTAATATATCATAACTATATAAATAAAGTACATATTATTAGAAAATATCTCTCGACTTTTCTTTTTCAACGTTTTGTTTACAATAAAATGTTCAATTTAATATTTTGATATATATAGAATAAGTTGTTTAATTTTTTTTTTTTTTTTTTGGTAAATGCTATGTAATACTTTTAGTGAGGGAATCATACTTGGAGTCTTAAGTTATGTTATAAAGAAAAATCTAGAAATACGTTACTTTTTTATATTGTATCTATAACCTGTAATAATAAAAAGTTTTTTTCAGATACGTGTCATCATTCTAGCATATTATATGACACATATCATCCAACTAACATCTCAAAAAAATCATTCTCGCCTTTCTCTCATAATAAATAAATACAAAAATTATAAAAATAATTAATTTGACTTTTCTTTTTAACTAAAATATGTTTAAAAGATTTCTAGCATATTATATGGCACGTGTCATCCAACTAGCATCTCAAAAAAATCATTTTCTCGTCTTTCTCTCATAATAATAAATAAATACAAAAATTATAAAAACAATTAATTTGACTTTTTTTAACTAAAATATGTTTAAAATATATATTTAAATTTTTGTTTCTTTTCTCTCTCATATTAAATGATAATTATTGTAAATAAGTAAACTAAACTACTAAATGATAAAATATAAATGTAGTTATTTTAATAATTTATTAATACATATTAAATATAGAGTAATAATTTTAATTCATTATATGTTATAACTTTTAAATATTCATTATATTTTTATTTCATCAATGGATAATAACATTTAAAAAATAAAATCTTCATAAAACTAATGACTTAAATATGTTTTATTTAATCCACTCATGTAATACATGAACTCTAACCTAGTATACCAAATATACTTGAAGAATTAGCATTTGAAAACACCGTTTTTATATTGTTAGAAAGAAATTAGAAACTATTTCTAGAAAACTATAAAAAAGAAAAAAAGTTTTGTAAAAACATTTCTAAAAACATAAAGATATCACCCCTAAAAGTATTATATACATTATAAATATAATTTCCTTTTAAGTAGCCAATGAAAATAGGAGTGAGAAACAATAAAACTTTAAAACTACACTATTTTGGTAAATATTTTTTAACTAACACTATTTTGGTAAATAATTTTTCTAACTACACCATTAGGAGAAAAAACTTCAAGTTCTCTTCATGACCTACCAAAAATAAGTTTGTGTGAAACCCTATGTGTACTATTGTAAGGCCTCATTCCCGAGACCTCACAGTTGGTCATTCACAACATTAAATACATTAAAAACATTATAAATTTACAAACTTAAGCAGCGGAATCATTTTAACAAAAACCATTCATTTCATTTCATGAAAACACTGTTGTTGAGCAATACACTATTGTTTAATCGAATACAAAAGAACAGTTTAATTGCATTACAAAACAACAGCAATAATAGGTATGAATGGATGTGATTCTTTTCCTGCCGAGTAGCTTCACCCTCGTGCTATCCTCAGCAACATTTACCTGCCAACTGAAAATGTATAAAAATCAGCGTTGCTGAATGAGTTCTAGTTTTAAAAGTAATAAAATACTTTATGTAGGTATATATATATAAATACTCTTTCTATGAAAACTTCATCTCTTTATACATGAGCACGCATTAACTATACAATCAGGTAATGCTTTATCTCTTTACTGTATGCCTTGTTTACTCTGTACTCTTTTATTTTTATCTTTCACAATCTGTATGGACCAATGAGCAATACCCTAAACTATATGCGTGGGGGAAATGGTGTTGGGCCCTCTTTTTCCCACAAGGGGCTCTACATACTGTATACAAGGCCGACCCAAACACCTAGGGTATGCTGCAAAGGTCCGCCAGTCTCAATTGACTGGCCCCATGAGCATCTGAACGTAGCTAACCCGCATCACGGTTGAGCTGACGACCTCATGGCCATGTCCCTCCTGTAAGCTTGCAAGACTTGTTAACATTTTAATTAAGTTCCACTTCTCTTCTTCATTGCTCTTTCACTTTATTATTAGTAATACTTTACGTTACGATTATAAGCACACCACGTAAAGTCACATACTAATAATAATAATATTATTAATAATATTATTAATAACAATAATAAGGAACCATCATAAAACAATCATAATCATGCATGAAACCCATCATTAATAAACCCTAGTCAAACCTTGGTCAAAACCCTAAAAGCACAGACTTCCAAAAATTCGGAAATAAATTCTAAGTGTTAAGCGCTTAGATACTATTTAGGCGCATGGGCCCTGTTTGGGCGCTTCATCACTATGCAGGCGCATCAGGCCAACACTTAACTGCTTTAACACTTAGGCGCATGAACCATTCAGGCGCATGGACACTATTCAGGCGTATGACCCATTCAGACGCATGGACACTTAGACGCATGGACACTTAGACGCATGGGCTATCCGGGCGTATGGAAACTTAGGCGCATGGGGTTATTCAGACGCATGGGTACTATTGGGGCGCATGGCCCTACACTTAGTTGTCTGATTAATTTTCTAGGCTCATGAAGGCACTGTTCAGGCGCATGAGATACAATTAATCATTTCTAAGGCAATTCCAGGCGCATGGGCCTTATTTAGGCGCATGAACCTTCTGTTCAACATGTTTCTAGGATAATTTTGAATCCAAACATCAAACCTATCTGTTCTAATCTTACTAAGGCTATTCTAAGCATGAACAACTATAAGCATCTAAGAATAATCACCAAAAATGCATAATACATACGGGTATACATACATAAACATTGTAAAATCGTTTTAATACATTTTCAACCCCAAGAAAAGTTTAAAACAAGTAAAACCGGGCTCTAGAAACTCACCTGGTGCAACTTTGGGTGTTTCTTCTTCTAACCCGTTTGCAGATGAGTTCAAACACCTACAACACACCAAAACACACACCCACGGACACACACACAAGCATATAAGCACATAAGCATGTAACCGAGACAAAACCCAACATGAACACTTAAAAACCTTGAATTCTTACCTTAAATTCAATCTTCTTCTTTTTCTTCAACCGAGAGTTTTTGCTCCCTTCCTTTCTCTCTCTCTAAAACTGATGAAAAAGGTGATGTGAAGAGAGGGTTGGTGGCCATGCCCACCTTTACACCAACTTATTTTGTACTTTTGTCCTTTTTACACATTTAACCCCTCAACTTGGGTTTATTGACATTTCCTTTCTTTATTCTTCAACTCTTATTCTTTCTTTTTTTTAAGAAATAACCGGGTGTTACAAGTCCACCCCTTTCCCTCGCGCACCCTCTCTTCAAACATGTTATTCTTCAAACAGATGAGGATAATGCTGCCTCATCTCCTCCTCAGTCTCCCATGTAGATTCAGATCCCTTCCTGTGCTTCCACTATACACGCACAAGAGGAACCACTTTATTCCTCAGTCTTTTCTCTTTATGATCGATGATTGCCACTGGTTGCTCTACATAATTGAGCCTTTCATCTACTTCGATGTCTTCCAGTGGAACAATCATGTCTTCATCAGCTAAGCACTTTCTTAGATGAGATACATGGAATGTCAGATGAATTCTATCACACCCCAACCTTGACGGCGGAAACGTCGAGATGTGAGGGTTAAGATTGTTCACAACCACATAACGTTATATTTAAATGTAAATATTAAAATTAGTGTTATGTGGTTCTGAACAATCTTAACCCTTACATCTCGATGTTTCCGCCGTCAAGGTTGGGGTGTGACAGATTGGTATCAGAGCCCATAACTATAGGGATTTAGGTTATTAGAAATGGTGACCTAGACTATAGCTTATGCATGAACCTCATAGAATAATATTTATATTCTTGGAATTATATATATTGTTTGCATGCTACATAATGCTATGCCATACTTATGTGCAACTTGATGCCTTAGCATAGGTTTGCCTTGTAATTGTTTAAACTTTGTTACTTGTCTCCCTAAACTTATCTTTGACACTTTGACTTTCCCCGACAAATGAAACTTCTTAATCTTATTCTCGACGACACATGGAATCGTATACTTATGCTTAAGACTTTGATCTTTAGACTTATGTCTAATCTATGTAAATCTTATCAAGGTTTTGATTTCATGAACCTAAGAAATTTGTGGACACATGGACACCTGTATTCTAGATTTCCTGGCAAAAGGCCCTCGGGCTAAGGCAAGCATATCGCATAAATCCTACGGGACTAGTTATGCTTACTTGGGGATTTCCGGGATGAGTGATAAACCATGGTCAACATACATAAATTCCTAAGGCGAATGGGTCAACTTACCTCGACGTGTCAACGTTTCCAAATGGTAATGTGTTACCAAATGGAACCATTCCATGTGCCTTACAACTCTTGCCTTATCCTTGTTGAATTATAATCCTTGTTATTCTCTTTCTTGTGTATAACTCATTTTGCATATTCCAGCATGTCTTGTCATCATGGAAAGCATGGAAGTTTCGATCGTAAGCTAGCCGCCATGATTGCCTGACAAATGGCTGCTGTCATCCCGACCATGGTTGCTGAACTCAATAGCACCTTAATGACCAACTCTAGCAACAATGGTCATGGGGAGAATAGTGCTAACCAAGGGCGCAACAACCAAACTTGCACTTTCAAGCACTTTAGCTCCTGCAAACCACTAGTTTTAGTGGCAAGGAAGGAGCCACTGGTCTTCTTGAGTGGTTCGAGAGCATGGAGAACACTTTTGTCAACTATGAGTGTCCCGAGGCACTCAAAGTTCGTTATGCCACTAGCATGCTCCAACAAAGGTCTCTCACCTGGTGGAATAGCGAGAAGAGGAATCGTGGAGCTGATGCTATATTGGCACTCTTTTGGGATGAGTTCAAGAACATCACCATCGCGAAGTTCTGCCCGAGAAGTGAATTGCAAAAGTTGGAAGAAGAATTCTGGAACTTGAAGCAAAATGATGGTGATCATTTGGCCTACTCAACTAGGCATCATGAGTTGAGTATATTGCTGCCTCACATGGTTGACATTGTCCCCCACAACATCGAGAAGTTCATTAAGGGTGTACCACCCCAAATTCAAGATGTTGTGGTGGGTAGCCAACCCACAACTTTAGAAGAAGCCATCACTATCACCGCTCAACTCACCGAGAACCATATACGAGCGGGCACCATGTCTGTGAAGGGTGCAAAGAAGGTGGAAAAGATGGCTAACGAGGCCGTTAAGGAGACTAAAGCTGATCCGTCTAACAACAACAAGAAGAAGAAGCGCAAGTTCACCCCGGCACGCAACTATGCCATGGCTGCACCCAAACAACCCCAAAGACAACTTGTACCTACGGCTACACCTATGGCACAAGTGCATGGGGCTAGGGCCTATGCTGGTCCTCAGCCTTGTGCAACACTTGTAGGTATCATCATTCGGGGAATCAATCATGCCGTATCTGCACCTTATGCGGTAAATATGGTCATTTGGTGGTGACTTGTCACCGTGCACCTAACAATGCCACTGTGGTCACAAACCGTGTTTGCTACAACTATGGGGAACCTGGTCACTTTCGCCCATAATGCCCTCGTCTTGTGGGTAACATTCCACAAGCCTGAGGACGTGCTTTCAACATCAACGCAAATCAAGCACAAGAAAACAATGATTTGGTGAATGGTATGTTAACTTACCTTTGACTTGTGTGACCTAATTCTTTTCATGCGTAAACTGTATCGTTAAATATCTTTAAAATTTAACAGGTATGTTCCTTATTAATAAAACTTATGCCTATGTCCTATTTGATTCTGCAGCCGATAAAAGTTTTGTTTCGTTAGAGTTTGAACCCATTCTTGCCAAGCCACATACGAAACTAGAAAGACCTCTTACCGTTGAAGTTGCCGATGGAGAACCGATCACCGTTGACGTCATTATTCGTGATTGCATCTTAAGTCTTGACACGCATGATTTTCTCATAAATCTTATCCCTATGAAACTTGGAAGTTTCAACGTCATCATTGGTATGGATTGGTTAGCCAAACACCATGCCGAGATCATTTATTTTGAGAAATGCATCCGTATACCATTACCTTCTGCAGATACTTTGAAGGTGTTCGGTGAAAAATCTTCTAAAGGACTTGCACACAAGCCCAAAAATGCTTAAGCAAGAAGTATATGGCTTTCTTGGCTTACGTGGTCAACACGAAAGTCAAAGGGAAAGAACTTAAGGATGTCCCTATCGTACGAGACTTTCCTGAAGTATTTCCCGATGACCTTAGTGGTCTACCTCCCGTGCGTGAAGTTGAGTTTAAAATTGACTTGATACTAGGAGCAAACCCCGTGGCTAAGTCACCATATCGACTTGCACCATCTGAAATGCAAGAACTCTCTAGTCAACTTCAAGAGCTATCCGAGAAGGGCTTCATCCGTCCTAGTTGTTCGCCATGGGGTGCACCTGTTCTTTTCGTGAAGAAGAAAGATGGATCGTTTCGTATGTGCATCGATTATCGTGAGCTTAACAAGCTTACCATCAAGAACCGTTATCCTCTTCCTCGTATTGATAAATTGTTTGACCAACTTCAAGGAGATGCTATTTTCTCGAAGATCGATTTACATTCTGGCTACCATCAATTGCGAGTCCATGATGATGATATCCCAAAGACTGCATTCCGTACTCGATATGGGCACTATGAGTTTATGGTGATGCCTTTTGGTTTAACCAATGCTCCTGCTGTCTTCATGGATCTCATGAACCGAGTATGCAAGCCTTATCTAGACAAGTTTGTGATCGTCTTCATTGATGACATACTTATCTACTCCAAAACCAACACCGATCATGAACTGCATTTGAGATTGGTACTTGAGTTGTTGAAGAAAGAGCAATTGTATGCGAAATTCTCGAAGTGTGACTTCTGGCTCGAGGAAGATCAATTTCTAGGACACATGGTGAATAGCCAAGGAATTCACGTTGATCCTGCAAAGGTGGAAGCTGTGAAAAATTGGTGTGTTCCTACAACTCCTACCGAAGTTCGTTCTTTTCTTAGTCTTGCTAGTTATTATCGACGATTCATTGCCAACTTCTCGAGGATCGTGAAGCCGCTGACTTCTTTGACATAAAAGAATAAACCGTTCGAGTGGGGTTCCAAGCAAGAAGAAGCTTTTGAAGCGTTAAAGCACAAGTTGTGCAATGCTCCTATCCTGACCCTACCCGATGAAATAACGATTTCACCGTGTATTGTGATGCATCTAAACAAGGCCTTGGTTGTGTTCTCATGCAACGAGGGAAGGTCATAGCTTATGCATCGAGACAATTGAAGGTTCATGAGGTGAATTACACAACACACGATCTCGAGCTTGGTGTTGTTGTCTTTGCTTTGATGATTTGGAGACACTACCTGTATGGTACGCAATGTATAGTCTACACCGATCACAAAAGCCTTCAACACGTTGATGAGATTGTAAGTTGTCACGGGGTACCTCTGCACATCATATCCGACCGAGACGCTCGTTTCACTTCGCATTTTTGGTCGTCTATGCAAGAACTCTTGGGTACTCAATTGGACCTAAGCACAGCTTACCATCCTCAAACTGATGGTCAAACCGAGAGAGCAATCCAAACCTTGGAGGATTTATTACGCCTTTGTGTTCTTGACTTTGGTGGTGATTGGGATACGCATCTACCGCTCGCGGAATTTTCGTATAATAATAGTTATCACTCGAGTATCAAGATGGCACCGTTCGAAGCACTTTATGGTCGTAAATGTTGTTCACCGATCTGTTTGACCGACATTGGTGAAAACTTCATCACTGGTCCTGAACTTATACAAAAGACGACCGATAAAGTTTCCATCATCTGCAAGAACCTTGAAGTAGCAAGAAGTCGTCAAAAGAGCTATGCTGATAAGCGACGTAAGCCATTAGAATTTCAAATTGGGGATATGGTTCTTCTAAAGGTCTCACCGTGGAAAGGTGTTTTCGCTTTGGAAAGAGGGGCAAATGGCCCCAAGATTGTAGGACCTTTCAAAATCCTGAAAAGGATTGGGAAAGTGGCTTATAAACTGGAACTACCTTCCGACCTTAGTGGAGTTCATCCTGTGTTCCACGTCTCAAATTTGAGAAAGTGCTTGGCTGACGAAAGTCTACATGTTCGTTGGAAGACATTCAGATTGACGAGTCAATGCACTTTGTTGAGAAACCCGTTGAGGTCATGGATCGCATCATGAAGAAGACTAGAACCACAACAACCCCAATCGTCAAGGTTCGTTGGGAGAATAAACGTGGCGTTGAATTTACTTGGGAACGCGAGGAGCACATAAAGAAGAGATACATGTTTTTATTTGTATAGTTCATTTTTTTTCTTAATTTCGGGACGAAATTCTTTTAAGTTGGGGAGACAGTAACATCTCGTATTTTTGTTAATTAAAAGTTAATTTTTGTAAGACCTATTTAGGCTATTTATGTAACTTGGTGGGCTATTTATGTATAATTCCTTAATTAATTTAAAGTTTCTAAGTTATTTAAACAATAATAATAATAATAATAATATTGATAATAATAATAGAATAATAATATCAATAATATTAACAATAGTAAAATAATAATAGCAATAATATTGTTAATAATAATAAAAATAAATTGTATAGTTACTAAACTTAACAATGTTTAAAAAGTTAAGTAATTAAAGATTAGGGGGTCTTAATGTCAATTTATAAACTTTAATTGAAGTTTTAGCATAAAATAAAAGAAACCTAAATTGATGGACCAAATGTGTAATTAATTAAAACCCAAACCCCCCCTTTTGTCACACCCCGTTTTTCCGGTAAACCTCGCCGGCCGGACTCCGGCCAAGTCCGGCGAGGCTCCAAACCAACTTGTAACCCCCGAATTTGAAGCCTAATCGATTCTAGTCACACCCTGAAACCGATTCAAACATATTATGAGCTTTAATTCGAGGTTAAAGGTGTCGATTTGGCTTGGAAACTGCTCGACATCATCCACTAACCGTTCGATCATTAAAGTTCAATTATAACCTAATTAACTAAACCTAATCGAACGTTTATCTAACTATAATCGATTGCAAACATCAACTACCCTGTTCTATGAAATACCATCCTCTTCTCTTTATGATCGATGATTGCCACTGGTTGCTCTACATAATTGAGCCTTTCATCTACTTCGATGTCTTCCGCTGGAACAATCATGTCTTCATCAGCTGAGCACTTTCTTAGATGAGATACATGGAATGTCGGATGAATTCCACTTAACTATCTGGTAACTCCAATCTATAGGCCACCTCACCTACTCAAGCAATGATTTGAAAAATTCCTATGTATCTCGGGCTTAGCTTACTGTCACACCCCAACCTTGACGGCGGAAACGTCGAGATGTGAGGGTAAGATTGTTCACAACCACATAACGCTATATTTAAATATAAATATTGAAATTATAAGTTTCAAAGGCATAATAAATAAGTCTCAAACATGAAATAAGTTCCAAACATTACATAAACATTTATTTATTAAACTAGGTCCAAGTCCTAGTTTTAGTGCTAGCTTCAAAAGTCCACTTTAAACTTGGGGATTTCCTGAAACATGATAAAAATAAAAGGTCAACTAAAAATAGTTGGTGAGTTTCCAAGGTTTTCATACATAATATGATAATGATTACAAGTAGCAATTCATGTCATAGGTCATAAATAAGTAAGGTTATAGAACACATATCGTTACAACCAAACCTCGACTTAATTACAAGTATATAAGATTGGCTAAATGTATTTGGTTCCCATGATGAACAAGCATACGTCATCAGGAGTCGGCAATACATCGACTTTAGCACCAAATAGGCTTGTCAGGCCCAAAGATCTAAACAATAGTTACATTAACAATAGTTAATAGATGTAAACAAAATATGTATCTCATATAGACTTACATTAACACAAATAACCATGACAAAAAGTAAAGATGAATTGCATGTGCATTTACAAGTGTCAAGATGTTACAAGTGTAAGTTTCTAAGATTAACATGTTTCACCCAAAGTTGTGAAATAAAGTAAAAAGGGGGCATGGAGAACTCATATGATTGATAAGTATATAATAGGTGACTAAATAAAATAATAAGCGATGATCCAAGGTAATCCTTCACGAGTACCTATATTTATATATTTATAAGATTTAGGTTAATAGTGAGGTTAACGATTTACACGAACTAAGGTATTAAAATTTGGGGTTTTTATAAAGTTAATAGATTCTTATAAAAATAGCATTCATAACATTTATAAAATTTATTTTTAAGCAATTTGGTCTTCATAAATAACTTGTGATTCTATTTATAAGACATATTTGAACTCTATATTTATCATGATACATCTTTAAATCAAGATAACATAAGGTCCAATATTAATTTAATAACTTAAAGTATAACAATCTAATTTTTAGAAATATTTAGTTATAACATTTGTAAATAATTTTTATATAAAATATGTTACAAGAATAAATTTTAAGAAATATTTAGATGACTTTAAAATTATTCGAAGTTTATAAAAGTTATTTTTATATTTATTATAAATTTTCTATAATAAAATTATAGCTTAAAAGGCTTAAAAAATTGCATGAGGGTGCCCGGGTTCGAACCCGGGACCCCATGCTGAAAGTGTAAGGGTCTTAACCAGTAAACATAGGCCTCAGCCACGATATGAATCAGATTTAATTGTTAAAACCAAGTTTCAATCAAATCCCCAATTTCATATAAACCCAAGATTACTCGAATCCAAAATGAACAACGATTCGAAAGTTTCAACTCGATTAACCTTAGGGCTTTTGATCCTAAGGGAAATCGAGTTGAATGATGTATGTACTTACTTGATTAGGCTCGATTTGTAGTATTTATGCTCGGTTTTGTCTCGGTTATCTCACGAAGAACAGGTGCCTAGCAATCGGTTAAATGAATGAATGTTTACGAATTTGCGCTTACAGTGAGTTTAAAGAGATCGAAGGAACATTAGCCCTCTATTATATAGCCTTGATTTGTTTGTTGAGATGCCGACGAGAGTACCGGTTCGTGTTCAGCCACCTCGGTTACAATTAGGTGTTTAATTAACTCGAATTAACTATGCATTAAGCTTAGAAATGATAATTCGAACGTTTATGTACGTTTAATTTGATTAATCATCATCAATTGTATGTTAACGGTTATATGTCGATCGAGATGCGTGTTCGGTTCGAAGCCCTTCAATACGAGCTTTAATGTTCAATTAAGTATCGGTTTCAAGTTCGAGGAGTCTTCCTGAGTCGATTAGCATCTCGGTTGTTAAAAACGAGCTGTTTTTTTATGGTTTTCATGGGGGCGGAGGCCGCCGGTGACAGGCCGGGATTTGGCCGGAAAATCGTGGGTGAGGGGGGAAAAAGGTTTGGGTTTAATAATTTAACAAAAAATGGTCCTGTAGTTTGATCTGTTTATCATTTCATGCAATTACTTTCTTTTAAAGTTTCCAAAATGGCAAAACCAACCCCTTCATTAGCTGTAAGTTTAATATTAAACTAACTTGTTAAGTTTTATAACTTGTCAGTAATATATAATATTATAATTATTATTATTATTATTATTATTATTATTATTATTATTATTATTATTATTATTATTCGCATTCTTAATATTGTTCGATTTAATATTTTATTTATTAACTTTCATATATTAAAATTTAATGACAACTAAGAAATATGCATAAATAACTCATGAATTTCAAGATGACAACAACGACCCTTATAAGAATAAACAAAAAACTTTTAATAACTGAAAATACGAGATGTTACAGTCTCCCCAACTTAAAGAATTTCGTCCCGAAATTAAAGAAATGAAACTATACAAATAAGAATGGGTATCTCTTCTCATGTGCTCCTCACGTTCCCAAGTAAATTCAGCGCCACGTTTATTTTCCCAACGAACCTTGACGATTGGGGTTGTTGTGGTTCTAGTCCTTTCATTATGCGGTCCATGATCTCAACAGGTTTCTCGACAAAATGCAATGACTTGTCAATCTGAATGTCTTCCAACGGAACATGCAGACTTTCGTCGGCCAAGCACTTTCTCAAATTTGAGACGTGGAACACAGGATGAACTCCACTAAGGTTGGAAGGAAGATCCAGTTTGTAAGCCACTTTCCCAATCTTTTCAAGATTTGAAAGGTCCTACAAATCTTGGAGTCAATTGCCCTTCTTTCCAAAGCGAACAACACCTTTCCACGGTGAGACCTTTAGAAGAACCATCTCCCAACTTGGAATTCCAATGCTTACGTCGCTTGTCAGCATAACTCTTTTGACGACTTCTCGCCACTTCAAGATTCTTGCGGATGATAGAAACTTTATCGTTCGTATCTTGTATAAGTTCAGGACCAGTGATGAAATTTCACCAATGTCGGTCCAATAGATCGGTTGAACGACATTTACGACCATAAAGTGCTTCAAACAGTGCCATCTTGATACTCGAGTGATAACTATTGTTATACGAAAATTCTACGAGCGGTAGATGCGTATCCCAATCACCAGCAAAGTCAAGAACATACAGGCGTAGCAAATCCTCCAAGGTTTGGATCGTGTTCGCTCGGTTTGACCATCAGTTGAGGATGGTAAGCGTGCTTAGGTCCAATTGAGTACCAAAAGTTCTTTCATGGACGACCAAAAATGCGAAGTGAAACGAGTGTCTCGGTTTAGAATAATGTGCAGAGGTACCCATGACGACTTACAATTCATCAACGTAGATACGAGCTAACCTTGATGTCTTGTAAGTGTCAAGTATAGGTAATAAAATGTGCCGACTTGGTCAATCGGTCAACGATCACCATATGCTATCTGTGCTAAGAGGTTCGAGGTAGCTTAGTGTGAAGGCCATAGATATGTGTCCCACTTCTACATAGGGATCTCGGGTTGCCAAAGTAATCCACTTGGATGTTGAGGTTCGGCTGTTTAACCTGCGTTGCACGTGAGGAAATAGTACATAGTCGATATATCTTTATTCATCCAGGCACCAAATATTGACCACGTGGTCCATGTACATCTTATCGGAACTAGGATGCATAGAATAACGAGGTTGCTGAGCTTCGTTCCTGATAAAGGTACGAAGATATCAGATTTGGAATCCAAATTGCGATTTGAGAAGACATCCGCCCATGGGTGCGTTTCCAATCGGGGTTAAAAGATTAGGCTCCAGTTCATCCTCATTCTTCCTTCTGTTGCCCCACGTGTTGAGCCTTCAGTACTAGACTCGATGTCAATAATCATCTCAAGTTTAGGTAGCAGTAGGTAGTCTAGTTGACATAGTCGAATCCAGTATCGAAACACCAAAGTGTCAACATTGAGTCAATCTCGAATTTATTGGATGAGATCATCTTGTTGTTGTTGGACCAAAAGAACCAATGAGAGGATCAGAAAAACCTTTAAGTCCCACAGACGTCACAACAACTACTGAAGCACCAACAGCTGAAGACAACAGCTGATTACAAAGTCTGAACACAAGTGCTGAAGACAAAGTCTGAAGACAAGTGCTGAAGACAAAGTCTGAAGACAAGTGCTGAAGACAAAGTCTGAAGACAAGTGCTGAAGACAAAGTCTGAAGACAAGTGCTGAAGACAAAGTCTGAAGACAAGTGCTGAAGACAAAGTCTGAAGACACAAGTGCTGAAGACAAAGTCTGAAGACACAAGTGCTGAAGACCAAAGTATCAGACGTTGTCACAACAGCTGAAGAGGTCTTCTTCAGTAGTTGTGACGGTTTACCTTTCAGTAGTTTTATGTTTTATCTGTTCAGTAGTTTGACACAACAGCTGAAGAATACTTCTTCAGTTGTTGTGCTCTCAGTAGTTTTATGTTTTTCAGTAGTTTTTGTAGTTTTGTAAAACGACTGAAGAGCTTGTTCTTCAGTCGTTGTAGTTTCAGTAGTTTCTTATCAGTAGTTTCATATTTTGTACTTAACACTCTGATATGTTCTCAGTAGTTGTGAACATTTCAGTAGTTTGTTAAGAGTTAGTTATTTTTGTAATAGATCTGCCAGTTGTCACTTTCCCGTGATAACAGCAGCGATTGCACTCTCTATAAGGAGTGTCAACCTATTGTAATAGGTGAATGATTTGATCAGAAATATTCGATATATAGAAACATTCCTTGTTACAGAAATATATTCTCTCGTTATAACCGTTTGTTCTTAATGCATACGAGTATCAAATTCTTGCTACAATTTGTCTAATTCTTGTTCTTATTCCGCTGCGTTACGCTCTATTACATCAAACTTGTGATCACTGATCCTGACAAATGGTATCAGAGCAGGTTAATCATTGATCGATCTAATAATTGATCATTGAAACTGCTATTCAAGATCCAAGTTTGATTGAATTAGCATTTTTTTGCAAGAAACGGTTATAGAGATTGAATTTTCTGTGTTTCTGGTCATTCATCCTGAGATTTTCTCTTGGTTTTCATTGAGTCTGTTGTGGTCTATGTAAAAACGTTTAAAAGCTTGAATTAAATTGTATTTGGACTGAAAATGACTACTCCTTCCAATGATCCTCACAATACTGGTTCCTCAACCAAGCCTCCAATGCTGGTTAGGAATGAGTATAACATATGGCAACGACGAATGCTCCATCACCTGTCTGTTAACAGCGCAGGTTGTTGGACATCAGTGGTACATGGTCCACACAAGCCTATGGTGAATAACCCGGAAACCAATCAAATGGTTCCGAAGAGGAGGGAGCAATACTCAGATGAGGATAAGAAATTGTTTGAGATTGATGCAAAAGCCCATGGAATTCTGGCCATGGCACTGCCCAATGAAATCTATTCTGGGCTAATGCATCATGAAACTGCCCATGACCTCTGGAATGCCTTGAAAGAACAATTTGGAGGAACAGATGAGGTCTTGGCAAATAATAGAGAAATCCTTGCCCAACAATATGAGACATTCTCTCATAGAAAGGGTGAGACACTGACTCAACAGTTTGAGCGGTTCTCTTGTTTGATCTCTGAATTAAAAATGGTCAAACATGAGTACACCAATATCCAGATGAATAACAGATTTCTCAGATCACTGCCTGAGAGATGGGACACATATACTATTGTCCTACGCTCCAGTGCAAATTTGGACAAACTATCTCTCACCCAACTCCATGGGAAATTGCTCACATTTGAGAGAGAGATAGAACAGAAACGAAAACTGTCTTCATCTGGAAAGCTCACTGAAGACTTTGTACCAGGCAACACTGCCTTGGTTGGTCATGAGTTAGAATATGCTTCATCTGAATGCCAGTATGATGAGCATATTGATTTCTCCTCAAACACTTCTGATTCTGCGTTTGTGAGTGTTGATAGTCAGTTTACTGGGTGTAATAATGACAATCTATGCTTCATCATGGATGATCTCAAGGGGATTGCTGATGATGACTTAGAAGAGATGGATATTTTGAGCCAAATGGCCTTGATAAATATCAGATCTCAGAAGTTCTACAAAAGAACTGGAAGAAAGTTCCCAGGACTCTGGCAAAACCAAAGTTGGTTTTGACAAGAGTAAGTTGAAGTGTCACAAATGCCACAGGCTTGGACACTTTGCTAGAGAATGCAGATCATCTGGATCTAATTCCTCTGCACCTTTTGTGACTTTCCCTGGCAATAGTCAACAACACAGAGGGCAACATCCTGTCAATTCTAGTCATCATTCTCAACCACAATCTCCTGCATATTTTGTTCCTCAGGGTCAAATGCCATATCCTTACCCTTGTTATTACATGCCACAGTCAAATCAAGTTCAAGTTCCTATAGTACCACAACCTCATGCACTACCAGAACCTCAACCATCTCAATCATCAACCTCCTCAACCTCAACAACACAGCTTCTTCACCCCTGGAGTTGTTGACTGGAGCAGTTTACCGGATGACATGTCTGGTCATGAACAACTGTTCACAGGTGCTGGTCAACATAGTGGTGACAGTCCTTTTGGGAATCTGGCTCTCATGGCCCTGGAGTCTACTGAGGGTTCCTGCTCAAATGCATCATCTTCACAGGTAACTCAGGTATCTTCAGAGGCTAAAGCCAAGTTATGTTCTGAATCATGCATTGCTGCCTTTGTCTCCATTAGAGAGGCAAATGTAGCATTAATAAATCAAAAACTTGAGTTTGAGAAAACCATTTCCAAAAGAAAAGCTGAGTTTGAGTCTGCTCTTAATAGTAAAAATGATGAGATTTATAAGCTTAAATGCCAATTAAATGATGAAAAGGCCAAGCTAGAGGTTATTCTGGAAGACCAGAGAAGTCTCAAAGAAACCCTTGCAGTCACCCAGGTAGAGTGTGATCGATGGGTACAATCATGCAAAGGTTTTGAAATGCTTCTTAGTAAGCAATCTGCTTCCAATGTGAAGTTTGGTATTGGTTATAATCACACTGCTCCTCCTACAGATTTTGCTTCAAGAGCAGAAGTGAAATCTGATGGAGAAAGCAATAACCAATCCACCTCATCATGTGATTCACTTTTTGATAGAGCATCATCAAAAGTTGAAGTCAGCACTAAGCCCTCTCAGAACCCATCAGCTGATGTTGATGGTTCCACTGCTGACACTCACATGATCAAAGAGATGATCAACTCAGGAGCTATTTCTGGAAGTCCTGAAAGGACTGGAGAGCAAGATTTAACACCTGAAGTTCAAACTCCAACTACTGTCAGCACTGAAGAGAAGAAAACTGTCAGTAGAAAGAGTTTGAAGACTACTAAAGAGGAAGTCAAGAAAGCAAATAATGCTTCAAAGTACTGAAGAGCAAGTCTTCAGTAGTTTCATTCTCTTTAGTTGATGATCAACATAAGATGAAGAAGAAACCATGTGAAGTATGTGGTTTGTTCAATCATCTTACAGATGATTGTTGGTACAAAAGGGATCCAAACTCAAACATAAAGAGAAAGTAAAGAGAAAATGGTTAAAATGAAAACTGAGTTTGAAGCCACATTTGTACCAGCAACATCAAATCCTGTAACCCTTAAGTCCAAAAAGAAATCCAAAAAGGAAGGGGTTAAACAGGTAACAGCTGAGATTGCTCAAAAGAAGAAGGTGCAACATAGGAACTTATCAAACTCCAATGCCAATGTGTCTGAAGAGCTGAAAGCCTTATCACAAAATCAGACACAGCTGGTTATGATGGTTCAACATCTATTGGGAAGAGTTAACCAATTAGATGTTCCTATGTTGAAACCACAGAAAAGGAGGTCCAAGCCAAAGGATTCCTTTTCTTCACCAGTTCTTCCTCTCAGGCTGTTGTTTCCAACAAACATGTTAGTTTACCATCTGTTGATGAGAACAGGCCAAGACCAAAAAGGTTTGGGTCTCAAAATCTAACTATTTGTTGTATTTTGCAGGGTTCTTCAACATACCTCAGAGGCATCTGGTATGTAGACAGTGGAGGATCCATGCATATGACAGGAAACAGATCACTTCTTAATGACTACTCTCAAGGAAGGAAGGGGTTTGTGTCATTTGGCAATGATGCAAAGGGTTACATCATCGCAAAGGCTTTGTTTCCAATGGGGAAATAAAGTTTGATGATGTTAACCATGTGGAAAATCTCAAGTACAACCTCTTGAGTGTCAGTCAAATGTGTGACAAAGGCCATGGCTCTTTTCACCAGTCAGAACTGTCGGATTCTGTCATCCAAAGTTCTAAGTTTGATTGATAAGGTGTTGGATGAACACACTCTCCTAAAGGCCAACAGGACAGGAAGAGTGTATGCCTTAGATCTTTCCAAGAAAATAGATCTCAAAGGCCATCCTTGCCTATTTTCCAAGGCTTCCCCTCAAGAATCTATTCTATGGCATAGAAGGCTGGGTCATGTTAATCTCAAAAACATAAATCAGCTGATAAACCATGGTTTAGTAAGGGGACTGCCTATGAAGGAGTTCAAGTGTGAAGATAACTGCACTGCTTGTTTAAAAGGAAAACAACACAAAGCTTCATTTCCCTCCATAGAAGAACCTAAGTCCACTGCCTGCTTACAGCTTCTTCACATGGATCTCTTTGGTCCTGTGAGAGTGATGAGTATGGCTAAGAAGAAATACTGTCTGGTAATTGTGGATGATTACTCCAGATTTGTATGGACTTTCTTCTTGCATTCAAAGGATGAGGCTGCGCAGTCCATTATGAACTTTGTGTTACACGTTGAGAAGCAGTATTCCCTACCAGTTAAGTGTGTGAGGAGGAGTGACAATGGTACTGAATTCAGAAACCACACACTTGATGAGTTTTACTTATCAAAGGGAATCAAGAGGCAGTATAGCATCCCAAGAACTCCTGAGCAAAATGGAGTAGTGGAGAGAAAGAACAGGACCCTTATTGAAGCTGCAAGGTCCATGTTGGCTGATTCTGGACTGCCAATGACTTTTTGGGCTGAAGCTGTCAATACAGCTTGCTATGTACAGAATAGAGTTCTAGTAAATCAGAGGTTGATGAAGACTCCATATGAAGTTCTTCATCATTTGGCCCCTCTAATTTCATTCTTCAGAGCATTTGGTGTCCTTGTTTCATTCTCAACACACGGGATCAACTCCAAAAATTTGATCCTAAGGTGGATGCAGGGTACTTGTTGGTTATTCATCAACTTGCAAAGCATACAGAGTCTTCAACTGTAGAACAAAGATGGTTGAAGAGACTCTACATGTTAAGTTTAATGAATCTCCAAAGGACAAGATTCCACAAAGCCCTGTGGAGATATTTGATTTGGACATACTGCAATATGTTCCTTATCAAACTCCTGCTGTTGCTCCTGTCAACAGTTCACCACCTGGTGGTTCTGCTGGTGCTGATGATGATGATGATAGCAGTACTCACCTCTTCAGGTTTAGTGATCAACTGCCTGATTCAGCTAGACCTGATGGTCCTGTAGCTCCAGTAGCACCATCCACAACAAATGCTGATGAGATTTCTTCAAATTCAACTTCCTTTGAATTACCATCCACTGATTGGTTTCAAGGAAATGATTCACCATCACCATCTGTTGCTGCTGAGCCTGCTACAAACACTTGCACAGATCTCATTGTGTATCAAGATCTGAAGAATCACCCTATGTCTCAAATCATTGGTGATATCACTGCTGGCGTATCAACAAGAAGTCAATTGTCAAATTTCTGCTTCTATGCTCTCTTCATCAGTCAGCAAGAGCCAAAGAATTATCACATTGCTTTAAAGGACAATGGATGGGTTGATGCCATGCAGCTTGAGCTTCTTCAGTTCAAGAAACAGCAAGTGTGGGAACTGGTTCCTCTACCTCCAGGTAAGTGTGCAATAGGCACTAAATGGGTGTTTAGGAACAAAACTGATGAAAATGGGCTTATTGTTAAGAACAAGGCCAGACTGGTTGTTCAGGGGTTTGCACAAGAAGAAGGTATTGATTATGATGAAACCTTTGCCCCTGTAGCCAGACTGGAAGCAATTCGATTGTTTTTAGCTTATGCTGCTTATCAAAACCTTAAAGTTTTTCAAATGGATGTCAAAAGTGCATTTTTGTATGGGAAAATTAAAGAAGAGGTTATGTATGTCAACCACCAGGCTTTGAGGACAATAAACATCCTAATTGGGTGTATAAGCTTGATAAGGCTCTTTATGGGTTGAAACAAGCTCCTAGAGCCTGGTATGAGACATTATCAAACTTTCTTCTGGAAAATAATTTCACTAGAGGCTCCATAGATAAGACTTTATTCATTAAGAAAGCTGGGCAGCATAATCTACTTGTTCAAATTTATGTAGATGATATTATTTTTGCATCCTCTGATCCACAGTTGTGTGATGCCTTTACAAAGTTGATGCAACAGAAGTTTGAAATGAGTGCCATGGGAGAATTACAGTTCTTTCTGGGTTTGCAAATCAAACAAAAGGCTGATGGAATTTTCATTCATCAGTCCAAATACACAAAAGATCTTTTGGAAAAGTTTGATTTACAAAACTGTAAGCCCTGTTCTACCCCCATGTGCAGCACCACACAACTGGATACAGATCAGAAAGGTAAAGTGGTTGATGAAACACTTTACAGATGTATGATTGGGTCCTTGATGTATTTAACAGCTTCTAGACCAGATATTATGTTTGCTACATGTGTTTGTGCTAGATTTCAGGCTGCACCTAAGGAGTCTCATTTGATTGCAGTCAAGAGGATCTTTAGATATCTGCAAGGCACAATCTCTAGGTTTATGGTATTCTACTAGCATTTGTAAATTAGTTGCTTTTTCTGACAGTGACTATGCAGGGTGTAAGTTGACCAGGAAATCAACTTCTGGTGGATGTCAATTCCTAGGCAACTGCTTGATTTCTTGGCAGAGCAAGAAACAGACCTCAGTTGCTACATCAACTGCTGAAGCAGAGTACATTGCCGCTGCAAGCTGTACATCTCAGGTACTCTGGCTTCAAAACCAATTATTGGATTATGGCATACAGAGACTAAGACCCCATGAATGGACGCTCTTCAGCTCTTTGTATTGTCAAGAATCCTGTCCAGCACTCTAGGACTAAACATATTGAAATCAGACACCATTTTATTAGAGATTGTTTTGAAAAAGTCTGATTGATCCAAAATTGTTCCTAGTGCTGATGAGCTTGCAGACATTTTTACTAAGCCTTTGGATAGTTCAACTTTCCACAACCTGGTGTTAAGGCTTGGTATGCTGCAGCTAGAATAAGTGACAACTACTGATGATCTCAGCTCATAAGTACTGATGATCATAGTCATTATGTCACATATAAGTACTGATGATTTTTTTACCCTCAGTAGTTTTATAACTACTGAAGGCTACATACCTCACAGTACTGAAGTACTTTATCTGTTCTAAACTACTGATGTAGTTACAACTACTAAAATCAGTAAAAACAGATAAGTACTGACGTCCTATGAAACACCTGAAAAGCAGATGCAAGTCTGATGAGTAAGTGTTGAGGACAGTATGAAACAGCTGAAAAGCTAAGAATTGACGAAAACAGCTGATGAGTAATTTCTCTTCAGTTGTTTCTACAACTGCTGTTTCAAAACAACTGAAGCCAAAACTATGTCTTCAGTAGTTTACAACTACTGAAGACTAACACCAAGTCTTCAGCTGTTTACAACAACTGCTGACAAAACCACTGTCTTCAGTAGTTTCACAACTACTGATGACTAATACCAAGTCTTCAGTTGTTTCATCACCTGAAGTCAAAACTGTCTTCAGTAGTTTTATAACTACTGATGACTAAATCAGAGACTTCAGCTGTTTCAACGTCTGAAATTAATACCACGTCATCAGTAGTTTCAACAACTGATGACTCACACCAAAACTTCAGTCGTTTTCTAACCGACCCTTTAAATACCTTATCCCACCTTCAGAGTTTTTATCTTCTCTTCTCAAACCTAACGTTCAAAAACTCTCTACCCTCTCTTCATCAATGGCGACCATGCAACTAAAACCACGACACAACTGTGTCGCACATCTCACCAAATCGCCATACTGGACCAAGTTTCACAACGCCATTGATTTAATGGTTCAGTCACCCTACAAAACGGCTTTTCTGGTAAATCCCACCATATATGCCGAATCCCTTAACCAATTCTGGACAAACGTCACTCTGGTCTCTGAGGAGAATGACACAGAGTCTCTTCAATCGTTTGTCCATGGCCAAAAAGTGGTCATTACTCCAGACACTCTTCGCCAAACCCTTAATCTGGATGATGCCACTTTCCCAACTGGTTATCCAAAGGGCACAACAGATCAATCATTTGCCCACCATGGATACCAGGGTAACCTGAGTGCATCTACCATACTGAAGAAACATTTCCCGGATGCCGAACGTCTCATATTTCATATGGTAAATGTATGCCTTGCCTCCAAGACTTCATCATGGGAAATGTCCACAAGGTGGCAACAGGTAATGTACTCCATCCTTGAGCAACAACCTTTAAATTTTTCTGAAATACTATTTTGAGCTCAAGGATATGGCCCAAAAACAACTGCTAACCGTTGGATATTATATCCTCGGTTCATAATGGCCATAATTGAAAACCAGCTTCAAGCTGAGGGACTTGTTGGCCTGGGAGTCCCTGCTATGGCTGTATTGCCTGAAGTATACTCCCGGCACAACTCTGACCAATCACTCAAAATGGCTGCCAAGCTGCGCAAACCCACGCAGCTGGAACCACAGCCACCACCTCCAAATCCAAAGTCCCCACCAAACCCACTAAAAAGAAGACAAAAAAGGCTACTCAGGGAAATGAGTCCCCTGAGGATGCCCCTGCACACAAACGCAGGCTATACACTGGTTATAACCCCCTAGTGGATACAAGGACTCTCCAGCCACAGCCGCTCAGGATTCCTCTCAAAAGGAGCCTGCAGCAACCACAGAAGGGGTACCCACAAATCTGGGATCTTCCTCATTTGAGGAGATTGCCATTGAAGAGCACCATTCTCCCCAGGTGCACACTGCTTTTACCCCATCTCCCCATGCAACCGCCCCCCAAAGTCCAACCATTATCATTGCAAACGTGCTGACTCAGCTGCATGCCTCTCCTCCTCCCCAACAACCACCAACAAAGGGGAGAACCACAGCTATTGAGGACGAGGATCACCATGCTTCTGACAACCCACAGCACCGGGGTTTACACGTTCTATCTCCTGGTGTGGATATGGAGATTAGAACATCTAGTGAGGCTGCCATCTTCTGAATCAGCACATGATCAGAATGAGGCTGGTAACATAGCTAAGACCTCACTAGAGGCAACAGCTGATGAAGGACATAGTCCTGAGGCTGGAAGTCCCCAGTTCCAAGAAAAAGGGGCACATGCTAAAACTGGTCTACACCCAGTGCATGTACATCCTGCTACAAGCAGGAGGTCAGGTGATTCAGCATCTGCTGATGATGACCTGGGCTTCTTTTATGATGTTCTGGCCCAGAACACAATTCTTGAGGAAGAAGTCAGTAGACTACAAAGACTACTTGACCAATTCTCTCAAGAAGCAAGTCCATCTGCCACCAACATAAACCCACAGATGGCACCTTCACCTGAAGGTCTCCCACACTCAGCCACTCAAAACTCCCAAGCCACCAGCTTCTGTTTCTGGCACTGCTTCTCAGGGACAGAACCCCTCTGAGCAAACAGTTGCTATCTTTCAGCAATCCCTACCTCTCATCACCCAATGATCACAGACATTGTGATCAAAACCATGGATGAGAGGCTTCCCTCAATCATACAACCCCTGGTGGAGGAGATTGTGAGCACAGGCTTTCTGCTACTCAAACCCTTGCAACCAATGCAACCAAAAAGGGGGAGAGTCAGTCAGTGAAAGCAAAGAGGAAGAGCAAACTGAAAGAAAAAGAAACTGAGAAGGAAGAGGAGTCTGTGAAGGGAACCGAAAATGATCAAGTGGTGAAAGTCACAAAGACTTTCATGTCACATATAAGAAGGAAGGGTGAAGGAAAAGAGAAAGAACTCCAACTCGATGAGATGATCAAAATGGCAGATGCTACACATAGTAAATCAATGGATGCCATTATTGATCAACTGTATAGACAAGGGTTCGATACTGCACAGCTTGACTCAGAGATCAGGAGACTTGAAGTTGAAGAAATTAACTCAAGATGGGCAAGTTATGATGCATTAGAAAGAGAGAGACTAGAGATCATGATCAGATTCATTGCAAAATATCTTGGGAGATCATTGATCGAGATTAAATCATGGACCAGGGACAGTATCTTGGCCATAACCTCCAAGATCTGTTCGTCTGAAGCATACACTAAGGGTTTAGTAGTCGAAGCTTTGAATGAAGCAGGAGCAGGGAGCAGGACTGAGCTAGCCAAACACTCAAAAGCCACACTCACCTCTAAAATGCTAACTCAGCCTGTCAACATTCCCTCTCCAAAACAACCACAACCACAACCCACAAAACCAACTCCCTTACCCTCTAAACCAACAGCCGATGATGCACCCAAGAAGAAGAAGAGAAGGGTGTTGAGGCTAGAAGAAGAAGAAGAAGAAGAGGATGATGTGGAAGAAGATAGGCTGCCTCTGTCTGCAGTCCTAACATTGCCTAAAGCCAAACCCATGCCCATCACTCCCACCTCACAGATGGAAACTGTGAGAGTAAAGATTGAAGAAGAGCAGCAGCAAAGGCTTCATGACGATGAGATGTTGAAAAGCATCGACAAAACTTATGCTGCTTCTTCATCAATAATTAGTATGAAGAAAGAAGCTCTGAGGTTGTACACCCTTGCCAACACATTTCAATATCAGAAGGAAAAGGTGAGAGTATGGCCTGATCCTAGGGTGGCTCACAGGATTGTAAAGAAAGACATTCCTTCGAGATACAAGGGCCAAGTAAAAAGGATCGTAGATGAAGAGATCACAGTGGTCCTTGTAGTATCACCCTGGGAGATTGTAGAAGATTTCAAGAAGGCCTATGAGACTAAACAGCCACCCCAAAAGATGTTAGAGAACAGAGTTATTAAAAAGGGGTTAGTCTACAAAGGCTTGAGAACTTCAAACAAAATGAGCTCAGTCTGTTACTTGAAGGGACTCATCCTGATGAGTTTGCATACAGACAGATTACAACAGTTGAGCTCAAAAATGGCAAACAGGCCAAGTACATCTCAGAGCTATATGGGCGTGAAGGATTGTTTGATGGTGAAGCTGAGAACCTGACCATGGAAGAACAAATTATGTTTCTCAGAGCATACACCAGAGAATCCTACAGGCTTATACATGGGAATTGAGTCTCATGGATGGGGGAACAGCTCAGTGTCCAATTCCCCAATACAGAGCTCCCATCCATACATTGCCAACCAAATCATCAGAGACTCATTCCCAGGCCAGTGCTTATATGGGTCATCTTCTCAACTGATCAAGAAGGGAAAAGACCAACCATTCTGCCAACAATAAGTGGGACCTCAATAAAGTTAAAGGTTTTGGCTGCATTGGTTCAGGGGGAGTTTGTTGGACCAAAAGAACCAATGAGCCGATCAGAAAAACCTTTAAGTCCCACAGACGTCAACAACTACTGAAGACCACAACAGCTGAAGACAACAGCTGATTACAAAGTCTGAACACAAGTGCTGAAGACAAAGTCTGAAGACAAGTGCTGAAGACAAAGTCTGAAGACAAGTGCTGAAGACAAGTCTGAAGACAAGTGCTGAAGACAAGTCTGAAGACAAGTGCTGAAGACAAAGTCTGAAGACAAGTGCTGAAGACAAAGTCTGAAGACACAAGTGCTGAAGACAAAGTCTGAAGACACAAGTGCTGAAGACCAAAGTATCAGACGTTGTCACAACAGCTGAAGAGGTCTTCTTCAGTAGTTGTGACGGTTTACCTTTCAGTAGTTTTATGTTTTATCTGTTCAGTAGTTTGACACAACAGCTGAAGAATACTTCTTCAGTTGTTGTGCTCATCAGTAGTTTTATGTTTTTCAGTAGTTTTGTAAAACGACTGAAGAGCTTGTTCTTCAGTCGTTGTAGTTTCAGTAGTTTCTTATCAGTAGTTTCATATTTTGTACTTAACACTCTGATATGTTCTCAGTAGTTGTGAACATTTCAGTAGTTTGTTAAGAGTTAGTTATTTTTGTAATAGATCTGCCAGTTGTCACTTTCCCGTGATAACAGCAGCGATTGCACTCTATATAAGGAGTGTCAACCTATTGTAATAAGTGAATGATTTGATCAGAAATATTCGATATTATAGAAACATTCCTTGTTACAGAAATATATTCTCTCGTTATAACCGTATTTGTTCTTAATGCATACGAGTATCAAATTCTTGCTACAATTTGTCTAATTCTTGTTCTTATTCCGCTGCGTTACGCTCTATTACATCAAACTTGTGATCACTGATCCTGACAGTTGTGAAATTTCGGCTTAGTGATCGGATACAACATTTGCTTACCAGGATGGTAACGAATGTCACATCATAATCACTAATCAACTCCACCACCAACGACGTTGTCTTTATGAGATCTTTTGATGAAAACTTGTTGAAGGCTTTTGTGAATCAGGTAGACTATACTGCGTACCATACAGGTATGTCTCCAAATCTTCAAGGCAAATACAACAACACCAAGCTCAGATCGTGTGTTGTGTAATCAAATCGTGAACCTTCAATTGTATCTATGCATAAGCTATGACCTCCCTCATTGCATGAGAACACAACCAAGGCCTTGTAGAGCATCATAAGTCATCATTTCCATCGGGTAGGGTCAAGATAGGACATTGCACAACTTGTGCTTTAACGCTTCAAAAGCTTCTCTTGCTTGGAACCCCACTCGAACGGTTTATCTTTTGTGTCAAAGAAGTGAGTGGTTTCGCGATCCTTGAAAGGTGGCAATGAATCGCCGATAGTAACCAGCAAGACCAAGAAAGAACGAACTTCGGTAGGAGTCGTAGGAACACACCAATTCGTCACAGCTTCCACCTTGTAGGATCAACGTGAATTCCTTGGCTATTCACCATGTGTCCTAGAAATTGAACTTCCTCGAGCCAAAATTCACACTTCGAGAACTTCACGTACAATTGCTCTTTCTTCAACAACTCAAGAACCAATCTCAAATGCAGTTCATGATCGGTGTTGGATTTAGAGTAGATAAGTATGTCATCAATGAAAACGATACAAACTTGTCTAGATAAGGCTTGCATACTCGGTTCATGAGATCCATGAAGACAGTAGGAGCATTGGTTAACCAAAAGGCATCACCATAAACTCATAGTGCCCATAACGAGTACGGAACGCGGGTCTTGGGATGTCATCATCATGAACTCGTAATTGATGATATCCGGAGCGTAGATCAATCTTTGAGAATATGGCAGCTCCTTGAAGTTGATCAAACAAGTCATCGATACGAGGCAGAGGATAACGGTTCTTGATGGTAAGCTTGTTAAGCTCACGATAATCGATGCACATACGAAACGATCCATCTTTCTTTCACGAAAAGAACAGGTGCACCCAAGGCGAAGAACTAGGATGGATGAAACCCTTCTCGAATAGCTCTTGAAGTTGACTAGAGAGTTCTGCATTTCAGATGGTGCAAGTCTATATGGTCACTTAGCCACGGGGTTTGCTCCCGGTATCAAGTCAATTTTAAACTCAACTTCACGCACGGGAGGTAAACCACTAAGGTCATCGGGAAATACTTCAGGAGAGTCTCGTACGATAGGGACATCCTTAAGTCTTTCCTTTTGACTTCGTGTTGACCACGTAAGCCAAGAAAGCCATATACTTCTTGCTTAAGCATTTTCGGGCTTGAGTGCAAGACATGAGTTTAAGTCCTTTGGAAGATTTTCACCGAACACCTTCAAAGTATCATTAGAAGGTAACGGTATACGTATGCACTTCTCGAAACAAATGATCTCGGCATGGTGTTTGGATAACCAATCCATACCAATGATGACGTCGAAGCTTCCAAGTTTCATAGGGATAAGATCGATAAGAAAATCATGCGTGTCAAGACTTAAGATACAATCACGAATAATGACGTCAACGGTGATTGGTTCTCCATCGGCAACTTCAACGGTAAGAAATCTTTCTAGTTTCGTATGTGGCTTAGCAAGTATGGGTTCAAATTCTAACAAAACAAAACTCTTATCGGCTCCAGAATCAAATAGGACATAGGCATAAGTTTTTTAATAAGGAACATACCTGTTCAATTTTTAAGGTATTTAACGATACAGGTAAAGTATGAAAAGAATCAGATCACAAAAATTAAAGGTGAGTTAACATACCATTCACCATATCGTTGTTTGCTTGTGCTTGGTTAGTGTTGATGTTGAAAGCACGTCCCCGGGCTTGTGGAACATTACCCACAAGACGGGCATTGTGGGCGATAATGCCCAGGTTCCCCATAGTTGTAGCAAACACGATTTGTGACCACGACGGCATTGTTAGGTGCACGGTGGCAAGTCGCCACCAAATGACCATATTTACCGCATAAGGTGCAAATACGGCATGGTTGATTTCCCGGATGATGATACCTACAAGTGTTGCACATAGGCTGAGGACCAGCATAAGCCCTAGCCCCAGGCACTTGTGCCACCTCGGATACAATTAGGTGTTTAATTAACTCGAATTAACTATGCATTAAGCTTAGAAATGATAACTCGAACGTTTCTGTACGTTTAAATTGATTAATCATCATCATTTGTACGTTAAACGGCTATATGTCGATCGAGATGTGTGTTCGGTTCGAAGCCCTTCAATACCGAGCTTTAATGTTCAATTAAGTATCGATTTCAAGTTCGAGGAGTCTTCCTGAGTCGATTAGCATCTCGGTTTGTTAAAAACGAGCTATTTTTTTATGGTTTTCGTGGTGGTCGGAGGCCGCCGGTGACAGGCCGGATTTGGCCGGAAAATCGTGGGTGAGGGGGGAAAAAAGGTTTTGGTTTTAATAATTTTACAAAAATGGTCCCTGTAGTTTGATCTGTTTATCATTTCATGCAATTACTTTTTAAAGTTTCCAAAATGGCAAAACCAACCCCTCATTAGCTGTAAGTTTAATATTAAACTAACTTGTTAACTTTTATACTTGTCATTTATATTATTATTATTATTATTATTATTATTATTATTATTATTATTATTATTATTATTATTATTTATTCTCATAATTATTGTTCAATTTAATATTTTATTTATTAACTTTCATATATTAAAATTAATGACAACTAAGAAATATGCATAAATAACTCTGAATTTCAAGATTGACAACAACGACCCTTATGAGAATAAACAAAATTAACTTTTAATAACTGAAAATACGAGATGTTACACTTACCTCGTTTCTTGAATAGGATGATACCCTTCCAAGGTGAGACCTTCAACATAACCCGGTCACCCACCTGGAACTCAATCGGTCTGTGTCGTATCAGCATACGACTTCTATCTATCTTTAGCTGCTTTCATGAAGGCTTTAATCTTCTCAAGCTTCTCAGTCGTATCCTCAATTACCTCGACTCTCCCCAATTCCTTCTTACCAATATCACCCCAACAAACGAGTGTTTTGCATCTCCTACCGCATAGCATCTCATATGGTGGCATGCCAATGCTGGCATGATAGCTGTTGTTGTATGAGAATTCAGCTAACGGTAAGTGGTCATCCCAACTTCCCCCAAAATCAATCACACATGCCCGAAGCATATTTTCCAATGTCTGAATGGTCCTTTCGGACTAGCCATCAGGTTGGGAATGATATGTCGTGCTAATATGTAACCTCGTCCCCATGGCATCGTGGAATTTCTTCCAAAATTTAGATGTAAACCGGGTGTCACGATCAGACACAATAGACACCGGCACACCGTGACGAGTTACAATTTCCTTGATGAATAGGTCTGCCAAACTCTCAGATGAATATGTCTCGTGGATTGGTAGAAAGTGAGCACTCTTCGTCAGACGGTCGACAATCACCCATATGGCATCGTACCCTTTCAGAGTACACGACAGCTTCGTAATGAAATCCATGGTGATGTTCTCCCACTTCCATTCCGGTATATCCAAAGGTTGGATCTTCCCATACGGCTTCTAATGTTCGGCCTTCACCATATCTCGCTTCATGCCCGGCCACCAATAATCTTTCTTCATATCTTGATACATTTTTATGGCACCAGGATCAATGGAGTATCGAGTCTTGTGAGCTTCATCCATAATCTTCATGCGTAGATCCCCAAAACGAGGGATCCACACCCTTCCAAATCGAGTTTTAACACCAAGTGTTTTTCACTCAATTCCCCAACCAGACCTCTCATCCTTCAGAGTTAAGATGATCTTCTTTCAATGCCTCATCTTGAAACTCTTTGACTTGCTTCATCACATCAGAGGTCATGATCAGTTGATATGCTTTCACCCGAATTGGCTCGGGCCTCTCCTTTCGGCTAAGAGCATCAGCCACCACGTTGGCTTTGCCCGGATGATAGTGGGTCTCGCAATCATAATCTTTTATGAGCTACAGCCACCTTCTCTGCCTCATGTTCAGATCTTTTTGCTCGAAGAAGTACTTCAAGCTCTTGTGGTCAGTGAAAATGGTGCAATTCATCCCGTAGAGATAGTGCCTCCAAATCTTCAACGCAAAGACCACGGCTGCTAGCTCCAAGTCATGAGTGGGATAATTGATCACATGAACTTTCAACTATCAGGATGCGTAGGCTATAACCTTCCCTCTCTGCATTAAGACGCACCCAAACCCCGAGTAGGAAGCATCTGAATAGACCACCAAATCCTCGCTTCCTTCGGGTAATGACAGAACAGGAGCTTGAGTCAACCTTGCCTTTAACTCCTCGAATGCCTTCTCTTGAGCTTGACCCCATATAAACTTTACATCCTTTCGGGTCAACTTGGTTAGTGGAGAAGCGATCTTGGAAAAGTTCAGAATGAACCTTCGATAATATCCCGCCAACCCCAAGAAACTACGAATCTTGGATGGCGTCTTTGGAGACTTCCATTGCATCACTGCCTCCACCTTTGCAGGGTCTACCATAATCCCCTCGGGATTTATCATGTGACCTAAAAATTGAACTTCGCGTAACCAGAACGTGTACTTGGAGAATTTGGCATACAACTTCTCCTTCTTAATGCCTCCAACACATCCCAAATGTGACCGGCATGCTCTTCTTCGCTCTTCGAGTATATCAAAATATCATCAATGAACACAATCACTGATCTATCCAACATTGGCCGACACACTCGATTCATCAAATCCATAAGGCAGCTGGCGCGTTAGTTAGACCAAAAGACATAACGAGGAACTCGTAGTGTCCATAACGCGTACGAAAAGCTGTCTTAGGAATGTCTTGTTCTTTCACCTTCAATTGATGGTAGCCAGATTGTAGATCTATTCTCAAGAACCAATTGGCACCTTGGAGCTGGTCAAACAAGTCATCAATCCTTGGTAACGGGTACCAATTCTTCACTGTCAACTTGTTCAGCTCTCGATAGTCAATGCACATTCGCATACTTCCGTCCTTTTTCTTTACAACAATACCGGAGCACCCCACAGAGATATACTCAGTCGAATGAATCCCCTATCTACCAACTCCTGCAATTGGCTCATGAGTTCCTTCATCTCAGTCGGAGCTAATCGATATGCTGCTTTGGCAACGGGTGAAGCATCGGGTATCAAATCAATTTGGAACTCAATCTCGCGATCCGGTGGCACGCCGGGTAAATCTTCTGGGAATACGTCCGGAAAGTCGCACACCACTGGCACCTCGGATAATTGCGGTACTGATGCATCCACATCTTTTACGTAGGTCAAGTAGGCACTACATCCACGTCTCATGCACTTCCCCGCCACCGCCATTGAAATCATCTTTGGGATCGTAGTAACGCGATCTCCATAAATCATAACCAAACTCCCATCGAACGCAACTAATCGAATCATCTTCTTGCGACATACGATGTTTGCTTCATAGGTTGCTAACCAATCCATCCCTAGTACTACATCAAATCCACCTAGGGGCATCACGTGTAACCTAGCAGCAAACCTATGACCTTCTAGTTCTATAGCATAGTCCTCTATCACATCAGTAATTCTCGTGGAGTTGCCAATAGCGGTTTCTACATCAAATGGTTCACTGACATTTCTACTACTAATAGGCAACTTAGCACAGAAAGTAGTGGAAATAAAATTCTACTAGCACCAGAATCAAACAATACAGAAGTACAAGTTTGGTTTACTAGAAACATACCTGACACGACATCAGGATCAGCCCTGGCTTCCTCCCAAGTCATGATGTAAGCTCTAGCACCTGCCCTCTACCCTCCTTGCTCCGGATTCTTCTTTGCTCCAGAGCTCTCCGCCCTCGGCTTCTTACAGTCTTTGGTCGTGTGGCCCTCTCCGCCACAGTTATAACACTTCAGCACCCTATAATATTAGCGATGTGGCCAGGCTTGCCACATCTAAAGCATACATTCATTCCCATCCTGCACTCCCCGGTATGCTCCCTTCCGCAACTACCACACTTATTCCGCCCTGATTTTGACGACACCCCACAGTCGTACACCTTCATCTTCTTGTTGTTTGGAGTGAAACCACCACGTCCAAACCTCTTCCCATTCCAGTTTTTACCATCCCCACTCATCTTCTTCACCTCCACCACAGTCTCGTCTCGCTCATCATACAATCTACCCGCCAAGTCCACCACCAATCAAAAGGTACCTGGCTAAGTAGCAATCAGGTGCCTGCAAATGTCAGTCGGCAGTCCCTGGATGTACCTCTTGATCTTTCTTGACACCGGCGTCACCTGATCCGGTATCAGCCTCGCCATCTCGTTGAATTTAGTGGTGTACTGCTGGTGGGTCATGGTTCCCGCTTCAAGTTGCAAGAACTCCTTTCGATTTTATCGAGTTCCCTGTGAGGATAGAATTCCTCGATCACCAACTGCTTAAACTCCTTCCATCACATTTTCCCAATGGCTCTGGCACCCTCAGCTTGGACAACATTGTCCCACCAACACAGTGCTGAGTCAACGAAAGAGTGAGTCGCGAACTTCACCTTTTGGTCCTCGCGGCACTCACTGATCTCCAAAACTGCTTCTATTTCCCTCACCCAGTGGTGAGTAGCAGCAGCATTGCCATTGCCATCAAAAGTTGGGGGCTTACACCTTTGGAACGCCCCATAACTGCATACTCCGGTTGCTACCCCTACTACATCCTCCTCCTCCTCCTCGGACAACACACTCCCACGCTCCGGTTGTTCCTCCTCCCTTCTGCTTCCCTTGCCCGTTGATCCCTTTCTATTTTCCTTCTCCTTCCTCTCCTCGCTTCTCACAGCCCTGATGACTTCAGTCATCACAAACGGTAAGACTATCTGCATGACCTGGTGTACTTCATCAGCAATCGCCTCCCTAGCTAAGGCATTCAAGCTAGCATTCTCATTCTCTTCGCTCCGGCCATGAACCTTAGGGTTCTCATGGGTCATCTCAGGAACCTTAGCATACTCCTGGTGACACGTGGACGACCTCTGCCTCTAGGAGTCTTGGAAGATTCCCAACAGCCATCCTCTAACACGCTATAAGATTCAAACACTAACACGGTCATTCAAGGTAACAACTCAGTTTATGTCAACTAGAGTAAGTCCCTAATTACAGTGGTCAGTTATGATTAGCCACTTACTTTACTCTTCATACCCCAAGCATTTCCTATCCTGACTTAATCAGTATCTAAATCTACTAAGAGCACATAAATCAAATAGCATGCTCACATAATATCGGTTAACATTAAGAAAAGACATACCTGATGGCACGTAGCTACTCGGGCTGACATCCTCCAATTGTCCTATTTTTAGTTTAAGTTTAGGTTTCAAAATTTATTTACCCAATTCTCTTAAACTTTGGATCTAATACCAACTTGTAAGGCCTCGTTCCCGGAGACCTCACAGTTGGTCATTCACAGCATTAAATACATTAAAAACATTATAAATTTACAAACTTAAGCAGTGGAATCATTTTAACAAAAACCATTCATTTCATTTCATTAAAACATCATTGTTAAGCAATACACTATTGTTTAATCGAATACAAAAGAACTGTTTAATTGCATTACAAAACAACAGCAATAATAGGTATGAATGGATGTCAGTCTTTCCCTGCCGAGTAGCTTCACCCTCGTGCCATCCTCAGACGCATGGGTACTATTGGGGCGCATGGCCCTACACTTAGTTGTTCGACTAATTTTCTAGGCTCATGAGGGCACTGTTCAGGCGCATGAGATACACTTAATCATTTCTAAGGCAATTCCAGGCGCATGGGCCTTATTTAGGCGCATGAACCTTCTGTTTAACATGTTTCTAGGATAATTCGAATCCAAACATCAAACCTATCTGTTCTAATCTTACCAAGGCTATTCTAAGCATGAA
The DNA here is from genome assembly GCA_025506515.1 of Flaveria trinervia. NCBI lineage: Eukaryota > Viridiplantae > Streptophyta > Magnoliopsida > Asterales > Asteraceae > Flaveria > Flaveria trinervia. The sequence goes on along the minus strand of CM046452.1, from coordinate 80,933,134 downwards.
CAACTATAAGCATCTAAGAATCGTCACCAAAAATGCATAATACATACGGGTATACATACATAAACATTGTAAAATCGTTTTAATACATTTTCAACCCCAAGAAAAGTTTAAAACAAGTAAAACCGGGCTCTAGAAACTCACCTGGTGCAACTTTGGGTGTTTCTTCCTTCTAACCCGTTTGCAGATGAATTCAAACACCTACAACACACCAAAACACACACCCACAGACACACACACAAGCACATAAGCACATAAGCATGTAACGGAGACAAAACCCAACATGAACACTTAAAAACCTTGAATTCAATATTCTTCTTCTTCTTTTTCTTCAACCGAGAGTTTCTGCTCCGTTCCTTTCTCTCTCTCTAAAACCGATGAAAAAGGTGATGTGAAGAGAGGGTGGGCGGCCATGCCCACCTTTACACCAACTTATTTTGTACTTTTGTCATTTTTACACATTTAACCCCTCAACTTGGGTTTATTGACATTTCCTTTCTTTATTTTTTACCTCTTATTCTTTCTTTTCTTTTTAAGAAATAACCACGTGTTACAACTATATATATAGAAAATATTAGGGAAAAATGAATAATTAAAAATAAGAAAATGAGGTGATGTGGTAATGCTTTCAAGTTTGTTATTATAGGGATTTTTCAAGGTTTTAAGGATTGGGTGTTTTTTAATATATTAGTGGACTAGATATCTTTTTTATTGTTTTTAATGTTTTCTCATGTTCATACACAATCTATAAAAATCATCCTCTCTCTTCTTTCTTTTCTCTCCTCTCTTCCTCTCACATACTAAAAAACAATTTTTTTGGAAGAACTCCACACTCTTCTTTTTTCTCTACATCACCCTTCTCTTCTCAAAAACACAAATAAGAAAAAAAACTTCATTGGAGATGTTCTTGGGGTCTCATAGAGCCTTATGTTGCTTACCAACATTAGAGAGATAAGGAGAGGTTAGGAAAAAGTATGCAAGAATGGATGGCCATGGAAAAAAGAAAGTTTAAAAAGTTAGAAATAATGGATGAGGAAAGAAAGATCAGTAGGTATTTTCGGCATGTGCAACATGGTGGTCCATGTTTTTCAAAAGTTGTCGGTGCTCTTAGTTGTTGTTCTTATTTGATGTTATTTGTTAGAGACCAATTCGAGATGGTCAATCTCCCAAAATAATTAGCCTTTTATAGTAGGCAAACACTCCCAAAAAATAAGTTAAAAAACTAGAAACCTTCTGCAAATTTTCTCATATTCAATCCAAATATGGCAAAGCCTTTTATAGGCATACAAATATAGAACATGTAGAGAATATAGGAGAACATGGACCTAATGAAACTACCCACTAATTCACTACATTACTAACAAAGAAATTAACAAACTAATGAAAGAAAAGAAAGCATCAACATGCATGCAACGTGGGTAATGGTGATTGTGGGGTTGTTTGGTATGTATTATTCCCCACCGCTTCAAAATGTCCTTGTCCTCAAGGACGGTATCAATGAACCATGAGGGTCGCCATTCGACTCTCCCAATAGCATTCGGTGTCATCAAAATGGGCCTCCATGGTCGACGCCACTCACGTCTTTTTGTTGTTGTAAGGCCCCGTTCCCGGGACACCTACAGTTGGTCATTCATCGCACATAAAATATATAATTACATATAACTTCCATAAAACATCGCAGCAGAAATGACAAAATAGACATCTCATTTCATTATAAAAGCTTTTGCAAAATAATACATCGTAATTCGATTACAAAACCCAAGTTGCATTACATCACAAAAGCATTATAAACATGGATGCCATCCCAAAAGAGCTGAGTAGCCGCTTCGTGTCATCCTCAGCAACTATTACCTGCCAACTAAAAACACATAAAAAGTCAGTGTTGCTGAGTGAGTTCTAGTTTTATAATAAAACATACTTTGCTCTCATTCAAACCATTCTTTACTTTCTTTCAAATCATATTGCGCTTTACATTCATTCGTGACCGTACAACGTACATACACATCGATAATATAATTATTATCTTCTATTACATTCGTTAACTTTCATTCATTGTATACGTTCGTTCTCCCGAGTCTGTTGCGACAACAGGGTCCCTCACCTCATTGGCAATCTCAACGATTGCGTGCTATCCGAGTCTCTTGCAACAACAGGGTTGCTCACCTCATGGGCAATCTCAACGATTGCATGCTATCCAAGTCTCTTGCAACAACAGGGTTTCTCACCTCATTGGCAATCTCAACGATTGCATGATATCCGAGTCTCTTGCAACAACAGGGTTGCTCACCTCATATATGTGCTTGCAAGCCTTTCCTTCGTTCATTATCATTCAATAATGCATGCATTCAGCATTCTTATTTCATGTTCCTCTTTCATTATCTTTCACTTTATGTTACATAATACTTCATTCATTCATTAACATGACACGTAAAGCCACAGGAAAGATAAACATACGTCATAACAAGGAACATAACATACACAGTCATCACAACATACAGAGCAACATCATACATACATGACATACATTATGCATAAACATGCAACGTCATCATCATCATGCCCAACATGCTCTCTAAGGCCTCAATCATCATCTTGCACGCTCTTACGGAAAACTTTACGTTAAAACTTACATCTGCACTTTCCCTCGAAAGTCAGAAGTCAAACTACATTTTCCTTCGAGTGCAACAGCCCTATTCAGGTGTATGGACACCCTTCAGTCGCATGTCCTCCATGTGACTGAACATCATGCAAATAAACCAATGCGGATGGACACTCATGCGAGTGAACGCCCAATCGTGCGAATGGACTAATACGGATGAGCACTTATGCGACTGGACCCTCAGTCGCATGAAGGTCATGCGACTGGCCCCAATCGTGCGAATGGACCCTCAATCGTGTGAATGAACCCCAATCGCACCCCCTTCGGCCGTATGGCCTCCAATCGCACTCCAGTCAGTCGTCTAACCCTAACTGATGCAGAATGCAGTTCCAGCTGAACGCAAACTGCCCTTTTCGACCTCCAAACTCATCTAAGCCCCTTCTAAGTCCAAATTGACCATCCTAAACCTTAGGGGTGCATACCACAACACCATTCAAGCACACACAAGCCTGGAAACAAACTCTAAACGCATCACGCGCAACACACCAAATGGGTCAAACACACACATACAAAAACGGGTTTTCTTATGCTTTCCAGCCCCAAAATCGTTTGAAAACAAGTAAAAGTGGGGTCCTAGAACTCACACAAACGACACCGAAAAGTAGAGCTTTGGTTTGACTTGCTACACGACGATTTTGCCCGCTTGAATCTACATGAACCAATCTTTTCTCTCTTTCTCTCTTCCCCTCTTTAATGGCTGAAAATGTGGGTGTGGGGAGAGGGTAAGGGCTGCCCTCTCCCTTTATATACCCCCACTCGCCCGTCTTTCTTTCGTTGGTGAGTTTGGTCCCTCGACTTAGGACTTTATTTCTTTCTTCTTTTGTCGGCTTCAAAATAGATAAATAACCGGGTGTTACAGTTGCACCTTCTATCACCCCTTCGTAGGAAACCAATGATGGATTTAAGAGATTCCATGGTGGATGCAATATGGTTTCTGCGGTTCCAATGGTGACTTGTTTCCACTGTTTGATGTCTTGTGAAGTCACAACCATTGATAGGTTATGTCTGATAGTTTTTGATGCACTGGTTGAGATGGAAAGAAGGGGTTGGATAGCTGGTGTTGGTTTACATTTAGCCTTGGGCTTATGATTAGTTGTGAGATTGGTGCAAGTAGATTGTTTTGGAAGTAATGGTGGAGTCGATAGTTTCATTAATGGTGTGGTCAGAGTTTGTATTGGGGCATGTGAAAAAGTAAAGGGTGATTCAAACAGGTCAAGTGATAGTGGTGGGTTTGGTATCAAGGTTGCTTGTATAAAGGGGTTGTACCAGATGATATTTGATCACAAAGATGGGTGCTTTTGGTAATCAGGGTGGCAGTGGTTTTGATTAGGTTATCAATTTTTGTGTGAAGGTTTTCATAGCTTTTAATAAGAGCGGTGAATTGGATGGATTGATAGGTAGAAGTTGCATTTGTGGCGGCAACGAGCCGGGCAAGCAGGTTGGACACGGAAGGTAGGGGTTCTTCGGTGGATGAGGAATGTTGGCAAGGTGGCAAGGCGGAGATGAGGTCGAGAATGAAAGCACCATTGTTAGAGACCAATTCGAGATGGTCAATCTTCCAAGATAATTAATCTTTTGTAGTAGGCAAACACTCTCAAAAAACAAGATAAAGAACTAGAAACCTCTGCAAATTTTATCATATTCAATCCTAATATGACAAAGCCTTTTGTAGGCATACAAATATAACAAGATAAAGAACTAGAAACCTTCTGCAAATTTTATCATATTCAATCCTAATATGACAAAGCCTTTTATAGGCATACAAATATAGAACATGCAAAGAATATAGGAGAACATGGAACTAATGAAACTACCCACTAATTCACTGCATTACTAACAAAGAAATTAACAAACTAATGAAAGAAAAGAAAGCATCAACATGCATGCAACATGGGTAATGGTGATTGTGGGGTTGCTTGGTATGTATTATTCTTGTTACCATTGAATCTCATATAAGTTGTGGATTTTGTTATATTTCACAACTTGGCCTTACGTTTTTCAAAACTTGACAAGTGATGGAAGACTTTAATGGTTTACAAAAACTAATAACTATTAGTTGTGATTCTACATGTATTGTTCACACTTTAGAAGTCGGGTGTTAATTTAGAGCATGATTATATTCATATAAACCTGACTAATTTAAGCATATATAAACAAGTCAACCAAAAATCGTTTTTTTACTTGAAAGTCTATATATTTACCTAACTCATTGAAAACGCTAAGTGACCTTAAAATATTGGAAAACTTGGTTAGAATCTTATATGCCTACACCACCATTATATATATTAACCTTTGACAACCCCTTTTAAAAAAATTATTTTCAAGTTCTCGATCCAAAAGATAGTTTCCTTATATCAATTCCATACACCAAGATTTCACATAATAACAATTGAAATAATAACCAACTCTTAGTTTACTCAATTCAAATATGTATACTTTCAATAGACCTTTGAGATTCATTGATCTCAATTTCAGTATTATAATACTAAAATGTCGTTGAGGTCTACCAATTCTACCTTAAAAATTTTTAACTTTTAATGAACTTCAACTTTAACTCTTTTCTCACAATACGTCACTCGTTGAATTGTTATTATATACTTAATTTGCATATCGCTCATACTTAATTTGCATATAGCTTATAATAATAACAAATAATACACAAGATATCATAACCCAATTCACAACTGTTCCTTTTCTATTAAGTATTAATTGCATACTATATACCTTAGAATTAATCTGTAATCACTAGAATGCTTATTTTAATCATAATACGTAACTAATAAATATATTGGCTAATTTAACCAACTAGTTCTCTATCCATACTTTAATTAAAAAAATTTAAGCTATTGGGATACATTTATGGCCAAGTTTGAACACTTAGTACTGATTTTAGATTTTTAGCTGCGTGTTAGGTGCAAAACTTGTAATATGGTTCATACTTGATCACTTGGAAAATCACACTTTTAACATTTCAAAAAAACATTAAATATAGGTAAATAATCATTTGAAATAAACATTTGCTAATCAGATTACCCTAGGGATGAGCAAAAAACCAAATAACCGAACCGTAACCAAAATAACTGACGCAATCGAACCGATAAAACCGAAACCACTAGAAAACCGACGGTTTGGTTTGATGATTTTTTAAAAACTGAATTTTTCGGTTCAGGTTTGGTTTTGCTTGTAACAAAAACCGAAAAAACCAAACCGAAACCATATAATCAAACTTTTAAATTTAAAAGTGTAATCATATACTTATAAAAATTATTAGCCTATTAGTTACTTATTTAATTTGTGTTATCTAAAATAGATTAAATATTTAGGTTTCAAGAATAATATTTTATTTTTTTATTTGAATTGATAAATTAAATTTTTATTGAATATATTGTTCTTATATTTTGTAAATTACATTTATTTTTTAACGTCAACTAAATTATAAAAATATATAGATTATATTTAGAGATCAACAAAATAATATAAGGCCAAAGTTTTTTTGCTTAAATTCATTACTTTAAAACATTTCTTTTTTAAAACTTGAAGCACAAATGGTAGAACCGAAAAAAACCAAAAACTGAACTGAAACCGAAGTTAAAACCGAAAAAATCAAAACCGAACAGTTTTAAAAACCTAGAAACCAAAATATCGGTTTTTGGTTTCGGTTTTAGGCCAAAACCGATCCAAACCGACTATGCACACCCCTAGATTACCCTATTAATCATTTGGCATTTCAAGTCTAATGTGACAAAGAGAAAATGACATAATAGTAATCAAGTTTTAAGTGTTTTAATTTGATTACTCATACAATTTTTTCTCAATTGAACTTGTAAACCATCAAATTGAGTTATGATCAAATTTTTTTATATTAAGAAAGTAATGGAGGAGAGGAGATAGGGGTGAGAATCAGGGGCATCCCTACAGTGTAATTAAATAGGCTAAGAGCTTTAGGCCCTAAAAGTTATGAGCCTTCCAATTTTATAACATACATATATACATACATATATATATAGATATATATATATGTATATATATATGTGTATATATATATATATGTATATATATATGTATATATATGTATGTATATATGTATATATATATGTATATATATATGTATATATGTATATACGTATATATATATATATGTATATATATATATGTATATATGTATATACGTATATACGTATATGTATATATGTATATATATATGTATATACGTATATATGTATATATGTATATATGTATATATTATATATGTATATATGTAATATATATATGTATATATGTATATATGTATATATGTATATATATATATATGTGTGTGTGTATATATACGGAGAGTTCAAATGAGAACCACCTTTTTTTGTAAAAACTCTAGGAACCAATCTCAGCCACTCATTTTTATCACATGCAAATCACATGCCATTTTTCCCTTTTTTTTAAAACGTTCATGACTTTTTTTCACGACATCATTTTTTCAAAAAAAATTCACCATAAAATTCAGTATTTTTTTATCTTTCCAATGCCTACCATATTGATATACTTTTCTAAAAAAATCGTACATCCGTTGTTTACATATATGTAAATCTAGTTATGCACATGTATAGTACTGGATTTACACATGTGTAAATCCGATATTACACATGTGTAAAACGAATTTCATTAAAAAAACAGGAATTTTTTTATTTTTTATAAATTTTTTTCTATTTTTTTATGAAAGAGGGAAAGTTGGGAAACATTTTTGTGCTTTTATTTTTTTTATTTTTATATTATTTTTTGATTTATAAATTTTTAAATATGTTTTTGTTAATTATAATTTTGCCATTGAGAACTAGTGGTTGAGATTGGTTCCTAAAGTTCTCACAAAAAAAAAACTAGTTCTCATTTGATCCCTCCCATAAATATATATATATATATAGGGGATGGATCAAATAAAAACTAGTTTTTTGTGAGAACTCTAGGAACCAATCTCAACCACCAGTTCTCAATGGCAAAATTGTAATTAACAAAAACATATTTAAAAATTTTATAAAAAAAATAACATAAAAATAAAAAAAAATAAAAACACAAAAATGTTCTCCAACTTTCCCTCTTTCATAAAAAAATTTATAAAAAATAAAAAAAATCCTGTTTTTTTTAACGAAATTCATTTTACACATGTGTAGTTCTGGATTTACACATGATCCAGAACTATGCATGTGTATAACTAGATTTACACATATGTAAACAACGGATGTACGATTTTTTTAGAAAAGTATATCAATATGGTAGGCGTTGGAAAGATAAAAAATACTGAATTTTATGGTGAAATTTTTTGAAAAAACGATGTCGTGAAAAAAAGTTACGAACATTTAAAAAAAGGAGGAAATAACATGTGATTTGCATGTGATAAAAAATGAGTGGTTGAGATTGGTTACTAGAGTTTTCATAAAAAAATGGTTCTCATTTCAACACTCCCCTATATATATATATACATATATATATACACATATATATATACATATATATGTATATATATACATATATATATATGTGTATATATGTATATATATATATAGATGTATATCAATTTAGATTCGGATTGTGAAGCAAATAGTTAATATAGATTATTTGATTAGGCTTCTTTTTTAAAACTTAAGGTCTTATGTTCTAATCCAATTAGTGTAAATCTCAGTTTATTTTGTTGTGTTTTTTTAACGTGGTCCTTTGTTGGTTCAATGGTTTTAGCACAACATTCACTGTTTAAACTAATTTAATTAAATACTCTTCAAAATTTTAACATGTTTTAACTAATCAAGTTTATTGCATAAAACTTATTGAAACATTAAACAAGTGTGAAAATGATTTTTGAATTTATTGTTAAAATACCTTCTTAAAGGTATTTTAAATTCTTTATAATTATATTTTAAGAAACAAATACTATTTACTTTTAATCTTATATAATTATAAATTTTCAAAGTGGCTTTTTACGCACCCTAAGTTATATATACATATTCAAGAATAGATAATAAACGTGTTTCAAGATTTTATAGAATTCTTTGTGTATTCAAAAGTTGGATTATTTTATTAGTTGTTTAGTTAATTACCTCATTAGTTGATTAGTTGGTGATCTAATTAGTTGTCAATTTCAAATATCAAATGTAAAAGAATGTGCCAAATTTTTTATTTGCCTTGCGCGCCATTTTGATGACCTATTGTTGAGGTCATTCAAAAACCTAATTTATCTAGGTAGCTAGGGTAAGTCAGGTATAATATCCACAGGAAGCATGTGGTTAGCATTACACGTTTCGCTTGATTATTTATCTAAATTACTAATTAAACTAAACTATTGTCACTTGACTATAAATGTAGATGGACGAAATTAACTTAAAACGATCACTTTATGAAGCAAAACAAAAACTTGGACTTGAGAACTATTGAGATGAAAAGAATCACAACCGGGTTTCAGAAATGTAATTAAATGCACAACTTATGTTTTATCTAATCTTGAAGTCACATAGACATAACTTGTTTATCACATACGTTGAAAGGTGATTACCAACTTGATAACTGATTATGTAAATTAACTAGGAAACTAACTAATACCACAATCTAAAAACTTTATTTGAAATCATCAATTAATGATAATGTCACACCCTCAAAATCCACGTGCGGAGTTTTACCGCGAGGTGTGTGAACAAACCAGGATCACAGTCAATAGTTACTCAAAACGACTCTATATGCCATAATTAAAATAAAATCAACCAAAGTATAAACTTTAGACTGTGCGGAAGCGTTTTGTAAAACAACCCAAAGAAATAAAAATGTATACTATGGCAAAACATGCACCAACCCAAAAGAGTAAACATTAACCATTAAAACAATAAAGATGTCTTGAAGACCGAGTCTTAGAATGCAAGTGAAACCATGTAGTGCTCTTAATGGCAAGCAAGCTAATGACCTGAGAATAGCATACTAAAATCTCAACACAATGGTTGGTGATTTCAAGAGTGATATTCAAACATAAGCAGTTTAATAATAGAGACATAGAAGTAGTGCATTGTAATAGATAGCTAGTCCATTAACATAAATATTAACTCATAGTGATTTCGCACTGAAGCTGACTGGGTTACGTTGTTGCCTCCTGTCACGACGTAACAGGTCGTGACAATGTTCAATAGGACAAATTGCACCCGGTTGACCTCGAGTCACACAGGTGGGGCTCGTCATGTGAAACCCTAAGTACACTACAACCAAGGACTCAAGGTTTCAGAAGAACAGACACGTTTGACCTAGTTGACCCGTTTGACCGTTGGTGACTTTATGTGTTGTAAACCATTCAAGCAATCATACACATATATCATACATGGTTAACATTCAAATGGATCATATGTATGCTATATTATCCAGGTGTATCACTTAGATCATCATACAACCAAGTATCATACAAGTCATGCGAATCTAGAACATTAACATGTCCACTAGTTATAACATAACTAACATGCCACACAAAGATCAAATCACGCACCACATGCCATGTGAAGCCACTCACGACTTCACATCCTAAACCCTGCCAATCCTACTAAGTAGGGGCCTCAGATTCGCATGCGTGTATGATGATCACATTCACATTCATTAACCATGTTCATTGCATTCAACATACACCACAACAATCAATTTCCAGTCCCAAACATGATGTCTTAACTACTAACCAACATCAACATCATACATGATCATCAAAGTCCAAACATCACCCATGATTATCCAAGCATCCATACAACTAATTTAACATGTTCTATCACATTAGAATTCATCTATGAACATACTAACATGCTCCTAACATCCCAAACATGTTCAAACTATCATCCTTCAAACTTTGTGCAAATAAAGTTTCCCTTTTGGGAAAGTACATTCCAGCATCTATCAAACACTCAATGTATTCATGAATTCATTACAATTATACCATCTCAAGCTCATAACAACATCTAGACATGATTAACAATACTAGTCATCATAATCTATTAATCATCATGAACAAAAGTTTCCACTTTTGGCAAGATATGAACAACAACATTCATTCTAAGATTTCTAACATTCATATCAACAATCTAGCATCTAATTATCATCATGAACACATCAACAACATCAATCTATCATTAGATCATCATGTTATGGAAATAAAGTTACTATTATTAGTAACCTATGAACACCAACTTCAATTCATCAATTTCTTGCAAGATCAATGTATCCTAGCATTCATATAACCTACTCATCATCATACATTCATCAAACAATCATCAATCATCCATAATCTCATCAATTTCGAATTAGAGTTTGCCTAAAATCAAAGTTCATGATCAATCCATTAAAAACATACAATTCATGCATAATCAACATTAAACAACATGTATTCAATCCAACTAACATATTAACATCATCAATTAACATCAATTTGACCACATGAAGATACAAAATCGGATTAGGGTTCGGCCACCATCAAGAACTCACAAAAACATGTAAAAATCTAACCTTTAAACGTGTAGTTGCTTGCAATTGATGATTCCAACGTGTTGTATGCCTTGTAATCGAACAAAACGAGGCTTTGAGGCTTTTTCTTGGTCAAATTCGAAGTGGAGAGGGAGAGAGGGTGAATGTCGCGGCCGATGGGGGGTGAGAATTAGGGTTTGGGTGTTTTGTTTAAGTTAATTACATAATTACCATTTAAACCCTTGTGTTTTGTATTTTATAAAAATTTAAGCTTTAAACTCTTTGTAAAATGTTTTTAACTTATTATATAAAGATATAAACTAATGATAGTCATTATATATTTTATCTTTATAAAAACACAAGACATATGAATAAATAGGCATGTTTCCACGTTACGCGATTAATTTCCTAATTAACATTTAAAACATGCAAACACATAAACATAATACCATAATCACATATCAATTAGATTATCATAAATTAACATTATTAATTATTATTAGGTCACCAACGTTAAACGACAACTAGTGTGTGCTTACGACACGTGTATGCAAGACTTAACGGAACTAACGGAGTTTGATAACGGAAATTTACCGGATGTCACATTATCCCCATGTTGAAAAAATTTTCGTCCTGAAAATTGTGTTACATGGTGAGAGTGTTCCATTACTGGTCTACTGCATTGGCACACAGAAATCAAAATTGAGTGAGTTTTGGATGAGTTGTCACATCATCCATATGTTGAAAGAAATTTCGTCCCGAAATTTAAATCAATACCTTCGTTGTTGGCATCGTCTTTCGAATAGTTGAGGGTACTTTAGCTTCATTTGATCTTCTCGTTCCCATGTGAATTCCGGTCCACGTCACGAATTCCAACGGATTTTGACAATGGGTATCTTGCTTTGCATAAGTGTTTTCACCTCACGGTCCATCACCTCGACTGGTTCTTCAATAAAACGCAATTGTTCATCCACTTGATCTTCTTCTAGTGGTACGACCATTGTTTCATCAGTTATGCACTTCTTTAGGTTTGATACATAAAATACATCATGGATTCCACTTAGCGAATCAGGTAGGGTTAGACGATAGGCCACTGGACCTATTCTTTCCACTATTTCAAATGGTCCAACGTACCTCGGATTTAGTTTCCCTCACTTACCAAACCGAACTACGCCTTTCCATGGTGAGACTTTCAACAAAACCTTGTCACCAACCTGAAACTAAAGGTTTCCGTCTCTTATCAGCGTAACTCTTTTGTCTGTCTCGCGCTGCAGCCATACGGTTTCGTATCTGCACAATCTTCTCGGTTGTCTCATGAATTAACTCGGGACCTGTTAGCTGACTATCACTAATTTATACCCAGCAAACGGTAGATCTACATTTTCTCCCATACAGCGCCTCGAAAGGTGCTGCCTGTATGCTAGTATGATAACTGTTGTTATAAGAAAACTCCACCAATGGCAGGTGAATTTCCCAGTTATTCCCGAAATCAATCACACAAGCACGTAGCATATCCTCCAACGTATGTATGGTACGCTCACTCTGGCCATCCGTCTGTGGGCGATATGCAGTACTCATATCCAATCGTGTACCCAAAGATTTCTGCAATGATTGCCAGAAATGTGACGTGAAACGAGCATCGCGGTCGGAAATAATTGAGATCGGTACATCGTGTCTTGAAACGATCTCTTTAAGGTACAGTCGAGTTAATTTCTCCATCTTATCTGTTTCCCTAATTGCAAGGAAGTGAGCAGACTTTGTCAATCGATCCCCAATGACCCATATCATGTCACAACCAGTATTAGTCCGGGGTAACTTAGTAATAAAATCCATGGAGATATGTTCCCATTTCCACATTGGTATCAGGTTTTTGTAACAGTCCGGATGGTTTTTGATATTCCACTTTTACTTTCAAGCAGGTCAAACACTTGCTCACATACGTAGCTACATCCGCTTTCATGTTAGGCCACCAGTAATGCGCCTTTAGGTCATGATACATCTTGTCGGATCCAGGATGTATAGAATACTTAGATTTGTGTGCCTCGCTCATAACTAAATCCCTCAGATTTTCATAGACAGGCACCCAAAGTCTATCCATGAAATACCGAATTCCATCCTCTTTCACCACCAGTTGTTTATCCATTCCCCTTAACGACTTAGAACCAACATTTTCTGCTTTTAAGGCTTCTATTTGTGCCTCCTTAACTTGTTCGGGTAGTTGGGTACTGATAGTAAGCTGTAAAGCTCGCACCCCTTTGGGTTTAGCTGTTTCCTTCCGGCTTAAGGCATCGGAAACTACGTTCGCCTTTCCCGGATGGTACTTAATAGTGCAATCATAGTCGTTTAGTAGTTCCATCCAACGTTGTTGCCTCATATTCAACTCTTTTTGCTCGAAGATATGTTGAAGACTCTTGTGATCGGTGTAGATAGTGCACTTGGTACCGTACAAGTAATGTCTCCAGATCTTTAAGGCAAAAACCACTACACCCAATTCTAAGTCATGAGTGGTATAGTTCTTCTCATGAACCTTTAGTTGTCTCGAGGCGTAGGCTATCACCTTTTCTCGTGCATCAAGACATAACCCAATCCTTGAATGGATGCATCGCAATACACCACGAAGTCATCCGTTCCCTCTGGTAATGCTAATATCGGGGCAGTACAGAGTTTTTGTTTTAACAATTGAAAAGTTGATTCTTGGCTCTCACTCCATTTGTATGTCGTTTCTTTGTGAGTCAAGGCCGTGAGAGGTTGTGCGATCTTAGAAAATCCTTCTATGAATCATCGGTAATATCCTGCTAATCCCAGAAATTGTCTTATCTCACTCGGCGTTTTGGGTGTAGTCAATTCTTTATCACCTCAATTTTGGCAGGATCAACATGTATCTCTTTCTCATTAATAATATGACCTAGGAATTGCACTTCTCGTATCCAAAAGTCACACTTTGAGAATTTGGCATACAGCTGCTCATTTTTTCAATAGTTCTAAGATCATTCGTAAGTGCTCTTCATGATCCTCCTTGGTCCTAGAATATATCAGTATATCATCGATAAACACAATGACGAACTGATCAAGATAGGGTTTGCACACGCGGTTCATGAGGTCCATGAACACAGTAGGTGCATTAGTCAACCCAAAAGGCATGACCAAGAACTCATAATGACCATAACGAGTACGAAACGCAGTCTTGAGAATGTCTTCTTCTTGAACTCTAAGTTGATGATAACCAGATCTTAAGTCAATCTTCAAATAATAGCTTGATCCCTGAAGCTGATCAAACAAGTTGTTGATATGAGGTAAAGGGTATCGGTTCTTGACTGTTACTTTGTTTAACTCTCTATAATCGATGCACATCCAGAATGTGCCATCCTTCTTTTTAACAAAAAGAATAGGAGCTCCCCAAGGTGATATGCTAGGTCGAATAAAGCCCTTATCTAAAAGCTCCTGAAGTTGTGATGACAACTCTTGTAGTTAGTTCGGTGCTAATCGATAAGGTGCCCTAGCAACGGGTTGCGCCGGGAGTCAACTCAATCTGGAATTCCACTTGGCGGTGAGGTGGTAATCCAGGAAGATCCTCTGGAAACACCTCTGGAAAGTCGCGCACTATGGGAATATCCTCCGTTCTCCTTTTTTCCGCTTGCTTATCGGTTACAAGTGCTAGAATAGCCACACAACCCTTTCGTAATAACTTTTGGGCTTTCATGTATGAGATGATGCCTATCACAGCACCACTCCTATCACCTCTGACTGTAAGGATTTGGTTACCAACAGGGATTTGTATGATCTTCTGATGACATATGACTTCCGCTTGCTTGCTAGAGAGCCAATCCATGCCTATCGCAACATCAAAACTCCCCAGCGTAACAGGCATAAGATCTATAGCGAAAGTATGACCAGCAAGTTCTATCTTACAGTCTTTAAGGATATGCGTTACATGGATCTGTTTACCGTTGGCTAATTCCATGGTGTATTTAGATTCTAAGGCAGAGGGTATATCACTTAAAAGACTACAGAACTTTAAGGACACGAAACTCCTATCGGCTCTAGTATCGAATATTACCGTAGCAAAACAACCATTAACAGAGAACCTACCAGTAACAGTTGTGGGATCATTTAGAGCCTCACTTGAGCCAATGACAAAGGCTCTCCCCTTGGATCCATCTTTATTGCCGCCATTACCAGTACCATTGCCACCGTTGTTTTTATTACCGTTGTTATTGTTGTTGTTGTTGTTGTTGTTGTTGTTGTTGTTGGTGTTGCCATTACCATTTCTCCTTAGTTGTGGGCAGTTTCGCCTGTAATGCCCTTCTATCCCACATTCAAAACAACCTTTGAGAGTTTCCTGAGGTTGTTGTGGCCTCCTTACTAGTTCACCACGACAATCCTTAGCAGCGTGTCCATTTTTCCACAGCATTGACACTTGAAGTTATCACACCTTCCCACATGATGGTAATTACACCGAGTGCACTTCGGATGTATACCACCATAACCACTGGGTCCTTGATTATTTTCAGCCGTTTGGTTGAAGTTACGGTTATTGTCGAACCTCCGTTGTTGCTGAGCTGGCTGTTGTTGCTGTTGAGGTTGAGGTTGACCGCTAGAAGATAATGATGCTTTGGTGTTGTTGGCACTATCCCACTTTCTTTTGTTGTCGGCACGCTCGCCACAGCGCCTCGTTTGGGTAGACGCCCTTGCTCCACGGCTTGGTCAGTTAGCTTATGAGCTAACTGGATGGCTTGTTGAATTGTGGTTAGGTTGGAAGCAGTTACCATACTTTGAATTTTGGGTACTAATCCCCGTATGTAATGCTCCACTCTCTTATGCACCTCATTCACCATTCCTGGGCACAAAGTTGCTAGTTCATGGGTTCTGGTGGTGTAGGCCTTGATTTTCAAGCCCTGCATCTTCAGTTGCCAGAACTCCATCTCTAGCTTCTGCACTTTATTGCGAGGACAGTACTCCTCAGTCATCATTGTTTTGAACGCATCCCATGGAAGTCCATTCGCCATCGCTTGTCCTAGCATTTGGACTTGCGCGTTCCACCAAGACAGAGCAGCACCCTCTAAAGTCCAGGTGGCATACTTCACTTGATCAGTAGGTGGACATTTTCATTTGGAGAAGACAAACTCAGTCTTCTCGAACCATCGTACAAGCCCTACAACACCTTTAGTATCGTTGTAGGTGTGTGGTTTACAGTCCATAAAGGACTTGTAGGTACACACCGGTGGTCCTGTTTTTAACACAACACACATTAATTAGACATCCCATACAGTTATAAAGGATATCAGATTTATTTTTCTATCATTGTTTACCTGCTGGCTGACCTGCCTGGGCAGCAGCCACTATCGCCTGAACATGCTCATTAATTAGAGCAGCTAATTCTACGGGGGTCATGTTAATAGCACCACCGCCCTGTTCTCCAGTGCCACGTCCACATCCGCGTCCACGACCACATCCACGTCCACGTCCATGGGCATCCATTCTTTTCAATTTACATTCACAAATACAATAATGAGTAACATCAAACACATTTATCTCATTGAAGTACAGTAAACAGTAAAATAAAAGAAATAATGAATCATCACAACCACAACATTCATAACAAAAATGATAACCAAAGTAAATAAATTGTAATTAAGTCACAATGTATTCATCAATGTCAAAATTAAGTTTGTCGTTTGTGTGGGGAACAACCCTTCCCACATAGGTTTCAAAAAGAAAAACACTACGTAGTCTAAGTCATATAAAGAAAGTCAATCGACAACATCTGACCCATCACTGTCATCCTCCATCTCCACCGGTTCCTCCTCCTCGGGTTCCTCCTCGGGATCCTCATCCTCAGGGTCTACTGCAGGAGCAGGAGCTATAGCAATCTGAAGTGCCGCTAGTTGGGCTTCTAAGATAGCAATCCTATTATCGGCTATGGCGTCCCGCTGTTCACGAGCAGTCACGCGCCCTCGGAGTGCTATGAGACCATCTTGCATATGGTGACACCCGTTTAGGGTCTTCCCATGTTGCTCCTCGAGTTCATCCATTTGATATCTCAGTTTGTACACCTCATGCTGCAGTGTACAGACATCACCCGTGAGCCGCCTGACTCGATGCTGCTTAGTGTCCAGTGCAGCCACCAGTGCAGCAATCAGTTGCTCGTTGGACTGCACCGTCCGTGGGAGTGAAGGCATTGGTTGGTCGGCGTTGTTCCTAGTCCTGGGCCTCGGAACAGGTACGCGCTCCCTATACATAATATGATCAACGAATCTAGGATAGAAACTCCAGTCTCGAGGAGGGTCACGCTCCATCAATGCAAAAGGTTGATCCCAGTCAATCTCCTCTCGAGGATAAGCTAGTCAGGGCCAATCGAATCCATTGTCTGGTACAGGTGCAGGAGGTGGGTATTTAGATCGTGAAGGTGATTCAGGTCGCTTACCCGGAGCTCTCGATGACGATGCCATGCTGCAGAGAGTGTGACGTTTATGCCAATGAGTATACAGTAGATGAGAATAAGGCACAGGTAACTAACTAACTGTGTGCGGTTATAGTCTAGTGTGTATGCAACCTAGTTCCCTATAACCATGGCTCTGATACCAATCTGTCACACCCTCAAAATCCACGTGTGGAGTTTTACCGCGAGGTGTGTGAACAAACCAGGATCACAGTCAATAGTTACTCAGAACGACTCTATATGCCATAATTAAAATAAAATCAAACAAAGTATAAACTTTAGACTATGCGGAAGCGCTTTGTAAAACAACCCAAAGAAATAAAAATGTATACTATGGCAAAACATGCGCCAAACCAAAAGAGTAAACATTAACCATTAAAACAATAAAGATGTCTTGAAGACCAAGTCTTAGAATGCAAGTGAAACCATGTAGTGCTCCTAATGGCAAGCAAGCTAACGACCTGAGAATAGCATACTAAAATGATAACACAATGGTTGGTGATTTCAATAGTGATATTCAAACATAAGCAGTTTAATAATATAGATATAGAAGTAGTGCATTGTAATAGATAGCTAGTCCATTAACAATAAATATTAACTCATAGTGATTTCGCAACTGAAGCTGACTGGGTTACGTTGTTGCCTCCTGTCACGACTTAACAGGTCGTGACAATGTTTAATAGGACAAATTGCACCCGGTTGACCTCGAGTCACACAGGTGGGGCTCGTTAGACCCAGTAGTACTACCCAAATTTCCCCGCTATTCAATATTAACAATTCGAAAGTGTGAGGACTTTTCCATGATATCAACACTATATTAATATTATACACAACTTGAATATATAAAGCATTTATTTTTTACCAGTATGCTATCTCCCCCAAAAGAGATTAAGTAAAGAGTGGGGCATGAACTCACCTGATATGCGTAATAGATACTTAGAGTTTTACTTGACAGACAGAGTGGACACACAACCTTCAGAGGTTACCTAGATCATATAAGTACATGAGTACGTGTAAACAGAGAACATGTGAAACCCTAAGTACACTATAACCAAGGACTCAAGGTTTCAAAGAACAGACACGTTTGACCTAGTTGGCCCGTTTGACCCGTTGGTGACTTTATGTGTTGTAAACCATTCAAGCAATCATACACATATATCATACATGGTTAACATTCAAATGGATCATATGTATGCTATATTATCCAGGTGTATCACTTAGATCATCATACAACCAAGTATCATACAAGTCATGCGAATCTAGAACATTAACATGTCCACTAGTTATAACATAACTAACATGCCACACAAAGATCAAATCACGCACCACATGCCATGTGAAGCCACTCACGACTTCACATCCTAAACCCTGCCAATCCTACTAAGTAGGGGCCTCAGATTCGCACGCGTGTATGATGATCACATTCACATTCATTAACCATGTTCATTGCATTCAACATACACCACAACAATCAATTTCCAGTCCCAAACATGATGTCTTAACTACTAACCAACATCAACATCATACATGATCATCAAAGTCCAAACATCACCCATGATTATCCAAGCATCCCATACAACTAATTTAACATGTTCTATCACATTAGAATTCATCTATGAACATACTAACATGCTCCTAACATCCCAAACATGTTCAAACTATCATCCTTCAAACTTTGTGCAAATAAAGTTTCCCTTTTGGGAAAGTACATTCCAGCATCTATCAAACACTCAATGTATTCATGAATTCATTACAATTATACCATCTCAAGCTCATAACAACATCTAGACATGATTAACAATACCTAGTCATCATAATCTATTAATCATCATGAACAAAAGTTTCCACTTTTGGCAAGATATGAACAACAACATTCATTCTAAGATTTCTAACATTCATATCAACAATCTAGCATCTAATTATCATCATGAACACATCAACAACATCAATCTATCATTAGATCATCATGTTATGGAAATAAAGTTACTATTATTAGTAACCTATGAACACCAACTTCAATTCATCAATTTCTTGCAAGATCAATGTATCCTAGCATTCATATAACCTACTCATCATCATACATTCATCAAACAATCATCAATCATCCATAATCTCATCAATTTCGAATTAGAGTTTGCCTAAAATCAAAGTTCATGATCAATCCATTAAAAACATACAATTCATGCATAATCAACATTAAACAACATGTATTCAATCCAACTAACATATTAACATCATCAATTAACATCAATTTTGACCACATGAAGATACAAAATCGGATTAGGGTTCGGCCACCATCAAGAACTCACAAAAACATGTAAAAATCTAACCTTTAAACGTGTAGTTGCTTGCAATTGATGATTCCAACGTGTTGTATGCCTTGTAATCGAACAAAACCGAGGCTTTGAGGCTTTTTCTTGGTCAAATTCGAAGTGGAGAGGGAGAGAGGGTGAATGTCGCGGCCGATGGGGGGTGAGAATTAGGGTTTGGGTGTTTTGTTTAAGTTAATTTACATAATTACCATTTAAACCCTTGTGTTTTGTATTTTATAAAAATTTAAGCTTTAAACTCTTTGTAAAATGTTTTTAACTTATTAATATAAAGATATAAACTAATGATAGTCATTATATATTTTATCTTTATGAAAACACAAGACATATGAATAAATAGGCATGTTTCCACGTTACGCGATTAATTTCCTAATTAACATTTAAAACATGCAAACACATAAACATAATACCATAATCACATAATCAATTAGATTATCATAAATTTAACATTATTAATTATTATTAGGTCACCAACGTTAAACGACAACTAGTGTGTGCTTACGACACGTGTATGCAAGACTTAATGGAACTAACGAGTTTGATAACGGAATTTACCAGATGTCACGGATAATAACCTAATTACTACTCAATGGTTAACAATGCAAGACTAATAACTTGATAAGCAATAATCAAATCCACTAACAAGAATCTTCAATCAACATATGATTTTAAAAACATAAACGAAGAAAAGTTATTAAATGATCAAAGTTTATTTCTTGACTAAGTAAAAACACAAGCATGCATTATCCAATCACAAACTATCCACCCGGAGATGATCACAAGTGGTTTAGCCTTGTATCTTCATTATAATCTCTTTAATCTTCACTTTGAGCATATGAATCCTTGATAACTTGATGATTAGAGAGAGTTTCAATGGCTCAAAATAGTCCCAAGATTCGTTCTTCGGGCCGGAGGCAGGTCTTCGTTCGAAACCCTAATGTTAGGGATTCAATAGGTTTTAAATTTTGAAACAATCCTCAAAATATCGCGTTAGACCGTAACTTACGGCCTATATCCATAGGTTACGGCCTACCTTCAACCAGACGGCCAAATCTCCTGTTTTACGGGGTTTGCGGATGGACTCAGCACAGGGTCGTAAGTTACGACCTCCCCAGCACTTTGCATGGTTTTCTTCATTTTCAGCACTTTTCAAGCCATAGTCTTGTTATCCTTTGTTTTGCTTCTTAAATAATGTTTGTTAAGCTTTATTTGACCTATATTTCAAACACGTAACAAAGTAATACCATTCGATACATAAAGTATATTAAAAACACAATATTAACTATAATATGTGCATGCATATTAACCGATTATCAGGCCTCCAGGATGGTTTAGACGCACCTGGTTAGAGTTTTCAATTTATAAAATTATATTAAAAAATAAAAAAACATATTATCTATATTAAAAAATAAAAAAGAACTTAAAATGATGTCGTCCTCCCGCATCAGCATCAAAGAAAAGAGTAAAAAATATTTCCTAGCTAAAATAAAAATAAAAACATGCTAAAAAATATTAAAACTTATAATTTAAATAAAACATGAAAGCTGAGTGATATAACTTGAATATTTTTTAAATTTAAGTTACGTAATTGAAATATATTTAAAATTAATTACTTATTTATAAAGTTACCCATTTCACAGAAAACCATTTCATAAATCTTGTTCATATATATGTTGATTTAAACCATCCCAGTGGAGATGTATTAGATCATATTGTATATGGCAAGTAGTGTAAATATGGGTATTATATCTTGTTAACCCTAATCGTTGAACACTTAATATACAATACATAATTACACACACCTAAACCTTAACGGTGTCTAGCTTGGAATCAAAACCAAGCCACCGTCTACCACCGCATATGTAACATCCGTCATTTTCAAGCTATTAACACGAAGGCGAACTAAAATTAAACATTCATACGATATGAATTTCTTTATTTAACTTATTTTTTATATTAATGAATTATATGGATTAGACGTGTAGTTTAAACAATATTGTGAATTGATTTCTTTATTTATCAAATTATAAATAATTCATTGATTTATAAATAATTCTTTTTCATAAAGTTTATAAATCATTTTACAATAAATAACTAAATGGAAAAGAGTTATTAAAACTTATAAAGTTATAAATGAATTTTAATAACTTATAAAGTTTTATTAGTAATTATGAATTTTAATTATTGAAAATAAATAATCAAATTATAAAGTTATAAATTTTTAAATGTTATAAAGATTTAATAAGAAAACAAATTGATTAATTAAAATTAAGGTTTTAATAAATTAAAAGTTTAAATTGTAATTATTCTTTTATCTATTTATTTTATTTAATCTTATATTTATTTCAAAATCATAACCCCCTTTAAAAAACTTGTAACTTACCATTAACACCATTCATAATCTCCTCCTAACCTTAACTATAAAAACAAGGCTTAGGCCTCACTTTTTATTTGCTCATTTTCTAAAAATCTTTCACACAAACCTTTCATCATCCTTTGGTTATAATTAATTGCAAGAATTTTCTGCTACAAGTAATTTCAAGAAGTTTCAAATACTAAGGTAACATTATATTGCTTTTATATTATGCATTTATATATTGTTTAATTATCATAACATCCAATTAATCTCATAACTTTATGTTCTTACTTTTATTCTTTCTTTTACTAAATCTCTTTTAATTTTAATCATTATCATTTGATCATCAACCTTCTAACATTCACTAACATTATAACTTTATCACTAACATTCCTAAATCAAGCTAACATAAACAAAGAATCCAGTTTGCATATGGACGACTATGCTGCCGCATTCGGTTATTCCACAAGATTATTTCCCCATGTGATGGCTATGCCAAAGTCTTGGAATATTTTTATATAACTCAAATGAAGTCTAATAGATCATATATCAACATAATAAATTTGTTCTAACCTATTTAATGCTTTAACAATTTTAAAAGTGCACATAAGTGCCTTACTATAATTTTGACAGAATATAATCTAACTTCAACTTACCATAACTTGATCATAACAAACTAAATTTGAGTAAACTCAGAGTCCAATATTAATTTCATTGAATTACATTTTTAGCGATAGTTTATACGTCTTCATATCAATCAGACAACTCAACAATAGCCTTCACAAGATAAGTGCGCATTTCAGCACCTTCTGTCTTGTGCTGTTGTTTTGACCTATTTACGAATCATTTCATAAAAATGTTTCTGAACAAAAGTTTTCCGGCAAATTTTGAACTAGTCAAATGTAAATTTTTATAATTTTATGAAACCTTTTGCTATTTTAAAACCCGTTCAAACACGTACCAAACATTCTATCCAGAATCTAAAATTGATACAAGAATCCTTTTTCAATTTACCTTTCGCTTATTGACATTCCTAATCGTAACTTCTTGTAATGAATTCTAAACTTAAGTTATTTTTTTTATCATTTAGGACGTCACATTTGACTCTTGACATCCAAACTTTCTTATGTACTCTACGACCATCATTATATATGTGAGTTTTTCATGTGAGTTCTCCATGCTTTGTTTTTACTTTATTTCACACCTTTTGGGATGAACATATTAACCTTATAAACTTACACTTCTAAACATCTTGATACTTATAAATACACATGCAATTCATCTTTACTTTTTGTCATGATTATTGATATTATCATTAGTGTTATATGAGATACATTATACGTTAACAATTATTAATTATTGCTAGCCTGTCGACGTCATAAATCTATGGGCCTGACAAGCCTACTTGGTTAATCCAAGTACACTTAGCTAATCGTTTAATCTTGTAATCTGTCAAAGTTTGATTGTAGCTATATGTGTTCTATAAACTTGTATAATTCAAAACCATTAACATGAATTGCTATTTGTAAATCTAATATATATATATATATATATATATATATATATATATATAATATATATATATATATATATATTATATATATATATATATATATATATATATGTTTAACCAATGGAAACTCACCAACTTTCAAAGTTGACCTTTTATTTTAACATGTTTCATGTTTGATACTTGGGGATCTTTTCGTGCTCATATAGGACTTGGACTTAGTTTAATTGAAAATCTTATGATGTTGTTTATATTTTGTTTGTATTGTAATGATTTAATTGTTTGTAATGTTCAATGAAAATAATGTTTAATATTATTTTAACTTATTTAGTTCCATTTGCTACGAACAATCGTTTCACATTTGTCCGCCCTGATGATTCCGCCGGCATAGCCACCAAAGCAACATAGCCCCATCATCATAACACCCTCTTTTTTCTTCAAGATCGTCACACATTGATCTTGGGCTCATTAGGAAGCATTCTATTGGTTTGGTATTTTTGCATTTGAGGCCTTGATTGTGATCTAGAAGGTATTTTTTAGATCAAATCTCACAAATCTTCAACCGGCAACACTGACATGCATATTCATCTAGCGACATTACCCTTGGCAATAATCTCTTCAACGACAATGCTGTTCCCAAACAAAAGTTCAAATTGTCGACACTAGCAGTGATGTTATTACTTGCGTCATTACCTGCAACATTACAAGTAAATACAATTGTACTAAAATAATATAGATAACACTAAAATGATCAACACAACATAAAACATACTATGGTACTACCTAAACACCAAGTCGCATCATTGAAACAATCTTAGATTTTAAGGTTCTTAAGCTATCATATAGTTTTTCACTAGTTAGTAGCATTCTTATTCGTTTATTACTTAGAATACTCGTTGATTACTTGTACTATAACATATGGTTAGTTGTTGCATTCTTCTTCATTTAACTTAGAATACTTGTTGATTTCAAGTTTAATTTGATAGTCCTTAAATCTTTGAAGATGATCAGAACCAATAAGATTAATGTTTTTAGAAGCAGGCATGATTGATTGGTCTGATTAGAAATCGGTGAACGAGTATGGTTATGTCTATTTGGGTCGTTTTCAATTGAACTGGTTGGATGGTGAACGGGCCCCATGGTCAAGCCGGATTTCAGTTTTTCATATTCTTTATTTTAAAATCATTTTTTTATCAATTTAGTATTCTGTAATTCATAATTTGTATATTTAAGACCTTGTATTATATTAAAAATGCAACTATATCAAAACATATGCTATTTGCATACTTTGTTACAAATTATATATATATATATATATATATATATATATATATATATATATATTATATATATATATATATATATATATATATATATATATATATATATATATATATAATATATATATATCTTTGATATTTCAATTATTTATGACATTATCTGATACTTAAATTCGATTTGAGATGTCGGACCATTGACCAATAAGACAAACGGTTTGCCGACATTTCCGATTCTTAAAACAATGATTAACACAATTGCATCAAGCTTGCCTTTCCACGACAAAAATCATATGATTGATTTTTTTAATATATATACTTGCCTTTCCACGACAAAGTAACCTTTTATATTGAAGAAATGGAGAGACAAAATCATCATATGCCTAGCAAAATTAGGTACCATTTTTATGCACGCACTAGGTAATTTGCATTTTGCAAGAACAATGGTTTGTTTGCTGTGAAAATCAGGTACACTGGTTTCCAAAGTCGATCACTTGCAAAATAATCTATTTTCACCTTAAAAACTTCATGTATGTTTTGGATTTAGCGTTGTTTAAGTAATATAGTACTCAAATTCATTCAAGTCTGTAAGGTTATCATAACCTCGTGCATTCTACATCATACTCCCTCTATCCCTCAATACATGCAATAATTTATAGATCTAATAGTTCAGTCAAAGATTGTATACATTTGTTAAACTTTAAAGAGTAAATTAGAAATTATGTCATATATTAATTTACAAAATTGCATGGTATATCTTTTAGTTTTAATAATTATATACAACGTTCTTTTATTAAAAGATTTGCACCATATTGTCTTTTATACTAATTCTCATCCAAATATAGAGTTAACTCAATTATATGCACCCTCACATAAGAATATTTTTTTCATTTGTTTTTCACATCTAATATTAAAAAAAATTAAATAAAAATTTTAATGAAAAAAATTAAAAGATATCGGACCGTTGTGTAAGTCGGTGAAACGAATCCCTCTTAGTGTATTTTCATTTGACTAGTCGTAAAAAAATTACTGACAACAACCTCCAATAACATTTACTAAAGTAAGAAATCAAAGTCACAAATCAAATACAATGTCTAAAAATCAATAATAAACACCAAAAAAATACACGTAAGTACTTTATCAACTACTTACAATAACAAATAACACCCAAAAATACCGTAAATACTTTATCAACTACTCACACCAAAAAATAATAAGGAATACAAACTTGGAGATTACCTGTGAGTTATTCGTTAATCACACAACATAAGCCGAAAATTCAAAGAGTAACGAATTACAAAAAGCGAATTAGGGATTTGAATCATTCCATCCTTTTTTGTTCAATCTCAAGGGATATCAATGATGTGTAAGATGTTGTAGGTGGTGGTAAAGACAACCGGTATTTGAGTATTAAAGAGAGAGAGAGGTGTTGGATTTAATGGTGTTGAGCATAAGAAGGATGCGGGTTCACCGACTTACCCAACGCTCTGAGATCTTTTAATTTTAATTTACATATAGAATTATTAAACTTTCTTCACTTGTTTAATATATTAGATCCGGAAAGAAAATGACAAAAATACATCTCATGTAAAAGATACATAATTGAGTTAATTGTATATTTAAATAAAAGTTAATGTAAAGGACAATAGGTGTGCATATATTTTTTAAAAAAATAACATTGGATGTAATTATTAAAAATAAAAAACATATAATGTAATTTCGTATATTAATAAATGACATAATTTTTAATTTATTCATTTTTTAAAAATACCCATATATAATTTGTTGGGATATTTTTTTATAAAAAAAGTCGAAATATTTTAAATTTAGAAATTGTTTGTTATAGCGCATGTAAGGATTGTGGTGCTATACAAAAAAAATCCCTTTTACATTTTAAAATAGTTTACTTTTTATTTTATGTTTTTCTATTTACCATATCATCCTTTGATTTGTTAAACAAAAAACCTTTAAGCTTTATTTATTTATTATTTCGTTTAGCCTTTTATATTTTTTGTTTTTTATTATTTTTATTGTAGTAGTTATGAATGTTCAAAAAAGCCAAACATAACTAACTGAAAACTGAACCATATATATAACCGAAAAACAGAATCAAATCGAGAATTCGGTTTTTGGTTCGGTTAACGGTTACACAAAATTTTGCTTGCTCAGTTTAGTTATCCGTATAAACCGAATAATAAACAGGTTAGGTTAAATCAGATAAGCGAACCATATAAATCGGTTTAAATGGTTTAGTCAGTTGAATTCGGTTTGTTTAGAACTATTTCTAATTGTAAATATATTTTGTATTTTTTATTAAAAGATTTATTTTTGTCACTACAGAAATGTTTATATTAATTTTTTATAATTTATTATTTTTAAATATGTTATTATATCGTTAATTTTTTTGAAAAAAACTTTTTTGGAACTTTTTTTGGAAAAAACTTTTTTCTAAAACAAAAAAAATCTGTGTAAAATATGACAAGTTTTAAAGTTTGTTTTTGAAGGGGGTGTAAGAGATTGGTAATTGGCTGAAATGATCCGTGCCATTCATTCTTCATTCACAAAAATATATACACAATACATTAATAACTTCCCTAAACTAGAGATGGAAACTATACAATAATACAGCCAATGACATCCCTAAAAATCATCAATCAAATAAATGCAATATATATTTCGTTAATACACCCCCTCAGCCTGAGCAGGAGGTGTACGTATGCACAGGCTGGATCGAAAACGTGTGAAAAGTTGGCGATGAAGACCTTTGGTGAAGATATTTGCGTACTGAAAGTCAGCCGGTATATGTAATACCCGAACTGCACCAAGTCGTACTTTTTCACGCACGAAATGAATGTCAATCTCCACATGTTTAGTTCTCTGGTGCCGAACTGTGTTCTCAGATAAATACACAGCCGAGATGTTATCACAGTATACGAGTGTGGCTTGTCGAGTTGGAACTGAGAGCTCCAGAAAAAGGTTGTGTAGCCATGTGGTTTCAGCAACCGCATTGGCGACGCCTCTATATTCAGCTTCTGCGGATGATCTGGATATAGTGGATTGCCTTTTAGAGGACCATGAGATCAGATTGTCCCCGAGGAACACACAGTAACCTGAAGTTGATCGTCGTGAATCTGGGCACCCGCCCCAATCAGCGTCAGAATAGGCAATGAGCTTATGTGAGCGGGAACGGGAAATATGTAGCCCGTGACTTGTTGTCCCTTTTAGATACGGAGTACTCGTTTCAAGTACTGAAAATGAGAGTCACGAGGAGCATGCATGAATAAGCAAATTTGCTGCACAACATATGTGAGGTCCGGGCGAGTGAAAGTAATATATTGAAGAGCGTCGCCAGTTGTCGATACAAAGTTCCATCGAGCAACAGATTTCCATTGGTAGCACTTAATTTGGAGGAGGTGTCAACCGGTGTTGTGCATGGTTTACAATCCGTCATGTTTGCTCGTGCTAGAATGTCCTCGGCGTATCTGCTCTGTGAGAGAAACAACCCATTTTTGTGCTTTGAGACATTGATTCCGAGGAAGTGATGTAGATGGCCCAAATCCATCATTTTGAATTCCTTGGATAGTGAGGTAATGATTTGTTGTCGAAGCCTGTCGGATGATGCGGTTAAGATGATATCATCGACGTATAAGAGTAAGTAAGCCATGTCATTTCCTCGTTTGTACATAAAAAGTGATGTGTCACTCGTAGTTGTTGTAAATCCACATTTAAGCAAGTAGTTAGCGAAACGCTCATACCAAGCCCTCGGTGCCTATTTTAATCCGTATAGCGATTTGGTCAGGCGGCACATGTGTTGGGGAAACTGTTGATTTACAAACCCGGTGGTTGGAACATGTATACGGTGTCATGCAGGTCACCGTGCAAAAATGCATTTTTCACATCGAGTTGATGGATGTGCCAGCCGCGTGAGACGGTGAGACTGAGGACGGTGCGGATTGTGGTGGGTTTAACTACAGCGCTGTATGTTTCGTCACAATCAATTCCAATTTGTTGGCTTTTTCCATTGACGACTAAGCGTGCTTTATGTCGTTGAAGTGAGCCGTCTGCATGAAATTTGTGGCGAAACAGCCACATGCATCGAATGATGTTGGCACCAGACGGCCGCGAGACAAGGACCCATGTATTGTTGTCCATGAGGGCTTGATATTCGTCTGTCATGGCAGCACGCCAGTTAGGATCAGTTAGGGCCTTGAGGTGGGATGAGGGCAGTGGGGAGATGGTGTTGTGGGACTGAGTATTGAGATTTAGAGGTGCATATGTAGGAATGGTACCATCTCTTGTGCGGGTGGTCATTGGATGGGAGGGGACAGTCGGGTGGGAGTTGGGTGGTGGGGGTTTGGTTGGGGCAGTGGTGTCGGGTACGGGCTGATGTGTATTGGGTGGGTAGTATCTTGGAGCTCGACGATGATAGGTGAATTGAAGGGGTGGTTGGTTCGGTGGGTCAGGGGTAAGAGAGGGGGGATGTGGGGGGGTGCCTTAGTAGTGGGCGGATTTGGTTGCGGATTGTGTGGAGGTGGTGTTGAGTCATAGAGGATAGGTGAAGGATCGAGGAAAGAATAGTTTGGTAGGGGAGAGGTGGTGGGTTTGCATAGGGGAAAGAGTTTTCATCAAAGGTGACATGTCAGCTTAAGAGCACTTTTCCGGTTGAGATTTCAAGACAACGGTAGCCTCGAAAATCAGCCGGATAACCGAGGAAGACACATTTTGTGGATTTAAGGGAAGTTTGTTTGATCTAGTTGAGGAGGTGTTCGGGTAGCATGTACAACCGAACACCCGAAGGTGGTCATACGTTGGTTGTTTTAAGTAGAGGGCAAGGGTAGGGGTTTGGTAGTTGAGAACCGAGGTGGGGAGGATGTTATGAGATAACAGGCCGTATGTAGCGCCTCTACCCAAAAGGTTGGTGGTAATGAAGCGTGTGTGAGTAGGCTAAGCATTATTTTGTTTAAATGACGAATCATTCGTTCGGACTTTCCATTTTGTTGAGACGTTTGAGGACACGAGAAACGAAATTGCAGACCGTTGGTCTTTGCAAAGTTGTGGAAGGAGTGATTGTCAAATTCACCCCCTAAGTCACATTGGAACGATCGTATAATTGTGTTAAATTGTGTTTTAATATAGGTGTGAAAATTTGAGAATTTTTGAAATGTTTCAGATTTAAATTTCAAAGGGAAAACCCATGTGTAGCGGGTGTAATCATCAACTAACACCATATAATATTTGTACCCGGTTTTGCTTGTGATAGGGGAGGTCCACAAGTCACAATGAACAATATCAAATGGTAAAATAGTTGTAGATTGAGACACACAAAAGGATAATCGTTTGTGCTTTGAAAGTTGACATGAATTGCAAACTAGATTCAATGCCCGTTGTTACATGAATTGATTTCGTGGAAACAAGATAATTAAAAACTGGAAGCCCTGGATGTCCTAAGCGATCATGCCAAGGATCTTGAGCAGTGGTGGTGAAAGCAGTTGGAACCGTTGGACTTGACACCGGGTATGAGACCGGATAAAGATGGCTCGAGCTATTGTGGCGAGATAGAATCTTGCCAGTCTTGAGTTCCTTCACGGAAAAACCAGTATGGTCAAATTCAACGGAAACATGATTATCGGTGGTAAATTTTCTTACAGAAATGAGATTTTTGATAACATTGGGTGTGTAAAGTATATTTTGAAGGTGAAGTTCACGGCTGGAGGTAGTTGGAAGGGCTGAATTTCCTGATCCATAAATCGGAATACGTGCGCTATTACCTACAAAAATCGCACCCATTGAACAAGAAAATAATGGGGAATTGATTTTACCTAAGTCGCCGGTGAGATGATCCGATGCACCCGAGTCCATATACCACTGGTTGACGCCATCATCCATCGTCATCGCCTGAAGGGCTTCACCGAGTGCAGTTCGTTCCAGCGGGTCCACCGAGGCCAAATGGGCTTCACTGTCGCCTGTTAAAGATTGGGCTGTCTATTTTGGGCCTGTTTTGGCTAAAGAAGGTGCATTCCAGGGCTGGGCCCAACCGGTCTGGGTCGAAAATGGGCGGGGTGGAGGTGTCCAGTAGGCCTAGTAAGGGGGCGACCCAAACTGCCTGTAGAAATTAGAGCGATGCGGTGGTTGATTTGTGTACCCCCGACCACAAGAATTGGGTTTGGCGGTGGTGTGGCGGCTGTTGTTGGCAGGCGGCCTGGTGTTCTCACAACGACGGGTTCCCTGAGGTTGATCTGGAGGCTGTTGTTAGGATACGGCGGCCAGAGCGGTGGGGGTGAGAGGCTGTCACGAGTTGCTTGTCGCTGACTCTCGAGTTGTAGCATGTTACAAGTCGTTTCCCAGTCGGGAAGGTTTTGGTTGATGAGAGCGCCAATGGTGTCAAACTCGGCTGGTAAACCCCGGACAAGTTGTAACACTAATCGTTTCTCATTAACGGGGCAATCAACATCGTTCAACTGATTGCCTAGATCCCGAAGTTTCTGACAGTAGGAGTCGAGGGAGGGCATGGACTTGAGAGTGAGGTTGTTAAACTCATGCTCAAGGGCAGCCACTCTCGACCCCTTGTTGTTAAGAAAGATGGTTTTGAGCCTGTTCCATGCCGCGTAAGCAGTGGAATCAGACTGAAGCACACGAACAAGGTATTCGTCTGACAATGTTCCGTAGATCCATTGTAGGACGACTGCATCAAGTTCAGACCAAGACTCGTAAGTCGGATCTGTTTTGGCAGGTGGGGGGGTTCCGTCAATGTGAGCCATGACTTTGTATCCTCGTGCGTGTAACTGAAACAACTTGACCCAAGCAGAATACGTGACTTTTGTGCCATCGAGGACCCGAACTTTTCGCTGAATGTCAGTAACCGTATAAGCAGGATGAAGGGATTTTGCCAGTGTGGGGGCAGCAGGTTGGTCCGCGGGTGGAGTTGTGTTGGATTCGGCCATGGGAGGAAGTTGCAGTTGTAAAGGAACAGAAGGAAATGGCTGCTAAGGGAACGGAAAGGCTAGGTTTGTGCCTGGTCTCGTGATACCATGTAAGAGATTGGTAATTGGCTGAAATGATCCGTGCCATTCATTCTTCATTCACAAAAATATATACACAATACATTTAATAACTTCCCTAAACTAGAGATGGAAACTATACAATAATACAGCCAATGACATCCCTAAAAATCATCAATCAAATAAATGCAATATATATTTCGTTAATAGGGAGGAGTATGACAAGTAATAAAGGGAGTATATATAGCCTAACCCAATTCTAAAACTCTACGAGGGTTTATAGTTAGGAAGTTTCTATGGTAGTTACTTCTATGAATTTAAAATGTTTGGTTTTGCACCCTTTCATGTGCACCTCATGGGCGATAGGTATAATGTGATGTCTTGATGATGCATTTTCTTCTGTTGATTCTTCATGGTGCATTTAAGATTCTTGCAGTGTAACTTGTTAGTTTGGCCGATCAAACAGTTGCTTCTGACATTTGTTCGAAGGGATTCCAGACCATTATCGCACATGTTGGAATATAAACTTTAACTGCTCTTTTAACACATCATGTTTCGATCTTGATAGCATCTGTTTTGTTTTCCATCTCCTTCTGCCTATTCATGGTTATCTGCTACTCAAAATTAACGGCTTAATGAAAGTATAAAACCATGAAAACAGATACTCTTCCAATTTAAACCAGAAAAGTGTTAGAACCACAAAATCAAAGATTGCCGGCTTGCAGAGTTCAAATTTAACAAAAACATGTGAATGTAAAGGAAATAGCCATCACAACTTTGAAATTACACAAGGAAAGATTATGCTGGCTTGTAGTATTTCGTGGGTACAAAGGGCATTTTGGTAACCGACCCTTCATACGTCTTCCCTCGGATCACAATCTTGAGTTTGGTACCTGGTTTGTGCAATCCTGACTTCACGTACCCCATGCCTATGTTCTTCTTCAAGCACGGGCTAAACCCTCCGCTAGTAACCTCACCAATGTTCTCCCCCTGCTCGTTCTGAATCTCACTGTGGCTCCGGGCTGGTGGGCCTGTTGAGAAAAGCCCAACTCGCCTGATTGCAGGACCATCAGCAATTTGCTTCAGGATCACTTCAGCTCCGAGAAAGCCACCCTCAGCCCGTCTTCTCTTGCCAATGGCCCATGTGAGCCCGGCCTCCACAGGGGTTATGTGTTGCTCCATGTCATTGCCATAAAGACACAACCCAGCTTCGAGACGAAGACTGTCACGCGCACCAAGCCCAGTCAACCTTACTTTGCCTTCAGATTTTTCTAGAATTGCTTTTGCAAGATCGACTGCATTTTCTGAGGGAACAGAAATCTCAAATCCATCTTCACCAGTATACCTGTAAGAATTCCATTATCAATAAAATACATATGTATAAACTAACTTCACTATCTCTAGGCTTAAGCAATTGATTATCTGATAGTCATGATAATCACTTTAGTCAAGAGCAAACGTACCCAGTTCTAGTTAGAAAACATTTGGAACCACTGATATCAATAATACGGAAGTCCCCAAAGTACATTTTACTCAAGTCGTCCTTAGTCAAGTGCTGAAGAGTAGAACCTGCAAGAGGACCCTGCACCACAGCAACAAAATGGAATACAGGAATACATAATATAGAACATAACAGGTTCATTAGCAAGCTAATCAGCTAACCGACAAAAAGAAGATACAAAACTGAATCAAAAATCTATTTCTCGAGATATATTATAATTACTAACCTGAAGAGCCAAAAGGGATCTCTCATCATGAATGTGCCAGCTTACATCCCCACCTTTGGCTTTAAAAGCCTTCATATGTTGTTCAATGTGAGCCAAATCTTTATCTCGACACCCCGCATTAACAACCAAGTAAATGTGATCATCAGTCACTTTAGTGATCACAGAATCATCAATAGCTCCACTTTCTCATTTGTGAAAACGGTGAGTGAGCCGGTACCAGGAGCAAGTCCAGCCACATCAGCAACCACAAGCTTTTCAAGAAACGCGACACAGTCTTTCCCTTTAAGACTTAGCCCACACATATGTGAAACATCAAAAAGACTACCGTTTTCCCTGCAGTTTATAGTGGATTCCATGATTGAATCTTTGTACTGGATTGGCATGCTCCAACCAGCAAAAGGTACCATCTTTCCACCATTGGCAACGTGGAAATCATACAGAACGGTCTTCTTGAGGTCAGCCTCTGAGGCATACCACCTGCGGACAATGGTCTTTTTATCAGATTGACCAAGCCGACGGGTGATTGATTGACCTACTTGCCATAGTCCTCCCCTCATTGTGCTTTATTCTTTAGAAACAAGCAAAACAAAAAGTTATCAGTATGGTGAAAACCAAGTCTCATGAATTCAAAGATCACAAGTAAATTCACAGATCACAATAATCTTCAATTAATCACAAAGAAGCAAATTTGGAATCACAATCAAGAATGTTCTTCATTCATCAATGCTATTAAACATTGTATATGAATCTTGATTATACTGATTCCAATCAGGAGTTACTAAAATCAAGAACTAAAACAACGAATAGACAAGAATCAAACGCACCAACTTCAAGTAAGCAATTCTCTTAACTTTACGACATGATCAACCCATTAATTTATATACGAATTCATCATCCATCACTTATCACATTTTGATCTGATAAATTGCAACACAACTGTGACAAAAAGCCTCAACGAAATGAGATAAGAAAACCCAAATCAGATTCGACGATCAACAAAGATTCATCTTTCTAACTAGTTAGCATTCCATCAACAAATTAATAAAAGGGTTTAGCCCCGCATGAACAAACACTCAATCTTTACATAAGTTTACGATCTAAAAACAGATCTTTTACACAACGCACAACGAATTCACACCAAACGCAGGTTACTGACCTTAAAAGAAGAGAAACATTGATTAATATTGAACTTACAGGTGACCTTAGAGAGCTACCCTACTTTCCTTTGTTGAAGAAAAGCAAATCTGGATGGGGGTTTTGTTGTGAGTTTTTTAAATAAATTTGTACATATCTGGGTGGACGAGGAATCTTAAAAACACTATAACATTATATGAAAATGAGAGAAAAACAATGAAATCGTAAAATCGTATCATTGTTTTACTTATATGTCACACATAGGTTACGTATACGTAACTGTTTTTCATTCGACATAGTGTTACGTATACCTAAAACTTTTCATTTTCATATTTATGTTCAACGTATAACAAAACTTAAATAACCTTTTAACAATTAAAATTACAGAAAAATTATGAAATTATGTTATTTGTTTTCGTAGTTTTTTTTTGTTTTCATATAATCATTGGTTTTCTAAGAACATTCCTGTGTAGGTGAATATTATTCTTGTAAAGTAACTATTTAAATGAAAAATAATATTTTGAGAATAAGAAAATGGAAAATAGTTGGTGAGTGAAAAAATAAAAGCAGTGGTGGTGGAGAAACTTTGGTTGCTATCAAAACCCATCGTTGGTGAGTGGTGTTAAGTACTAGTGGTAAGCCCTTTTCATCGATGATTAGAGTTAGTGGGATGGGTCATGGCCTCATGGGATGCCATACATTTCATATACATAACTTTTTAAATTATTGTGAAGATTTTAATGTAGATTGATTACTCATATGCTACTTGTTTTCAGCTTATATGTTTTTCTATTAAATGTTAGTTACTATACAATATTTTTATTTAGATCATACGATGAAGATAACTTTTTATTTGTCTTTCATATATTTCTTCTCCTATAGTGTATTTGCAATAATATGAAAGTTCACTTGTCACTTTCACTTTATTAGGTATAACCTCAGGTTTTGGCTCAATAAAATCGGGATATTCATGTTTGGAGGGATCATTCCAAGTTTGACGTATCTTTCTTTTTTTTGGTATCGACAAGTTAAATTGATTCAACCAAACACATCCCATAAACCTACATCAATTAATTAAATTGATTCATCCAAGCACATCCCATAAACCTACATCAATCTAAAACAAATATGTTTAGAGTTTGTTTTGTACAGGTAACGAAATGAACAAAGGAATTGAATGGATATGAGAATGGAATGGATGAATGAATGAAAATAAATCATTACATTTCATTGTTTTGTTTTGTTGCCCTATGAGAATGGAATAAATTATTACTTTGTGTTGTTTGGTATACAAGAAAAAACAAAGGATGAATTGAAATTCATCTATAATGACAAAAACGCCCCAGCCTTGAAATAAAAAACTATCTTCATAACATAAATTATATTACGAGATAAAAAATTTAACTAAAAAATCAAGAATTATCCAAAAGAACATAGTTAAAAAAATCTAAAAACATCTGAATTTGGCCACGAAAAAAACTAAAATGAATCCAAAAGTCATGATATATCACGTCAAATTGTATCATCAAGCATGTTCTTCACTCATCTAAGTTTGTGTTCTTCGTTAATTAGAAAAAAAATTACCATCAACTCTTCATTTTGTGTGAGCTTACGAACAGCTTTATCACACTCACGAATGGTTAAACCTTCACTTCATTCATATTCGCAAAAAGATTGTTATGAAGTCCTCTCTGTTGCTTTTTGTACCAAAAACTCTACTAAATGTATTTGTAGCCTCCGTAATATCTGCACCAATTATTTCCGTTGACACTTTTAAACTGTTCATTAGAGGATCCCAACTATCGTGTCTTTTTTTCGTTTTCGTTATGTACCTGATTCTTCTCTAGAAACAGCATATGAAGGGTTGTTTAGTGGTTGATCGATATCTATATCATCTAATTCATCGTAGCCTCCGAGTCTTCTATGTTTATGTCAGATAATATATTAGCAGTTGTTTGATCATCTCTTCCATTTACCCGATCTTTACCAAATATTATGCACAAGTCCTAATAATGAGGAAATCTCTATCCTCTATATTTTGTTACATTTGTATCCACCTAACAAACCATATCACAAAATAAGAAAATAATTATACACAAACAAAGTAACCATAAATTGCTAAATAACCATAAAATGTTGCATTTTATATCTTAAATGTAACATCCGCCGAATTTCAAAATTATGAAACCAAACCAAAACTCACTTTGAACTTTCGGTTATTCTACAAGATTATTTCCCTAAGTGATGGCTATGCCGAAGTCTTGGAATATTTTTATATAACTCAATGAAATCTAATATATCATATATCAACATAATAAATTTGTTCTAACTCGTTTCATGCTTTGATGATTTTAAAAGTACACATAAGTGTCTTACTACAATTTTGGCAGAATATAATCTGACTTCAACCGACTATAACTTGATCATAACAAACTAAATTTGAGTAAACCCCAACTCCAACATTAAGTTTATTGAATTATATTTCTAAAGATATTTTATACATCTTCAACTCAATCGGACGACTCAACAATAGCCTTCACAAAATAAGTGCATATTTCAGCACTTTCTGTCTTGTGCTGCTATTTTGACCTATTTACGGATCTTTTAATAAAAATGTTTCTAAATGAAAGTTGTCCGGGAGACTTGAACTAGACAAGTATAATTTTTTATAATTTTATGAAATTGTTTGCTATTTTTAAAACTTATTCAAACACATACCAAACATTCTGTCCAGAATCTAAAATTGATGCAATAATCCTTTTTTCAATCTACCTTTCACTTTTTAGCATTCTCTAAACGTCCTAACTTCTTGTAATGAATTCCGACCTTAAGTTATTGTCTTTATTTATCATTTAGGACATCACCTTTGACTCTTGACATCCAAGCTTTCTTATGTACCCTACAGCCATCACTATACTTATGAGTTTTCCATGTGAGTTCTCTATGCCCTCTTTTTACTTTATTTCACACCTTTTAGGGTGAAACATGTTAATCTTATAAACTTACACTTGTAGATATCTTGATACTTGTAAATGCACATACAATTCATCTTTACGTTTTGTCATGGTTATTGATATTATTATGAGTATTATATGAGATACATTATACGTTGATAATCATTAACTATTGCTAGCCTGGCAATGTCATAGATCTATGAGCCTAACAAAACTATTTGGTGCTAAAGTCGATATATTGTCAGGCTCCTGATGACGTATGACTTGTTCATCATGGGAACCAAGTACACTTAGCCAATCATTATAAACTTGTAATCTTAATCTTAGTCGAGGTTTGATTTAGCTATATGTGTTCTATAAACTTACATAATTAATAACCATTGACATGAATTGCTACTTGTAAATCTTATATATATATATATATATATATATATATATATATATATATATATAATATATATATATATATATATATATATATTATATGTGTGTGTGTGTGTGTGTGTGTGTGTGTGTGTGTGTGTGTGTGTATGCTTAACTCATAGAAACTCACCAACTTTCAAAGTTGACTCTTTATTTTTAATATGTTTCAATATTGCTACTTGTGGAACTCTTCTTGCTCATATAGGACTTGAACTTAGTTTAATTAAACATCTTATGTTGTGTTTATATCTGTGTTGTGTTGTAATGATTTAATTGTATAGTATTGTTCAATGAAAAATGGTATTTAATATTATTTCAACTTATTTAGTTCCATATGCTATGAACAATCGTTACACATTCGTCCGCCCCGATGATTCCGCTGTCGGTCGGGGTGTGACATTAAATTTATATATAAAAGCTACAATCATAAATAACTATTCAGTACCTGTATATAAGCTTTCCAAACAGGTTGTGGAGCGTCGAGCGTGTCGTTGTTATAATCCCAACCAAAACCACTTGTGTTGTTCCATGACATCATATCATGCATCGCTGACCAATCACTCTTCAATACTTTTACTCGTGACTATATGTGGATTTTATACTAGCTTAAGGAAGCAATATTGTAAGTTGTAGCTCCACTGCATTAAAGAAGTCGAGTTTAAACCCATTCTTTGATTTATAATTGGAACCTGAATTGAGCACGTCAAGCATTGGTGCAACAAGCTTCTCATCTTCCTTTTCATTCCATTTTTTTATTTTTTTCTAGACCCCAAATCAAATTGTGCCTCCATATCTTACACAAAACAACAACGTTATATAAATAGTAAAAGCATGAAAATATTCAATTATATAACGTTTAAAAACAAATTGGAAGAAATAGTGTTCTTTTAGTGTTTTAGTCTTGCCACATAACTTTCCTTATTTACGTTTGTGCCCCTTTGTGTATATGAATTTAAGCAGTGTGCCATTGTGCCCTAGATTTGTGTTCACTATGTTTAGAGAGAGGGACGACGAGAGGCAAATGGCCGATGACGCCTCCCACCATAACCGGCTGGCGATTGTCGGTCTCTTATGTGCCGAGAGGAATCGTCGCCGGTGATCTTTATTCGTGAATGTCGCCATGTTTTTTATCTCTCTCACAATAGCCACTACAAAATGGTTTCTCTATAGAAGGAGAAAGAGTGATGGAGACCAGGTGGGTTTTCTGGTGGTAACCGGCGAAGGCTAGAATCGGATTCGATGTTGTTGTTCTTGGTGGCATAGGTGGTCTCAGTGGTTGGCGATGGCATAGAGTTTCTGGGGGAGGCAAAGACGGTGGGGTTGGATGCCGCCGATTGTCCTTGTCGACCGCCTTAGCAGTTGTTGCATGCCCATG
Organism: Flaveria trinervia; assembly: GCA_025506515.1. Classification (NCBI taxonomy): domain Eukaryota; kingdom Viridiplantae; phylum Streptophyta; class Magnoliopsida; order Asterales; family Asteraceae; genus Flaveria; species Flaveria trinervia. Next base: position 80,893,495 of record CM046452.1, on the reverse strand, counting down.
GATTTGCTCCCTCTTTGCATCTCTCATCGCCATAGGCCTTCACCGTCACTCACCACCATGGTCTGGTGAGTGTCTGGATGGTGGCGTGCCTCGGTTACTACAGCCTCCGATGGACCCGTTGGACCTTCGTGGTTGATGTCGCATTCCAGGTTTGATGGGGCGAATCGATGGTGATGGTATTTGTTTTTATCTATAATTTTATGTCTATGATGATCGGAGAGTCTCGGATCTGAGACGAGTTATGTCGGCGATTGCCTTGGGCGATGATGATGTTTGTATACATATTCGAGCCCACTTGATGTTTCCATTTTTGTCTGATTTTATTGTTCTAGTTGTTTAATGATTGCTTACGTTTGCTTTGGCTTGGTGATGATGTTTGTTTGATCTGAAATCTTTTGTCAATGATGATCGGATTGACACGATCTAAGGCCATATATTCAACGATTATGGTCGATGACGATGATTGTACACACATCTGAGACCACTTAATGTTACAATTTATGTTTGGTTTCATTGTTCTAGCTGTTTCTTAGTCATTTAGGTTTCTTTTGGTGTAGACGCGTGTCGATGATGATGAACTGCCTCATCCGAGACCGCCTGTATCATTGTTACATGTTAAGGAGTAGATTATGTCAAGTGGCTGTTAATTTGTGATTAAGGTTGTGTCATTGGGTCTGTTGTTTGACGGGTCGTGGTGATATGACAAGAGTTGTGTTGGTTGCCTGGTCGTGGTTGTCGTTCATGGCTAGCAGCCGCAATCGAACGTCGTTTCTAAGCCATGACGTGGCATTGTGATCTCTATCGCGTAACGCGCGTATGGGTTACAACTAGTTGTTGTATAAATAAAAAGCATATATTAACAATCATATTGAAACATTTAAATTTGTTCTAAAAATAAAATTCATTAAATAAACATTATGAAAAAGCATAACTAAAACATAATAATCTAAATAAATTAATGATGTCTAGAAGTCCATGCATTAAACATTGACGTGCCAGTTTTTGTCCGAAGTTTGTCCATTCATTTTAGGTCTCGACTGTTGTAATACGTTCCACATGTGATCCAAAATATTTGTCGTTTGCATCATTATTTGTGTCAATAAATTTATCGACGTCAAAAGGATCACATGTCATTTCTCTTTGAATAAAATCATGCATAAGACAACATGCAAGTATAATCTTATTTTGTGTTCTAATCGGATAGAATGATGGGCTTCTAAGTATAGCCCATCTTTTCTACGAAAAGACAAAACATCGTTCAACGACATTTCTTGTTGTTGAGTGTTTCATGTTGAAATACTCTTCATGCTTTTCCGGTCTTTGTGTATTTATTCATGTATTAAGATGATATCTTTAACCTCGAAATGGTGTAAGAAATCCATCTCCATTAATATACCCAGCATCAACAAGATAGTAGTTACCTTTAGGTGCTTCCAATCCACTCTCTCGGATCATAGCACTACGGCGTATTCTATCATCGGCCGCAGATCTTTCCAAATCTGGTAATACATAAATAAACTGCATGTCAAGTGTGCAAGCACCAAGTACATTTGTTGTTCTTTCTCCTTTTCAATTATGATATCTCAATTTATCTTCCTCTGGTACTTGTACACTTATATGTGTCTCATCGCCCCCAAACATCCCTTAAACCATTTTCATCTTTCATTTGTTGAAGTTTTAGATATTGGATCCGACTTCTTCAATAGTTCATTTCACAATCGTATGATAGCATTTAATACATTGTTGGAATGCTTACTGCTAGCCTCTCCTGATCGATGAAAGTGAAACTTTGCCACTCGATTCTTCACATGGTGTGCCAAAACGTATAGGAAAATTGCATCTGGTTCATCTACTTCGAGATACTTAGACGCCTTCAGCTTTCCACTCGTCTCCAAATTATTACAAAGTATGACGAAAGTAGCTCCATTCATTCTTAGTTGATGAAGACATGTGTTATCACTTTCATACACTAATTTTCTTTCAGTCTAGTTGGACTCATATCTAAACGTATGCTAATAACTATTTGAATTGCTCAAATACATCAACTAACCATGTTTAGTATATAAAGCGATAACGCACAAAATGCAGCTAATTTCTTTTTTTTTTATTTGTTTAGATTGCGTCTAGACATAACTGCAATAATATCAAATAGAAGTATTTATGCATATCCATTTGACAATATATTTACTATTGAATTTCTCATAATTTAATATAAATGTTAACTTATTTTTAAGAAAAGAATAATACACAGGATCTCAATCATTTAAAATTAATACAATCTCAATAATGCAAGATTAACAAATAAAATGTAACCAATTAATTTTGAAAATAACCTGCAGTATCAATTTATATTAAAATCTCTTGAATCTAAACCATGATGGCATGATCACCAATATCATTATATTTAAAATTATGTAAAACAGATGTGTATGCATTTTAGATAACAAAAATCCTCCCAGGTAACGAACCTAAATCCTCTCAAGTGCTCAAAGAATTTATACAATGGATTTGATGGTTTCCTGGCCCTGTGGTAACTAAAGCTAAATCCTTCCAGGTGCTCAGAAGAATAGTTATAATATCTACTCAAAAGAACAACTTATCTTTTAAAAATTAGATTTTAACTAGGAGCCTCTTATAGAACATGCTTCTATAGTGACCACTTCTGATTTTTTTCAAGGAATTTAACACTAATGTGAACTTGAAATAAAAAGTATAAATTACATATCATCTTGAAGTCAAAATATAACCCTCTAGACATGTGCTGTTGGGAATGAACTATGTTAACAATCTACCATCAATTATTTCCTACCAATATCATTTACACAATTTAATGTGGCTCTCACATGAACTTGAATCAAGAGTTGTGAACTGCATATCAATACGATGTAAAATTGTAGGTCATTTGACATGTGATGTTAAGAGTGATGAACTTCATTATCAATGTGCCATCAATGATTTCCTACCAGTATCATTTACATATTTTAATATGATTATATAAACTTGAATAAAAAAACACAAATTGCATGTCCATTTCAAGTCAAAATGTAAGCCTAGTGACATCTAAAATCATAATAATAACAAACTTAGTTAATAATCTACCATGCATGATCTCCTACAAAGATCATTTCCATTTTACAGAGGTCAACGTGATCATCATATTAGCTTAAATAAATGAGCATAAACCGCACATACAATCAAAACAAAAATGTCCGTTAACGATCTATCATCAAGAAGTTCCCACCGATACAAAATCACAAATAAGTTGAGATTTAAACACGATTACCAGAGTACAACCCATCCATAAATTTCCCTGCAATTCACAGTCTCAAACAAACGGAAAATAGACCTCGAGAAATTCATGTTGCGAACTCTTTGCATTTATGATTCAATAGGGCTATCCGGAAATTCACCTAGAATGCATTCAAATAATAGATTAATAAAACCATCGACATATCCTTATTAGAAATCGAATCAGCTATACCCAACATTTGAATCATTGATATCATAAAATTACTTAAAATCAAAGGATTGAACCATCAAAATCAAAAATCCCATGAAACTTCAATCCAAAATTTTCAATTGAAATCGAAATCAAAAGTGGTTTTAGCAAATAATACAATCCTTACTTGAAGATTCGAAGATGTTGAACAACAACCACTTGCTTCAGAGAAAACGAGTAGACAGATGAAGTTGGTTGGATTTGCGATTAATGAAAGGCTGTGAAATCATCGATTTATTGAACTGAAGGAGGGAAGATCGTGTGGGTGAGGGGTGCCTATGAAATAGGATCTTTTGATATAAATGGATTAGGATTCCGTATCTTTTCATTCCCGAGTTATTCCATTCCTTTCTTTATTACTTTGTACCAACACTACCTTAAAGTTGTGTAATCTAACACAATCCATTAACGACTTATTTAAACAAGACAGACAGATTGTATACAAGTTGTAATAGAGTTTAAACCGTTAAAAGGATCAAAGGCAATTTGAAAACAGCCTTAAATTGATCAAGTTGTAAAAGAGATCCATCTCACCAACCTTAATTGATATCTTAGGAGCATAGTTGTCAATAGCTAATCGCGATAAATAACAAACCACTTATATGCTATGTATGGAATAACGGTAAATAACAACCGCTATTTCGTGTTTAGCAATTGAGTAGAATATTGTTTTACATTCAATTGATAAGCTTGTTTAGTAATAAAATAGTAGGAAGTCTAAACAAAGACCTCCAAAATAACTAAAATAGTTTATTACTAGTCATCTAAATCTCATATTTACAAAATAAAAAAAAAAAGAAACCGCTATATAGTCGCTATTTACAAATAGCAAGGGAATAGCGTCACACTACATAGCACGCTATAGCCATCGCTATAGCCACTATGATAATAGGGCTCAGGAGCCGAATTGCTAATAGAATAAGCCCTTTTATGAGGTTCGATGATAAATAAATATATAAATAAAAACCATTTTTAGAGATATATAGGTGTGTGGAGGGTATCGGCTCAGTTGTGAAAATGTGTATTAACATCAACAGTTCAACACTATGGTCCAAATAAAACCAACACTTTAATTATCCTGCTAATAAAACAATTGTTACATTTCTCAAGGACTTGCTTTCTGCAATGGCAACCACAGACCTTCCAAAACTGTGAGTGATTCACAATTGCAAACCTCTCGTTCATAATATTATCATATCAGTAGCTTAGCATTGTTTTTAAGTGTCTTTCGTGCGCGCCAATGGACAGCAGCAGCAGTTTCCGATGTCCCCATCTGCACACCAAATATACAAATTAACTAACAAAATTTTACATGAAACCTTAATGTTTAGTAGTTTCATTTCCTGCATTATTATTATTCTAACAAACTTAAAGTTTACCTTGGACTCCATGGAGTGATAATCTTGCCACAAACTCACATCTTGGTCATATGTTGTAAGTGCAGCTTCATATAACTTGCGGACTTCTACAAGATGGACCTTTTTCGCACCGGCAGACGATGCAAGGTTCAGTTCCAATTCAATGCAGCTTCTATATAAAACAAGGCCAGGCCGAGGTAAAGCAAAAAACCTGCATTTTCAAGATAATGAATATTGCATTAAACTTAAGCCTAAATACTGGCCGTCTAATAAACAAGTCATTTTACAGAACCGTAAATTTAATGGCATATATATTGCTCATTTGATAATTGGCAGCTAAAGGGTGGGTTAATGACATACCGCTTATACATGTCTCTTGCTCTCGAAATTCCATCTTTCTGTAAAACAAAGTTCACAATTGCAGATGAGAGGGAGAACCCATCATCACTACCACCGTCTCTGATCAATGAACTTTGAGCAATATCCAACAACTTGTCAAAATGGTGCTTGTGATTCGAAAAATATTTTAAGCCCTGCACAGCAATGCAGTAATGTAGGTATACACAAAGCTTCTAATTTTTAAGATTTGTGATAAAATAACATAACTATATAACGATAATGAGGAAACGAAAAAAGGGCATTTTTCACATACCATAAGCCACAGGCCCTCAGCTTGCGAAACAGACACTTTTATTAGAGGATTTTGCAAGAGATCAAACAGGCATGACAAATCAGCTTTGCTTGGTGTTCTAATACGTTTCATCTCTAGTGAAAGGCGCAAAACCCATAAATTTACTGCTTCTGCAAGTTCTCCATTGCAAAGTTTTTCTGCCATGTTTCTAGCATCATCTGATCTCCCAAGTTGTAACAAAAAAGAAACGTGTTGGCAAGCAAGATCTTCAGAAATGCAACCCGTCCTTTGAGCCTCATCAAAGATCATTAAAACATGTGTAACAGGATCTATGTAATTGTCAGATGAATCAGAAAGCCTAGAATTTTGACTGTGTCCATTTCTACCAATTATGTCCATCAAGATTTGATATATAGATCAAACATTGTAGATGATGGTATGATCTTCAAAGCCTCATCATAAACCTACACACACAAAAAAAAGGAACATGTGTCTTGAAGCTCCAGAAATTAACATTACAAAACACATATGGATAGGAATTAAGGTCTTTTACTTCGATAAGAGCCGGCATACCTGAATTGCCTTAAATAACTGATCAGGCGTAATTTCTTTCTTTACATCTTGTGTACTCTTACGTCCAGCTGCTTCATATTTTGCAAGCCAGTCCCAGTACACTGGTTCTTTTGAAAATTCACTTTTCATGTCAGCAAGTATCTCTTTTTGCATATTTTCTGAATTTGCCAAGTTCGTTGCCTCTAGTATCTCCAGAAACTGTGTTCTCAGGCTGAAACTCAAAGGAAGTGCTTCCACTGCACATTTGTAAACAGTTTGAAGAATGTTCAATCCTTGTTCCCGGAATATATCAATTTTTTGTTTCAGTTCCTCATTTTGTACATCTAAATCTTTACTATCTTCACTTTCTTCATCAATCCGCATAAATAATTCTTTGTTTTCTTCTCGCCATTGTTTATCTTCAGGATCAAGACGATCAGGAACCAATGTGCCCACATCTTCTCCAAGAGCCGCCCTGCGAGCACTTAACTTATTAAGGTATGTGAGCTCCATTCGAAGATACTCCACCCATAGAGCTTCAGACTTTGGGCAAGATCTCAAACCACTTTGCATAAGTGCACGGGCAGCTGCAGCATTGAAGTTGTGGTCAAACTCCCATGAAGCTGCGTAAATCCAAACCCCAGGTACTTTCGGATGAAATCTGATCACCTGAGCCAGAACCTGAGAGACACACAAACAATATAGGGTGAAACATTCAAATTACATAACAAATCAAAAATCACACATTTTAACTTCAGAACACATTAAATGATGACAAACTCCACAAAAACATACAACTAACATCAAACCAATCTAGATCATTTTATAATACAGCCAAAGAGTTAGAACACCAGAAAGATTCAACAATGCCAAATATCATACTACCTTACTGACTTATGCTTCATTCATGGCAATTATGTGATCCAGAGTCAGATTTTGTATACTAATGCTTCTTCACTCGTGTAATACTCTACTTTCTCCCTACCCTAATCACTAAACGCTAAAAGGCATATCTTAATCTTACTGTAACCACTACAATAGCAGTAGACAACAATGAACACAAACAGAAAACTAAATTGTCACACTAAACAAACGTGCAAAAAATACCATTGAAACCAGAATACCTTCTTCATACGTCCATTTCTTCTCTGCCTACAAAACTCCAGATACTGAAACCACAGCTCAATATCTCCTTTAAACCTATCAGTAGCCAACCGATAAATCTCCACAATCCTCGAAACACCAGCGAAATCAGAACACGATTGCTTCATCTTGGACCTCTTAACACCTTCTTTCCCGTCTTCACTCTTCTTCTTGAGCTCACGCATGACGGCCTTCTTACGGAGGATGCGGAGGGCGTCGAGCGACTTCTCGTAGTCGATGTAGGCTAAGTAATCCTGCTTCAGAGGGCTCGGTCGCTTGAGCCGGTACTCGAACTTCCGCCGCTGTTTTACGATCTCGGCGATCTCGCGGCGGGAGAAGAGGCCGCGGCGCTCGAGGTCATCGAGCTCGTTGACCATGCGCTCGAGCCTGTATTGCACTACGTCCGCCATGGTTACGGCGGCGGTGGTAGCGGCGGTGAGGGTTCAGTCGTTAGGGTATCGACGGCGGCGGTGGTGGTTTGTTTTTTTGGTTTGTTTTTCCCCCTTTTTTCAGTTTTCCTCTTTACTTATAGTTTCTTGTTTGTTGCATAGTTAGCCCCTGACCTTTTTGTTAATCTCAATTTGATACAACTTTAGGTTTAGAAGTGTAAACGAATAAAATGGCTTTCCAAATACTTAGGGGGTGTTTGTTTTTAAAAAAACCTATTTTCAACCTCTTTATCTGCGCGCTCGCAGATATGAGAAGAGGTTTTATTTCGCAAACTGTTTGTTTTCTGGAAGACGTTTCATTAAAAAATGTTTTCCTCACCTCTGCACGGAGAAGAGGTGGAACAATATCTTCACAACCTCTTCTAACTTCTTTTGAATCTTCATTTGAGCCCTAACATATCCACCTTCACATCCATCTTCATTCCCCACATACCCACCTCCCCACTCCCCTTCACAACCGTCTCCACCTCGCCCACCGTCGCCACCTCGCCCACCGTTGCCACCTCGCCCACCGTCGCCACCTCACCACCGTCGCCACCTCGCCACCGTCGCCACCTCGCCACCATCGCCATCTCCCAACCGACTTCGCCCCCCCCTCCCCTTCGCCCCCTCCCCTTCGGCCCCCTCCCCTTCGCCCCCTCCCCTTCGGCCCCCTCCCCTTCGCCCCCCTCTCCTTCGGCCCCCTCCCCTTCAACCCCCCTCCCCGAAGCTTCCCTCCCCAAAGCCCCCTCCCCGAAGCCCCCCTCCCCTTCGGCAATTTAGGTTAGTTTTTTTTTCAGAGTGCAGATGTTAAACAAAACAAACAGTCTTTTTCTTGCAGACTGTAGACATTTGGTCCACCTCTTCTGTTATAGATGTCTGCAGATGTGGTACGCAGACTACAAATGTTTTCCTGCAGAAAAAAACAAACAGCACCTTAGACTCGAATTATTAACAATTTAAATCGAAACAAATTTAAATGAGCTTAATCCTGAGCTTGACTTATTTTATTGCTCGTTTTATAAACAAGCTCGAGCCCAAGCTTAAAATATTGACCTTGAGTAGGCTCGCGAGCCTAAACGGACTTCTTTATATATAATTTTATTTAAAATCTTATAATATATATTTATATATTATTACATATAATATTGTGATAAGAATTAATATTAATATTATATAAAAAGAGTATAACTATAAATAAATATAAACTTAACTATAAAATACATAATTAGAATAATTATATATTAAACATGTTGAACCTAAAACCGAGTCAGACTCTAATTCGAAATATTTCTCACAAGCTACGCTTGAGGTATTGAAATTTAATACGTTCAAATAGGATATTATAGGGCAAATGGATGACTTTGATGCGAACTCATTGTTGGGACAAGTTCAATCTGGGTTAGAATTGACCTAGTTGTTGCGAAATGGAGGAAAAGAATTAAATTTAGAAAGTGGGGGTGGGTGTTCCCTGAATTTAGATGTTAAAAATAAGAGAGAATTTAAGGTATGATTAATTTAAGTAGTATTGTTTGAGGTTATTTGTTTTTGTGATTTTTTCTATGTTGATTGTTAACTAAAGTTAGGGCACTTGCACCTTGTAATTGGAGAATAGCTCCTCTCGAATCACGCCGATTATCCTGTAATTTGTTGTTTCATCTAATCAAAGTTTCGAGTCCTTATAAGACTTCAAGAGTGTCCTCAATATGTTAAGCAATGACTTAAGATGGGAGGAGTTGTAGTGATTTCCAAACTCGATCTCAGCCATCAAATTCGAAGGCGTTAAGGTAACTGATGTGTTGTAAAGAAAATCCATTTTAATTCACGTTTTTGGGTCACTTATTTTTAACTTTTAGTTAGATTTATTAATTTTTACTTATTGTGCGTTATTTTTGTGTTTCAATAGATGCTTCGGTGCTTACAGTGACAAAAACACATGGGAAACGAAGAAAATAGCCAAACCATAAGGGAAAGACCAACATTTAGAAATTTTTCTAAATAACAAACTCAAAATCTCCGGAGAATCCCATCTATGTGATACACACAGTAAGAGAGCCTCTTTTGCGCATATCGCATGTATCATATATTAGTGTTTTGGGAATTTTTTAATCTATGCGATACGCACAGCAGGAGAGTCTCTCATGCGCGTAGATTGTGTTTTAGGGAAAATTTTACAAAGTTGTATTTAAACAACTTTTCTCAACCCAAACAAGGAATTCGACCACTAGCTGTTTCAAGAGCATTCTCAAGGACGAATTGAAGATTTTAGAAGGATTCGAAGCCAAGGATTGAAGCTAGGATCATAGGAACAATTGTAAACGTTTAATCACGGGTTTTACCTTCTTAACTTTGTTTATCTAGACATTATTTGAACATGTTGATCTTGTTTTCATTGTTTAAGATGATGTTTCTATTAAATATGAGTAGCTAAGATCATAATACTACCTAGGTTGATGATTGGTTTGTGTTAACTTGAATGGGTTTTGGTTGTTAAACTGTTTTTGTGGTTAATGCTTATGTGATGACGTTTATTCAATCTATTTGATGGTGTTGTGTATTTTGGCTTAATTGTTGATAATTCAAACATTTCAAATGTTAGTTGTTGAATGTCTTTTATAGAAACTTGTATATCTGGATCGATTACTTTATGTTTTTGATTAGTTGATGGTTTGCTAGACGTAGTAGCCATAGGAATCGGGTCGAATTGATTATTAAGTCTTAATGATCTTCTTAATTTGATTTTGAGAGATGAAGATTAATCGATTTGTCCTTGTGGTTAGTTGCTTGGAATAAGCAGTTTGAAAGAATGTTTCTCTAAGTTAGCTAATTGTATTGCTTTCATGTCCAATAGATTGTTTAAATGTTGCCCCTTTCATTACCAATGAATTGTGTATGTTAGATCGAGAGATTAGCTATCACCTGGGTACATAAGTGTAGTCAAAGAGACTTAGCGGTAATTTGACTAATTGATAGTTTCTCTCATCTTTTAGGTATTTGGTCACATCTGGAGAATGATCTGGGATCCATTAAATTTCTTAGAAGGTTTGTATGATTAGATTTCGATTCCATGATAATTCAATAGACATTTGAAGTTTGAGGGTCGCAACTAAGATTCGCCTGGGTAGTATCTTCTTCATTCTTGATTTTCTACGAGTTTTTGTTTCCTCGTGTTCTAGTTGGTAAGTCGATTCCTTAATCAATAATTAAAAGTGTCTCTAAAGTTCGATTCCATTCTTCTTTAGGGGTTGTTGTTTTCGGATGACCCGGCTGACCAGCTGACCAACTGACTCGGTCAGCGGGTCAGCCCGTTTTATTTCTGGAAAATGGCTAGCCAATCAGGTCTCATTGTTGACCTAGACCTGAAAATCAAAGATGATGACCCAACTTTCACAATCCTCCACAACATGATTTGTTCACCTCTACAACCCTCGGCCACCCCCACAATCCGACCCGCAGATCCCCGAAGCAGCGATCCCCGGAGCAGCAGATCACCGGAGCAGCGACCCCCAGAGCAACAGCCCCCTCGACGACGATGGTGGAGATTGGGTCTCTGGCGAGCGGTCTCCGGAGAAAGAGATCGAGAAGTCGCTGAAGAAGGTGGACAGGAAGGCAATAGGGTTTCGATTCCGGTGCCGAAGGTGACGGAGGCGGAGTTGGTCCGCAAGAGGGAGGAGGAGCAGGACGGTGGAGGAGGAGGAGTATGAGAAGATGGTGCTGGTGTAGAACACGAATCAGGATGATTCGGTGATTGAGGCTAGGTCGGTGGAGGATTGTTATAAATTGTTATAAATTATAAATTGTTAAGGTGAGTTTTAGCTTTTTAGGTTGTGAATTTGAGTGTATTTAGATTGTTGGATTGTTATAAATTGTTATAAATTATAAATTGTTAGTTTGCGCGTTCACCTTCTTGACTTAGTCAAATCTTACTGAGTCAGTGTAATCAACCAGCTAAGTTTCAATCAGATGTATACCCAATCAAAACTTCTAACTGGGTCGACTTCTGACTCAGTCAGATCTAACTAAGTCACTGTAATCAAACAACCTTTTAGTCTTGTCTATATTCGATAAAATTCACTTGCCTATCTAGTGGTCTAATTAAGTCTAGGTTGTCTTGGGTTAAATTTGAGTTTTTAGATTGAGTATAATTTAGGTTGTTTTTATTAGATCACTTTTTTAGCATCAGTAACTCAATAAAACAAACACTTTTAAGGGTTTTTTTTTGTAATGTCATATACTCACATGGCCTTACAAATACACCAAACACCTTTCAAACATTAATGAACTCAACGTTTAAGCGGCTACTTAGGAAATGTACTTTAGTAATTAGCATACATTAGTGATCATAACTCATAATGAAAGTTGGCTAGCATTTATATATTGCAAGTAACGTTGGCATGCGTACATATTCCTAAAAGAACTTGACAAAACATGTGTAAACAATCAATCCACAAAAGTGCACGCCTCATGATTAGTTATCAGTCGTCAATACAGGCACATATTCAAGAAAAACCATTAGAGCTATAGTGCAGTCATAGTTAACAGCAAACCAAAATGATCACTGGGCAAAACAGGAAGCTCCAACTCTTTCCCTCCCTTCTTCTGCTTCATATATGTCACTTCTGGTATAGCTTCAGTCCCCACCATTTTAATACCTTCAACTTTAAAATCACGCAAACTGATCAAGAATCGATCAAGACGTTTTTGCAGTTTCCTATTAGCAGACAGCATCAGGTTTGACTTTGTATCATAGGTCCATCCTACTTCTTTCGGGTTCAGTTCAGTCCATGCATCAATCCATCCATCTGGCAGTGGAAACTCACCGTCTAATTTGTCATCCCAATTCATATCACCACAAAATATCACATTCGGGTTTTCCTTGAGAAATGCAACGGCTTCCTGTGCTTGTTTTACACGTTCTTTGCTGTACATTTGGTCCCATTTTGGTGGGCCAGGACATGGGCTCTCGAGATGGGTTGTAGCGACAACCAAAGGAGTATTTCCTTGGGACAAAACTTCTGCAATACATAACTCTCGCCCCATTGCAGAATAACTAAATTGCTTACAACTGAAGGCTTTCACAGGCAACTTGCTAAGCTGCAAATTTATTACAGCAAGTCAAAAGTCGAACACACTTCTCTCATAAAATAGATCATAGATGATAAAAGGTAAACGATTTGTGATCATATTAGCAACTTGCTGTTGCGTCATCAAGATAGTGTGGTATGACCGAAACTAACCTGCATGCAAAAGTATGGCCTTGTAAGAGCCTTTTCAAAAGAAAGTGAGCATTTATACAACTTCCACCAATTGGATCTTTGAAGAATGGCATAGATATCAGGGGTGACCTCCTACAAGATAAAAGATATCACATAAACAAAGATGAAAAATAACCAACAATATATTTAGCATATATTTTATTATAGATAACATTTTCAAAAATCCCCTACAATATTGTTATTGACCTGTGAAGAAAAGAAAGAGTGAAAATCGTTATAGACAATTCAATCTTTACATAAGCACCCATAAAAGAAAATTGTTGTAGACAATACCTGCAAACATATAACATCTGGATAATGCAATTGAATAATGTCACCAATTGCTCTCATTCTTATACGAAGCTCGATATCTTCAGCAAACCAAACATTGTAACTCAAAATCTTCAGTGTCTTCAAATCATCTTTAGACTGAATTGCATCTGCCAAACATTCAATAACATTATTATATAAAAAATTGAAAACCACATCATGTAATCATTAAAATGAAGAAGAGTCCAGAAAATTGAGAATAGAGGATGTATAATATTAGATAAATGAAACCATGTGAAATAAATACCAAAGAACATATTATTGATGGGGATTACAATAGCATGATTTCAAGTATCTAAACTTACCAGATGCAACCGGTGCTTTATCAAGCTCTTTAGGCTCACGAGACCCTCCCACAACAATATACTCATCATCAACTGTAACTGCGTTACAAAAAGCACAACCAAAATCAAAATCCATAATTTCAGTTTCATAAAGTAGAAAATGACATCTCTAATTTGTGAAAGCACCCTACGAAATGACACATTATTGCTAACTAATGACTTAATCACATCAGCAATCAATTCCATTAGAAATAAAACAAGAAGTCAAGGTTAAGCAAATAAACTCATGGAAATAGTAAAACTGCCATTTCAATATCCCCTTTTTAACTAAACATTTACTGTCTGATAAACCAACCCTATATGATCGTTCAACAAAGATTACAGCCATAAGTGAATCAAAAAAGCACATACATGAAGTCATGAAGCACCCTCTTTATAAAATTAAAAGATTTTATATGTTTTATCATAATGTCTCTCATAGCAACAACACAATAAGAGCCAATATAATCAATAAAAAACATAAGCAACAATAGTTTGAACTCACCAGAACGAACCACCTTTCCTTTAGCCGATTTGAACCCACGAGAGACACCAAAATCAACAGAATCATCATCAATCTCAACTGGGTCATCCCCACTCTTCCTCTTAGAATCAGTACATCTTTGTAACAGAGGCAAGAAAACATTCCCCACAGCGGAGGAACCCGACTCCAATTCTTCATCGTCAAGACTCAAATTTGACGAAAACGATGAGTTCCTGGTCCCGCAAATTTCACAGTTTGATACTTTATATGGGTTCAAAAAGGTGCAAGCTTTACAAGACCATTTTTCTTTATTTGATGAAGATGATGGAGATGAGGATGAAATTGGTGAATAGGTTTTTGATGATGAGCATATCTCGCATGTGGGTTTTAGGGAATCTTTGTTAATGAAGGTGCATCTGGAGCAGGCCCATGAAGAAGCCATTGATTGGGTGAAATTGACGATGGAATTAGGGGTTTTTTAGGGTTCTTGGTGACAAAAAGAAATGAAAGGGCTTTGAAAGTTTTGGTTAGTGTGATTGATGATGAGAGTGAGAATTTGAAAGATGACATTTGCCCGCGTCTTGCGTATTCTTCGTGGGTACAAAGATCCCGGAGGTAGAGATCAAGCACCCTCCGAAAATCAAATACATTTGTTACTTGTTGGACACCAATACCACATATCATATGAGTAGTATGTCATATGTAGATTTGTTAGACACTTATACGAGTCCGTGTAAGTTGTTTACGATATTAAACGAGCATATTACTTATACGTGTGTTTTATTCCAATTAGATGTTTACCAGGTGTTAACAATATATAGTTTTACATAGACTCATCATGTAATACACGACAATTTGAAATGATGTACCGAGTCATCTGGCTCAATCACATCAGACATGTAAAGAAGTAAAAAAGTTAAAGTAAAGGATTCATCTCACTCTTCCTATACTTTTGATGCTTTCATAACAGCACATTTCCTTCTTTTTTTCCTTCTCTAATCATTGTTGTAGTGTTTCCATGCCTCCCTGGTTAATATGCGTGTGTAGCTTTCATTGACGATCTATCTTTTCCTTTCTTCTTCCCATAAAGGGTGGGTTGGTGTTCCCACTCGAATAAAACGCCACATGATCCTTTCTTTCTTGTTTTGACTTCAACACCCCCTCTCTTTTAGCCCAATAATGTCTTGAAAGTTGAAACATAATCAAAATGCAAAGCAAACCATCTTTATGTGTCACACCCTCAAAATCCACTTGCGGAGTTTTACCACGAGGCGTGTGAACAAACCAGGATCACAGTCAATAGTTACTCAGAACGACTCTATATGCCATAATTTAAATGAAATCAACCCAAGTAAATAAGTTAAACAGTGCGGAAGCGTTTAGAAAACAACCCAAAGTAATAAAAGTATAATTGTGGCAAAACATGTGCCAATCCCAAAAGAGAAATCATTAATTATTAAAATGATAAAATTGTCTTGAAGACCGTATCATAGAATGCAGTGGACCATGCAGTGCTCCTATGGCAAGCAAGCTAATGACCTGAGAATAGCATACTAAAAATGTCAACACGATGGTTGGTGAGTTCAAGAGATATTCAAATATAAACAGTTTAATAATAGAGATGTACAAGTAGCGTATTGTAACAGATAGCTAGTCCATTAACAATAAATATTATTTCATAGTGATTTCGCAATTGAAGTTGACTGTGTTACGTTGTTGCCTCCTGCCACGACTTAACAGGTCGTGACAATGTTCATTAGGACAACTTGCACCCGGTTGACCTCGAGTCACACAGGTGGGGCTCGTCAGACCCAGTAGTACTACCCAAATTTCCCCGCTAATCAATATTAACAATTCGAAAGTGTGAGGACTTTCCATGATATCAACACTATATAATATTGTACACAACTTAAATACATAAAGCGTTCGTGATTTACCAGTATGCTATCTCCCCCAAAGAGAGTAAATAAAAAATGGGGCATGAACTCACCTGATATGCGTTTAGATACCCAGAGTTTGACTTGTCAAACAGAATAGACAGACAACCTTCAGAGGTTACCTAGATCATATAAGTGCATGAGTACGTGTAATCAAAGAACATGTGAAACCCTAAGTACACTACAACCAAGGACTCAAGATTTCAAACAAAACGGACATGTTTGACCTAGTTGACTCGTTTGACCCGTTGGTGACTTTATGTGTTGTAAACCATTCAAGTAATCATACACATATATCATGCATTGTTAACATTCAAATAGATCATATGTATGCTATATCATCCAGGTATAACACTTAGATCATCATACAACCAAGTATCATACAAGTCATGCGAATCTAGAACATTAACATATCCACTAGTTATAACATAACTAACATGTCACACAAAGATCAAACCACTCACTACATGCCATGTGAAGCCACTCACGACTTCACATCCTAAACCCTGTCAATCCTACTAAGTAGGGGCCTCAGATTCGCACGCGTGTATGATGATCATAACCATATTCATTAACCATATGCATTGCATTCAACAAACATCACAACAATCAATTTCCAGTCCCAAACATGATGTCCTAACTACTAATCAACACCAACATCATACATGACCATCAAAGTCCAAACATCATCCATGATATCCAAAACATCCATACAACTAATTCAACATGTTTCATCACCTTAGAATTCACCCATGATCATACTAACATGCTCCTACCATCCCAAACATGTTCAAGCTATCATTTTTCAGACGTTATGCAAATAAAGTTTCCCTTTTGGGAAAGTACATCCCAACATCTATCAACCATCCAATGTATTCATAAATTCATCAATATTATACCAATTCAAACTCATATCATCATCTAAGCATGATCAACAACACCTAATCACCATAATCTAACAATCCTCATGAACAAAAGTTTCTACTTTTGGCAAGCTATGAACAACAACATCAAATTAAAGATTTCTAGCATTCATAACAACAATCTAGCATCTAATCATCATCATGAATACATCCATAACATCATACCATCCATAATTCAACATTACATGCAAAATAAAGTTACTATTCTTAGTAACCTATGAACAATGCATCAAAATTCCAACTTTCTTGCATAATCAATGTATTCTAACATTCATACAACCTATTAATCATCATACATTCATCAAGCAATCATCCATCATGCATAATCATAGCATTTTCGAATTAGGTTTGTTTCATACACAAGGTTCATGATCAATCCACTAAAAACATAGAATTCATGCATAATCGACGTTAACTAACATATATACAATCTAACTAACATACTAACATCACCAAACAACATCAAATTCGACCTCATGACGGTCAATTTCGCAACCAAGATTCGGCCACCATGAACAAGTCACAAAAACTTGAAAAAACCTAACCTTTAAACGTGTAATTGCTTGAAATTGATGTTTCCTATGTGTTGTAATCCTTGAAATCGAATCAAATTGTGCTTTCTAACTTGTTCTTGATCGAATTCGCAAAGGAAGGGGGTTTGGAAAGGGAGTTGCGGCCGAATGGGGGGTGGGGATTAGGGTTTGGGTGTTTTGTTTAATTTTAATTTACATATTTACCCTTTTAACCCTTGTAATTTGTATTTTATAAAAACTAGACTTTAAACTCTTTGTAAAGTGTTTTTAACTTCATAATATAAAGATATAGACTTATGAAAATCATTATATATCTTATCTTTATAAAAACACAAGACATACGAACAAATAGGCACGTTTCCGCGTTACGCGATTAATTTTCTAATTAACCTTTTAAATTAATGTGTAAACACATAAACATAACTCAATACTCACATAATCAATTAGATTCACATCAAACTAACATTATCCATTATTATTAGGTCATCAACGTTAAACGACAACTAGTGTGTGCTCACGACACGTGTATACAAGACTTAACGGAACTAACGGAGTTTGGTAACGGAAATTTACCGGATGTCACATTATCCCCATGTTGAAAGAATTTTCGTCCCGAAAATTGCGTTACATGGTGAGAGTGTTCCATCACTGGTCTACTGCATTGGCACACAGAAATCGAAATCGAGTGAGTTTTGGATGAGTTGTCACATTATACAAGATAAAACATTCTCAAATTCATCTTTCCAATTTTTCCCTATCCCCAACTTTTGTTCCTCCTTTGTTTCCTGCTCCTTTCCCATGATTCTAGGGTGACTTAGTGATGATCAGGGATCACATACATCTCATGAAATTAATATTTTTTTAGTGCATATAAGATCTAATCACGACTGTCCCACTGGCCCTTGACGCAAGCTACATGTAAAGAAAAGAGAAGAACATATAAAATGATTAAAACTTTTTCCGACCAACAACAGGGGCAGGCAATTGCTAGTTCTTGTAAAGGAGATAAGAACGAAAAAAAAACAAATAAACAATAATCCCTTTTTATTTTAGTTAAAGTGATTTTAACATGTAAAACTACTCAAATACTCAAATAGGGGTCTTTTATTATGTTTTTTTTAACAACAGGTTAGTTTTTAAAAGTTAGTAACACCAAGTTAACAATAATTCATCAATGATAGAGTTTGGACTTTGAATCTTCAAGAGAGACAACGCCTCCAATCTCTACCTTAGACCATTAGACCAAAAGATCATTGACTATTGCTATACTGATGTGGCCAATTCTCAACATTGGTAATAGGAATTAGGTTAAAATTTTATCTACTTTGTAAGTTTAGTTAATTTAGAATAAATAATATTTAGATTTTAATTTTACTTAATCATTACTCTTTCACTTTATTAAAAATCATATTATTCTCTGCTCTAGAATTCATATGTTAATTTATACTAGGATTTTTATGGCCGCGTTTTGCGGCGATATTATGATTGTTTTCTCATGTCTTTACTGGTTCAACTCGTCTCAAAACGTAAAAGTGAATACATATACAAATTCTAATAATATCAATACCAACAAGGAATATGTTCGATCATAATCGGTTGGGTCATTGATGGACGGTTGATTTACACGTGCTAATGATATCTAATTATCTACTTTTAATCCTTAATTATATTTAGTTGATAATATATTTTAACTAAATTTGAGACAATTAAATAATTAAATTATTTATCTTAAACATATAAATCATAAAATAAAATCAATATTATAAATATACTTGAATTAAATGTTTTGAATTAAATGTTTTGAATTAAATGATTTGTTTAGTAGTTAGTATGAATGCAGGTAAGAATTGAAAGTCAAAGAATTGAAAGTATGAAATGGATGTAAAGCCACGTGAACAAGTGAGATGCATTCAAAGGCTGAGTACAGAAAAATAATCAGCGTTCAATAGAAGACTCATGGCCCACAAGTGAAGAAATTAGTCATAGAATAAAAGGAGCTAATGGAACTTTTCATGGGCCGATTAAAGTGGTTCTTGGGTTCGCATAAGGCCCACACATAACACAAGATTGAAAGGATTAAAAAAGAATTGACGGCTGCAATTTGAGTGGGGAGGTTCGAAAGGAGTTTTTGCGCAGAGAAAGAAGGCACATGTTACCAAGTCACATAAAGCATTCAGCCGTCGTGATTTCCCGGATGTAGTGTTGTGATAAAATTATGTTTATCTGGTTTTTATTTATTATAGACATAAACTTTAGTTGTTTGATCATCTCTCGTTGTTTATGTGTTTGTTTGTTTTCATTGATCGAATTTTGATAATTGTTTTGGTAAATCGTTAATCAAATTATTAATCTTAAAATTATTAATCATTGAATTATTTATTATTACATTATCTTAAATTGATGTTTATTAAAATTTAACTAGGTTTGACATTAGTTTGTTTCTCACTATCTAATTTAATAACTCGTTATCTAATTAGTAATCATGTTTCAACAGGAATAACAAACTAATCATGTCTACGTGATTTCTAATATTGTATACCCTAGTTGACACGATTCATTCACATACCTGAAACTGGGTTTGATAATCTTTTAGTTTTATTTTATTTAAAATTAATTGTTTACTTTTGTTATTCTCATCCACATCCATTACAGTCAAGTGATAATAGTTTATTTTTAATTAATAAGTTAGTTAAATAACCAAACAAATCGTGTAACGCTAAACACATGCTCCTCGTGGATACGATATCTGACTTACCCTAACTATCTAGGTTAATTAGGTTTTTGCATGACCCAAACGACAGGTCATCATTCATCACAACACTGCCATGGTAACTATACTCTACATAACCAAAAAAATACTCTCAAGTTTGAATTACTTTGTTTTTAAAAAATAATTATATAGGAATGTTGACAAAAAAACACAAAAGTCAGAGGAGCACTCCGTTTTAAGAAAAGCTGACGAACGGAGTTATTCACACACATCACGTTTGTGGGAGTTTGGTTGTTTTCCTTTGCACTAAGGTGTTAAACACAAACTTAAAAACTTAAGTGGCTAAAATAAAAAGTTTACATACTACTGTAGCTAAGATGTTCAAAACACAAACTTAATAGAAATATAACTGAACATTAAAAATTTTGGACCTCATAATAAAGTTAATGGGTTTGTCGCTGTATGAGTTACACTAAATGCTAAACACAATATTATACAAGCATCTAGATCTAAACCGAAAAGAAACAGAAGCTCGATAATGTCTTTGTTTTTTTTAAAAACCATCATCAATAGAAACATGTCTTTAATTTGAGGCACATCATATGTTAACTGCATATATTAGTTGGTTTATTTATAGTTTTAGGCCAATAGGCTCAACATAGTTTATTTAAAGTTTGCATCAACTTTTACATATAGCCATACAGAGAGTAGTACTCACTATTCTCTGTGTTCTAAGACCATCCGGTGCACCTCTCACATCTCACAAGTAAAGGTGATGTGATAGCGTGACCACATTGTGAATGCCGTGCCTCTCCTTTGTGGTCCACGCACGCTAGTGGGTTCCACAAGTGGGTGCGGCCATATGAGTGAATGGTGGTGATCCCCGCTAACTCTCTTCTCAATCTTTTAATTCTACCTTTCTCTTTCTTATATATTTTTATAATAAAAAATTTTTGGTGGAGTAAATGGCAATGGTGTGAAAAACCATATATAAGGATGAAGTCGGTGAAATGTGAAGAATGATGTGGAGATTATGTGGTGGTAGGTAGAATGTGGAATATGGTACGTACGTCGTACGCCTGATAGTCTAATGTATTCAGCCACTCTGGTTTACAGGTTAGTCTGTGGCTCTACCTTCACAGAATCACCAAGGATTCACAATATTACAATTCACATATGTTGTTTGTTTGTAAGATTATAAGCAATAGTACGGATACAGTGTCAAGTCAACAAGTGGGGTAAGATTCACATGAATGAGGCCTTTAGTACACTTTGCATGTTTATTGGGCTCGTTTGTGTTGTCAAAGCATTCATATTCATGGTAGGTTTCTTATTTTTATATTAGTATGTGTTATGTATTATAAGAGATAATTGTAAGTGGGTGAAAAAAATGTTAATGTTCACCTATTACTTAAGGAAATATTGTTCAACCTCTTAAAAAATTTAAAATATTTTGAAAAGTGTTTGTGAATGAAAAAGAAAAAAAATTAATAAATGTATAAAAAATATTATTCAATTGAAAAACATAGAAAAAAATAATGATTTTAGTGTGATTATAATGATGGAAAACTATACTAAAATGCCTATTTCCCTGATTCTCACCCTACTTGTTGCATTTGTCGAGTTGACCACTGTGTCCAACCTATTGCTTATCATCTTACTACATCACATTCAAACAAACAACATTTGTGAATTGTGTAAAACTATGAATCCTTGGTGGTAATCTTACAAGAATATCAAAACCTTGGAACGACCAAGGAAAGATTACACCTTTTGTAAATACAAAGATCATAGGCTCGAGACGGAAAGTTAGGTTTCTTTAGAAATGCGTAGAAAATGATGCATATATAGGCTTCCATTTTCAACTCTTACAAAGCCAAAGAGTTTTGGTGTATGCAAGTCTTCTTTAAGGAATTTTATCAGGATAAAAAAACCTATTGAAGTCTTTATCACAAAAATAGGCAATCTCAAACCATTTATCTTAACTGGGTCATTTGGTAGCATTGAGACTTAGAGACTTTTTGGTAGCATCTGAATCAGCATTTGAATGATTTATATTTTTGAATGATTCAGTATTTAATGGTTCATACTGTTTGTTTCGCAAGCAAATATCTGAATGATTCAAACATTTGTCTCTGAATGCTTATGTATTATACTAATGCTGAATGGTTAAAAGGTCTAATGTTGAATGGTTAAGATCTCTTATCTGATTGATCAGACATTTGCCTTTAAATAGTTAAATGATCTGCTAACTATTAATGATTCAGATTTTTTAATGATTTAACATTTAATGATTCAAACATTTTATTAATTCAGAATTTAATCATTTAAAAATTATCAAACATACTCTCAACTAAAAACAAAAACAAAGCTGGTCAAAAACGTCAAAAGAGTAGTGGGTACACTATTCAAAAGAGTAGAGGAAGAAAACAACTTAGTGTACAATATTCAGTAAGCATCGGATGCATACAAAATTAACGGGGCCCTACATGGTACTCGTATTTATTATAGAAATGAATGCACCTAAAATATCAATCATAAAGGACATAAGATTCGAGTTGGATTTGCAGAGTACAAGCTTTAATGCAAGAAGTACAAGTGAGTAATAATGATTCAAGGGGTTGTGCTGCAGCGTCGAACAGTAGAAGCATTCCATGAATCAATAAAAGAACTTAACTTTGTAACGCATTTCAAGATTGTCCCAAATCTTATTTGTTTGATAGAAATAGATTTCATATTCAAAGACTATAAAGTTAAGAGTTCATTAGCAAATAATCAACAATAAGATTCAAACTTTAGCTTTTTGGTTGGTGAAAACAGTGTTATAAGCAAATGAAATCATTAAAAAGCTTGAAATGATTCAAGCAACAGTAAACACTAGTAACTTTCTATGTTTATAAGATTTCAGTCATCCTATCCGGATTTTTAAACCAGTGGACCATAAAGTAATCAAAACTTAATATTCAACATGTAAGTTCTTATAACTCAACTAGAATGGCATCATTCATTACAAGCATCTTAATCTTAATCTTATTACAGACGTAACGTAATATTTGGAACCGATCATTCTCCGACAGGAGACTATACGAATATTATACAATGATCAAAACCAAAACCAAAACAAAACCAAAACCGTCATTTGGATGTACATTCACATACAAGTTCTCAATGCACAAACAAGACATCTTTATCTTCTTCATCATCATCTAAGGGCGTTGATGAATGCCATCAACGACTCGACATCTCTCTTCTCAGATGGGTACTTAACAGGCCTTGACGAGTGCTTTGGGAAGAAAAGGATCGTGGGGAAGCTCCCGAGCTGTAACTCTTGTTGCGCAAACGTCTTCTGATCACCGTCGGCTCTGAACTTTGCAACCTTAACACCACTTCCAGCTAACTTATCTGCCAATTCAACATATGATGCTTCCATTGCCTGCAAACACATTTCATGTTAAGAATACTGTAATGTATAAAACTATAAACTACAGATAATCCTATATCATGAGCATGATTGTCTCAAGTACCTGACAGAAGGGGCACCATGGCGCGTAAAGAACAACCATCCAACCGTCTCTTCGAGTTTCCATCTTGAGAAGATTCTCGACACCAGGGCGGCTCAAGTTCACAATGTTTTGGCTCTGAAAGATATCAGAGGCCACCGAACTCCCATTACCGTCGGCCGACCCGTTTCCATTCACATGTTCCTCCTTAATGTTTCCTTTATGCAGCCCACATTCTTTAGCCTTGGCATCCTCCCACCACCACCTTCCTTCCCTCTCATGCTGACCGGGCAAGACCGGCCTCGTGCACGGCTCACACCCTATCGAGATGTACCCCTGAGCATGCAGCGAGTTAACCGGCACCTCCATGGTCCGGAGGAAGTTCCATATATCAGTACCAGCTACATAGCCACAGGGTTCCACTTCACCAAGCTACCCGAACCACCATCCATCCCTTCAAAAACCGGATCCACTTGAACCACTGGCACTTCAGACCGAGTCCGGGGACTGGTCTTTCCTTTGGCCCGTGATCCAAGCCCGCAGACCCTTCAACGCCCGCCTCAAAGGCCGGACCTTCCGCACACGACAGCATTCTTGATGCCCATCCTCATAGAACGAAAACAGGCCTTTGGTTCTAACCATAGCCTGCACCTCAACAGCATCAGGGAACATGTACTCAATCCTAATCCCGTAGTGTTTCTCAACTGTATCAAAGAACTTGTACGTTTCGGGGTTTAGCCGGCCCGTATCGAGGCTGAAGACTCTGTACGGACGCCCGGTCAAGTGAGCATACTCGATCAAAGCAACATCTTCTGCACCACTGCAATCAAGCAACGATTTTGGGATGTTAAGATTCATACTCACATGCATTAGATACTTGTAAACCCTGCAGCAACAGACTCTATCGTAGCATTACCTGAAAGCTATAGCAATATCATCCCCAATTTCTCAAGCGCCTTATCCATAATTTCAAGTGGAGAAGCCTTCTCAAGATCCTTAGCCAATTTCTCAAAGTCCTCGACCTCTGCTACTTTGTCCACCACATCTGCACAATTAACCCTAAATTATTCGCAACCCTTCAAACGAACCTTCCATTACACCCCCAATTAACCCTAATTACACGATTAATCAAAAACCCTGAAAAAACAACAAGCAATCAACCAATCACACATACCAGGAGCAAACACAGTGGCCGCAGAAGGAACAATCGAATCATTCCTCTTCGATTCAGCATTCAACGCCTTCACCTCCGAAGATCGCTTCCGTGGCAAATTCAACGCCGCCGGAGATCGGAAAGAGCGATCGGACGGTTGAAAGCTACTTGAATTGAACAGAACACCTGCAGATACAACAAATTCAGTAACAAGTCGTTCAAATTCATGTATAAACTCACAACCATAATCAATCAGGGATTTACCTTGATCGGTGCGAGAATTGGATGACGAAAAGGCGATTGAAGAGGAAGAAGTAACAGCCAACGCCATTGATGAAGGTTTGGAGATGGATTGAATGTAGAATGTGTGAATTTGATGATGAAAGTGGTGAAGAGGGCGGAGAGTTATATATACAAAGGCAGAAGAAAAGGGATTATCAAAAATGGGGGCGGAGTTTGGGGTTCATTGAACCTAGACGTGTTTTGGATGTCTGTGTTTTTACATTAAAAACGAGAATTAAGAGGTTGATGTGGTAATGTCTGATGGAGGTTGAGGGTCCAATTTTGGGCTTACTTAACGGCTTACGTCTACAACACAATAATAATAATAATAATAATAATAATAATATAATAATAATAATAATAATAATATTATTATATTATTATTATATTATTATATTATTATTATTATTATTGTTATTACTAATTTAATATTTAAGATAAACGAAGGTTCAAAGGTAAGTTACTCGAATATTCGATATTGCTCCCTTTAAATTTTGTAGTAATTGTTATGTCAATACTTGGTACTACTACTCGACTATGTTGTAATCTGTAGATTAAGGAAACATTCATTCCAACTTTCACCCGTTAAATCTATGTTTCTAGGAGTATTTTGACGTTTGTTTTGAAAAGATATGCTATTTATAGAATTTTATTTGCATTTACTTGTGCATCACATAGTGCATATATTATATATATGAATTTTTTCGTGTTTTAAGGAAATCTTGAGATAAGATAATTTTGAAAAAAG
Source organism: Flaveria trinervia (assembly GCA_025506515.1). NCBI lineage: Eukaryota > Viridiplantae > Streptophyta > Magnoliopsida > Asterales > Asteraceae > Flaveria > Flaveria trinervia. Next base: position 80,867,706 of record CM046452.1, on the reverse strand, counting down.
AAAATAGTGTGAGAAAGGAAGAAATAACTTTCTTTATCATTTTATTAAAACATTATCCTTACGTGATTATCTGGTTTTTAACATAATATCAATATTGAAAATAAACAAATCACACCATTTACCTGTTTTTCTATACTAGACTTAAAGGTTGTTTGATAACATCTTAATCAGTCTCTTAATAGTTCAGATGTTTTAATGATTCATCACTTAATGGTTCAGAATATTTGTTTCGCTAGCAAACGTTTGAATGGTTCAGACATTTGTCACTGAATGGTTAAGCATTATACTAATGTTGAAAGATTAAGAGGTCTAATGTTGAATGATTAAGATCTTTTATCTCAATTTGGTAAGATATTTGTCTTTGAATAGTTAAACGATATACTAGCTTTTAAAAGTTCAGACCTATTAATGGTTCAGCTCTGAATGGTTTAGCTCTTAATGGTTCAGACATTTTAATGGTTTAACATATAATGATTCAAACCTTTTATTGGTTCACTAGCATAACAAACGAATTTTTCTTGTTGTATGAGATGTTGGGGTTCATTTTTGTATTATGATGAGTTCTTGTATGTTATTTAAATTTAAAAGGGTTCAAATAGTTAATTGTTTATCTCTATTATTATTTCTTTTATTAATTGGTCCTAAGAATATTCTTAAGACTGCAAATTGTGGTGGCCACAAATCAAACGTAAATACCGAATATATAATGTGGTCTAGCTTATTTAAAAGAAAACTAGAAAGAGACACAACCACCCATTGGCTATGTTTTAGCATATGGATGTCACGCTCTCTTTATACATGTTGTGGATGCAATAATTCTTGTATTTACGTATATGAATATTCTAAAAAAATCGTATATTGTATGGTATAGAAAAATGGAAGTTTAAACCACCATATATGATATTATTTATACATACATAAATACGCATACATGTACCTACTCCACTAAATATTAACTTAATACATAATCCCGTTACGTAAAATACTTACTCTTCAAATATGCTTCTATTTAATATTATAATTGTTTTTAACTTATTTAGTTTATCCGTTATATCCTTTACAATATGATACTTTGTAAGATTTTGAATATATCATTGTAAAGTGCTAAATAAAATTAATTTGAAAATTATCGTGGTCAAATATATTAATTTTTATTTTTTTCAACAACAATGTAATATCAATCTTAATTATGAATATATTGTTCAGACGTCGTAGAGATTAATGAAGAGGCTGGTGCAACCTAAACATCTTTAGTTTTTCCTGCATGCTGCACAAGTGCATTAAAGTGAAATGCTTCGGAAGTTTCACATGTGCAACAGAAATACTCTAAGTGTGAAATCTTCCGAAGCCAAGACCAACATCTTCCGAAGCCAAAGATGAAGTCTTCCGAAGCCTCAGAGACAAAGTCTTCCGAAGCTTCAAGTTCATGAAGACAGATTTCTTCCGAAGACTTTTAGTAACATGCTTTATCAGATGTACTGTTCCATAAAGCTGGACACCTTTCCGCTGCAACTCTGCAAGTCACCAACTAACATGGTTTGGTGAAAAGGTCCATGCTTTTGGTAACTGTACATTGAGGTCTTGAGTCTGTAACTTTCTACTTTATGTACTTTATCCTTTTTGTAATAGATAAGGATGTGAGCTATGGCATGTCATAATCACTAGTCAAAAGGCAATCTGCCTTTTGACTCTACAATTGATTTTGTTTGTGTCTAGTCAATTGTATCCAGCTGGCTTTCAAAGTATAGCCGGCTGTAGGATGTAGTATAAGTATCTCATGTTCTTGTATCTTTCGAATATGCTTTGTAACACTTGTAATAGAACATAGAGAAAACAATATACTACATTCCAATAACTTTTTTAAAAATTTATCTCTATTACTCTTTTTTTGTTTAAAAATTTTACCCCCTTTATTTTTAAAACCTTTATAACTTTTTTACAAATTGTTATTTTTTTATAATAAGTACACGATTAAACTCGTCTCTTTTTTCTCTTAATTCCAATATAGTCTCAACAAAATTTAAATTTTTTTAAGAATATAAATAATTACAGTGAGTTACATCGTATTGTAATTACTTACAATGCATTACACCGAAATACATATATACAAACGAGCAAAAAAAATCCTAATAAAATGATTTTACATCAATCATGCAAAAATAATATAGGGTTGTAAAAAACAAAACCTAATATATACGTTATCGTTACCATCCCCCTTCATGCAAAAAATACAGTGCATAAACTTTAAAAAATATCTAAATTTCAGTAAATTACGGTGAATTACATAATATTTAATATTACTTATAGTGAGTTACAACATAATTATAATTATTTATAGTAACAGTGCGTTACATAGAATAACAGTGAGTTATATTACAGTGAATTACATCATGTTTATATGCAAAAACTAATATTTGCAGTAAATTACATCATGTTTATATGAATTCAATCTTAATACTTACAACGAATTACATCATATTGTAATTCCTTACATCATATTTTTTTACTTACAATCCATTTGAATGCAAAATACTAATACTTACATTTAATTACTTTATATTGTAATTATTTATAGTAAAGTACATCAAATTATCTCATATTTCTTTAAATGCTATACCAAACTGACAAAGGTCCCTTATCATCTAGTAAACTAATGTAAAAATGGGGTAATTATATTGATGCAAATTAGTGTTACATTAATATAAATAAATATAAAATTAGTGTCCTTACACTAACATGATGTTTATATGAATTCAACCACCACCGCTTAGTGTCCCTACACTAACATGATGTTTATATGAACATATAAAATTACATTATGTTTATATGAATTCAAATCCTAATATGCTACGTTCTTAAAAGTTACATTGATTTAACAACCATGATTACACTAATATAACATAAGGGTTACACTACACTAATATGATGGATGTAGTTTTCTACGGTGATGCAATATAGTACAACATAAATGTATAAACATCATAAACACAATAGTTTGTTATAATAAAGTACATGTAACGGAAACAATAATTTACAAATAAATTACATTATGTTTATTTTGAGTGTAAAGTTCTAATGCTTACACTAAATTATAACATATTTTTGGTTACTTATAGTGAGTTACATCAAATACTATGCTGTAACAAAACATTATAACAAAACTTCAACACCGAAATTTAACAAAAAAAACTACGCTGTAACAAAAAGAACACCAAGGTAATTACATTAATGTAACTTAACTGAACTAAAAATAAAAACTACACCACTGTAATTACACTAGTATACTAGAATTACACTATATTGAAACCAAAGTAACAAAACTACACCACTGTAATGAATTAAATCAATGTAAACTATGAACATATGAAAAACGATGAACATAGTGTATCAACAATAGAAATACCCACAATCAAACATAAAATAAACATAAATGTATAAACATCATAAACACAATAGTTTGTTACAATAAAGTTCATGTAACGGAAACAATAACTTACAAATAAATTACATTATGTTTATTTTGAGTGTAAGTTCTAATGCTTACACTAAATTACAACATATTTCTGGTTACTTACAGTGAGTTACATCAAACACTACATTGTAAACAAAACATTGTAACAAAACTTCAACACTGAAATTTAACAAAAAAAACTACGCTGTAACAAAAAGAACATCAAGGTAATTACAATAATGTAACTTAACTGAACTAAAAAAAAAAAATACACCACTGTAATTACGCTAGTATACTAGAATTATACTATATTGAAACCAAAGTAACAAAACTGCACCACTGTAACGAAATTAAATCAATGTAAAATATGAACATATGAAACAATACATTACTTCTGTACTAATAAACAAAAGTAATACAATATAAACTAAAACATATGAAAAGATCACCCCTTACAACTTTATCCAAAATAAAAATTAGCAATATATGTTACTTAGGTATAAAAAATTGTAAAATTTCCCCAAAATGACTGCACTTATTATTTATTATATCAAAATCACTTTATCTCCAACATTGTCGTAAAAAATGAACTTTAAGATTCTTGCTCCCCCAAATAAAGCCAAAATTAGATTTTAAATTGCTAATTATTTGGCCACCACAAGAAGAAAAATACAGTGGCAGCGATTGAAAATGGGTGTTTTATATGAAAATACTTTGCACCTTAAACAACAACCAAGAAAAACCATGTGGATTTGTTGTTCGACTAGAAAATGAATAGTAACTATGAATTCCTGTCGGTGTTTGTTCTTACAACGATGAGAGGTGACGCTTATCATGTTAAAATCACCACCGTAGTTGTGTGCCGAAAATCTGGGTAGATCTACCTCAAGGCTTGTTGTTTGCTCGTGGTGAGCGACATGATCGATTACAAGCTTAACGAGGAGTTTGATGGTCAACATAGAGTGGAAGATGACGAAGGGAAGGCAAACGATGGTGATAGTGATGGTGGTGTAAGGTGGTGTTTGACTGGTGGTGGTGGTGGGTGGGTGGTGTTTGTTGTGGTGGTAGTGAAGATAAGGATGCATTTACGGTGATGGTGAATACGATGAGTCTTTTGAGAAAAATTTAAAGATATTTAAAAAATATTAATGAAATCTGACAAAAGGTACAACAATACAAAAGACCATTTTACCCTTGGATTGATCCTAGCCCTTTATTTGGAATCTTGTTATTTTACATTAAATCAATGGTTATGTGATGGTTAATGGGTTCTTATAAAAACTAAGGGTTTTCATATGATCCCACCCTATATATATATACATATATATATATATACATACTATATATATATATACATATATGTATATATACATACATATATATATATATACATATATGTATATATACATACATATATATATATACATATATGTATATATATATGTATATATATACATATATATATATATATATGTATATATATGTATATGTATATGTATATATATGTGTATATATATATATAGGGGAGGATTTAAATGAGAACCATCTTTTTTTGTGAGAACTCTAAGAACTAATCTCAGCCACTCATTTTTTATCATATGCAAATCACATGCCATTTCCCCATTTCTTTTTAAACGTTCGTAACTTTTTTTCACGACATCATTTTTTCAAAAAAATTCACCATAAAATTCAGTATTTTTTTATTTTTCCAACGCCTACCATATTGATATACTTTTTAAAAAAAATCATACATCCGTTGTTTACATATGTGTAAATCTAGTTATACACATGTGTAGTACTGGATTTACACATGTGTAAATCCGATATTACACATGTGTAAAACGAATTTTGTTAAAAAACAGGATTTTTTTTATTTTTTATATTTTTTTTATGAAAGAGGGAAATTACGGAACATTTTTGTGTTTTTTTTTTATTTTTATGTTATTTTTTGATTTATAAATTTTTTAATATGTTTTTGTTAATTGCAATTTTTTCATTGAGAGCTAGTGGTTGAGATTGTTCTTAGAGTTCTTACAAAAAAAGCTAGTTCTCATTTGATCCATCCCCTACATATATATATATATATGCAAAGCTAAATCTTGTACCTTGAGTGCATCACTTCATCTGTTGTTTGGTATTACGACATTGAGTAATGGTGTTTATAGGTTGCAATAAGTACTCTCGATGTGTATAAATGTGTTGAATTGGTTAACTCACTTAACCATGTCATCCAAGAGCTATGTGGGAAGTTAACTAGGCAGCCTAGAGTCTGGATCACTTCCTCGTCTTGGTACTAAAATCACCTATTTCCTTGATTCAGATGGTTTGAAAACGTTAAATCTTATTCATTTGATGTTCAATACTCATTTGTGTTATATAGTCGGGTTTTAAAGCTGGAGGGGCCCTACAATACGTCTTTCTTGTTCGTCTCTAGTTCTATGTTGATACGCCTATTTCACACTTCTATTAGTTTGTTTGACTTCAAGACCTTAAATGCTATTTTCTTTGGAAAAGACAATAGAACTTAGTGTTTGTTAATACGAGTAACATATTATTAAAGTTGAAACAAAAATTGCGCAATCTTTAATGCCGTTTTATTGTAGTTCTGGTTGATCACGAAGACTTTGTGAAGGAACTTCACTAAAAAGAGTAACTTCTCCAAAAGTACGTCTTAGGGTATGTTATTGTGTAGTTGTGAGATTAATAAAGTTATGTGCCATCATTTGGCACATAACAACTATAGGTAGCATAAACCCAGTGGTATGGGTGATTATTACATATAAAAAAACTGATTGTATGACACTTTATTATCCAAAAAAAGATTAAATCTCGAGTGTGATACTTTTGATTTCATGTATTTCTATTGTATAGTTGTTTAGTATGTAAGGGCCGAATTAATGATGATGACCCATGACTTGGTAAATTATAGTTGGTATGCAGTTTCTTCATGGATTTAGCGGATGAGACACGTGCACACGTTTGTTGATTATTACGCATGGAAATTAGGATATAAACCGGATAGGCGGTACTACCAAATCACAATCTTGACACATAGAAGGAATTACCAAAAGTATGCTATTGTTTGAAGAATTACAAAGCATTGCATGAGGTATTGTACCATTTATTCGAGCTGCATTCTGAAATTACAAAGTGTGGAAATACACAACCTTTTGAAAGGACTTACCTGTAGATGTATTGACTTTTGGAGATAAAATTATAAATCTTGTCTTTAGTTTTTGTATGAATTGACCATTTTGTTCTACCCTTTAAAGGACGAAACTGCAGTTTTTACTAATCTTTTATTTTATCCATTTTCTATTTTATTTACTTAATCTTTTAGTCACTTTTAATTTTATAAACTTATCGAAATATTATTATTTAATTATTTTTAATCTTTTCTATAAAATATACTTTTATTTATAGGCTTTTAACTTTTTATACCTTTTGGTTTTAAAAATTAGTTTTCTACCTTTTTAATCATACGAGAACACATTTCAGGGTTCTAAAAAATAAACTAGTACTCGCTTTTGTTTCACCATTACTTTTATTTATCACCTTTCTGGTATAAAAATGTTTAACTATGTTAAACAGTTTGGCTTACGATTTATATTAGGAACCTATTAGAGATCGTATGATTTTAGGATGTGACTTTTCAAATTTTACTTGGTTATAATTATTTTAAGTTGTGCTATATTTATAATAAAGCTTTGATTAATGCATGGGGCATTTAAGTGTTTTTGCTGTAAATTAGATTCAATAAGCTTAATCGAAAAATCAAATCAAAGGAAAATCCTTAGCAATTATTTGGTTTGGTTTCGTTTTAATTATAAGTGGTTTGATTTTGATTTACATTGATGAAAACTCATTATTAACAGTTTAAAATTAAACCTAAATAAAAGTCCATTTAATTAAAGAAAATTTAAATGATTGTTTATTTAAAAACTCCCGAGTAGTTGTTTAGAAATATTTTAGTATATTTTATTCTAAATTATAGTGACAAACTATCACTCTATATTTATATTTAAAAACAAACCAATTGGTTAAATACGAAAATAAAAAAATCATATCATCAACTAAAATCTTACTTTCTTTAAACCAAATAATTTGAAATGATTAAAAAATCTTGTACCAAAAAGGTTAAAAAAAAACGAGTTGTCTAATTTTTATTGGTTATATTAGAAAGGTAATGAACAAAGTGAACAACTAAAAATAAATTTTAAAAACTAGAAATCTATAAATTAAATTGCATTTTATAATGAAAATTAAAACTAAGTTATTACTAATATTTATGATGATATTTAACACATTTCTTCATTTTAAGTAAAGAAAATAAAATAAAATAACATAAATTAAAACTAAGTTATTGCTGTAAATTAGGTTCAATAAGCTTAATCGTAAAATCAAATCAAAGGAAAATCCTTAGCAATTATTTGGTTTGGTTTCATTTTAATTATAAGTTGTTTGATTTTGATTTACATTGATAAAAACTCATTATTAACAGTTTAAAATTAAACCTAAATAAAAGTGCATTTAATTAAAGAAAATTTAAATGATTGTTTATTTAAAAACTCCCGAGTAGTTGTTTAGAAATATTTTAGTATATTTTATTCTAAATTATAGTGACAACTATCACTCTATATTTATATTTAAAAACAAACCAATTGATTAAATACGAAAAATAAAAAATTTCATATCATCAACTAAAATCTTACTTTCTTCAACCGTTACAAATATAAACCCTAAACCAAATAATTTGAAATGACTATAAAATCTTGTACCAAAAAATAAAAAAACGAGTTGTCTAGTTTTTATTGGTTATATTAGAAAGGTAATGAACAAAGTGAACAACTAAAAATAATTTTAAAAAATATATATCTATAAATTAAATTGCATTTTATAATAAAAATTAGAACTAAGTTATTACTAATATTTATGATGATATTTAACACATTTCTTCATTATAAGTAAAGAAAATAAAATAAAATAACATAAAGAAAGAAAATATAAGGTTAATAATAATATATTTCGTCATTTAAAAATAAGTTTATAAAAATAAAAGTGATTAGAAAAGAGAAAAAAAAAATAAAGCAAATAAAATAAAAAAAAAAGAAAAAAAATATAAGAACAGTCAAACTTACAGATTCCATACTTTAAGTGGTAAGGATAAAATGATTTTTTATACAAAACTAACTGAAATAATTAACTTGTGTTAATAAAAGGAAAGAAAACGTGATAAGTTTTCAAAAAAGGAAGTTCGGTGTACTTAATATAGTTTAAAAACAAGATCTATAATTTTAAGTATATTTATTGTATAAAATTGGTAATTTACTCTAACTTTTATTTTGTTAAAATAACATTGTTATTAAAGTTTGCAAAATTGTTCATTAGCAACTATTACAATCTTAGAACTAATTATCGTCTTTTTGCAAAGGTGTGTATGTATTTGATCACTAATTTAAACTATGTTAAAAATTATATCGGAGTAATTTTATAAAATATTAATTAATTTTTAAAGGTGTTTCAACTACGTAACTCAAGTTTAAGAAATGTTATAATTAGGTTACCCATTTTTCATATTTTATTTAAATTATAAGTCTTATCATGTATTTTAGCTTGTTTTTCTTTTTGTTTCAATTAGAAAATATTTTTTTTCTTCTTTCGATGTTGATGTTGAATGATGACGAGAATATTAAATACATTTTTTATTTTTAAATATAATTAACATGTTTTTTTTATTTTTTAATATAATTTCATATATTAAAAATTCCGACCTTCACAACTTATGCTCAATTACTTTCTTGGCATACGAAAATTCGATGATTACTCGATTTGATGGTTTAGTAGTTCAATTTAAGAAAAATATGTATGAGTGATAATATTAAAATATTTTTAAATTTAGTTACTATTTTATGATATTTTCTCATATTCTAACAGATTAATTAAATAACTAGAAGTTATTTTACCACATAGAAAATATGATGATTAAAAACCTAAAATAATTGTTGCTTTTCATATTATACATTATAATTATGATATTTATGAAATATTTTCTCAACATTATTGGATATACCTTTTCTATTTTGGAAAATCTGCATGCCTTTTTTGTGGTGTCAACGGTCAAGCAATTTTGCTTAAAACCAAATTAGGCAGAAGTAAAAAAGTATAGATTTGTGTTAATAAAAGTATGACTAATACTTCAATGGTTAAAGATTAAGTGGGTATACCCGTTCACAACTTTAGTTTTTAGCTAGACTTGTAATAACCTAGATAGTTTTATGAATAGTAACTAAATTTTAAAAGTTTTTTAATTATATCACTCAAGTTTAAAAGATGATACAGTTAAAGCACTCAACTTTCATGTTTTAATTAAAATTAAGATTTAATATGTTTTTTAGTATGTTTTTTTATTTCAATTAGGATTTTTTTTCTTTTTTTGATAACGATGCGGAGTGATTACGTACTTTAGGTAAAAAAATATTATAAATTTAACATATTTTTTATTTTTATTATTCTATGATATTTTCCGATAAAATAAATGATAATTTTTTAACAACATAAGACTTTTTTAGAATAAATTCACCAAAACTACAGCATGCAAATTAGAATCTATAATCTTTTTAAATTTTAATTGTTTAACACATCACTATGAGTTTGTGACCGGGAAAACATTACAAAATAGTACGCAAGTTTTAACAACGTTCTAATTAGGTTACTCATATTTTTTATTTGTTTTAATCAGTTCATTGAAGTTTTAAAAGTGTTCCAATCAGGTTACTAATATTTTTATTTGTTCCAATCAGGTTACTAATATTTTTATTTGTTTTAATCAGGTCATTAAAGTTTTAGAAATGTTATAATCAGAACACTCATACTTTTTTAATTGTTTTAAATAATTCAAATTTTTTTAAATAATTTAGTTTTTTATAAATATTGTTAATTTTTCTTAGAAAAACAATTTTTTTTTTTTGCGATTTATGAATAATTCAATTGAAACAATCCTAAAACTTTAATGACCTGATTGTGATAGAAATGTTACAATTGATCTAATTAAAATAAAAACTTTATTTTATTAAAATAATTTTAAAACTTAATTACTATTTTACAAAACGGTGAATAATTACCAAATGTTAGTTGTTGGGAACCCCTCGTGATTGAGGCATCAATAAGCCCAACGCATTCCTCATTTAGTTACTTCAGATCCACAAAAGCCCATAACAAGATCAACCCATTCATATTTTGATCATTTTTCGGGCTCTGTTCAATGAGTACGAGTACGAGTATCTATAAATCTAAACTATAATAAAAGAAAATTTTCTTAAAACATAGCATATCAAATGACATGTGTTAGTATTTTAGTATATCAAAAAATACCATTTTCCCGCCTTTTTTTCATATTAATACAAAAATTATTAAAACAATTAATTTGACTTTTCTTTTTAACTAAAATATGTTAAAAAAATATATTTATATTGAGATTCTTGTATCTCATATTAATGATAATTATTGTAAATAAGTAAACTAAACTATTAAACATCTAAAACATAAATGTAGTTATTTTAATAATTATTTAATACATATTAATATAAAGTAATAATTTCTAATTCATTATGTGTTATAACTTTTAAATATTCATTATATTTTTATTTCATCAATAGATAATAACATCTAGAAAATAAATTATTCATAAAACTAATGATTTTAATATGTTTTATTTATTCTACCCATATAATATATAAACTCTAACCTAGTAAAATATTATTACAAAAGGAGGAATGTTCCACCTTTCACACTCACTAAAACTAAATGAGTGTAATGACTTTAGTAGTTAATACTGTGTGGACACTTTTAAATTAATCAATCGTAATTATTTTATTACATATATGTACTTTTCAAACAACTATTTATAAACTCATACTCATTTAAGAAAAATAAAACATAAAGAAAGCATTAATACTAATATTAATATTAATATTAATATTAATGTTAATATTAGTTTTTGTTAAGCGTTATCAAATTATTATGGAAAACATAATAAAAGCACCAAAAAAATCTTTGGATCCTTGGAAGCGTTAACCCAATCCCAAATCAATGCTAGTTCTTCATCAGAGTTCCACTTCTTGCGTCAGGCTCGTAGTATCCCTTTAGGTGTGGATTGTGGTTTCTTTTTGTAGGGTTTGGTTTTCGGAGACATAATTGGGGCCGGGTTGTGTTTCGGGAGCAAAATCAAATGTTGGAGGGTCGCGTTGGGTTCCAATTGGCAAAAGTGTACATTGGATGTATTGGGTTGACTTCGATTGGGGGCGCTAACAATAGTTAGCGCCTAAAATGTTTTCGACAAATTTGCTGGGGTCATTTGGGACTTTGGGTTGAAAGGGTTTTGGTTGAATGAATGGTTTTGAAAGAATTAATTGTTTGGTTTGAAATAGTTATGTGTTCATGTTTGTAGAAGGAGATGTGAGATTATTAAAATAATAATAAAAAAAGATTGTATAAGATTGTAAAGAAAGATTGTGTGAAGTTATATAAATTTGGTGTGTTATTTATAGAACTTTTGCTTATTTATTTTTTAAAAATTTCAAGAGGTCATCGACTCAAATTGTGTTGATCAACAAGGTTAACAACTCAATTTTCTTCCCCAACACCTGTTGTCACACTCACCAACGGTTTACTCGCGCCCCCATCATGCCCATACGACGCGATGTACCTTGGAGTTACCGGTAATGTGGCATTTATATAGCCTCTGTCACGACGACATTACATATGACCTTTAAGAAACCTCATATTATTTCTCAAACTAGACATGTTTGAACAAATCAAGAATGGCAAGAGGGTAACGTCTTGTAATTGGCCAGTATAACATAAAATCCAAATCTGAATATTCAACAAGCCAAGTTGTTAAAGACTATTGAGACGATAAAAAGAATTAATTTTAAGCAAAGATCATCGTTTCATAGTGAAGGGTTGATCTGTGGATTTTGTAAGCTCCGCGAGGCAATTTTACCTTTTTAAATTTATTTAGGTTATTTAGACTCCAAACCTTTTCTAGAATATGTTATTGGAATTATGAATGTTTATTAAGTTGTTAGGCCCATCTAGGATATATAATATATATAATTAATAATTTTTTAAAATATTTTAATCAACACCTAATACTGAAAAAACAAGAAAAAATTTTATAGACACACTAAAAGTTTTTAATCACACTCTCAAGGCTGCATTGCATATTTTATTGTTTCTATATCTTTCTCTCCTACCATATATTATTGATCTTTGTGCATTATTTTCTACCCTAAGCAATCGTCCGTCTTATAAACAGTTGGTCTTGCATATACTTTTTGTTTTGTATATGATTAATATAAATCTGTTATTTTTAGCCGTAAATATTTCTCTCCTGCTATTATTATTAACTTCCATGCATTATTTTGTACCTTTTTTACTTATAATTAGTTGTGGACTAAGTGTATCACGAGCTAAACATTTTTCAATAAAAGTTTATAACAACTAACTAAAAAACCTAATTGTAATTTTAAACGTATATATATCATGGGAGAAACATATAACTTACTTTTATATCAACTTACTTTTAAATATATTACAAGTAAGTGACATATACTAATATTTTACTTTATTGATTTGAGGAGAAATTGCATGGGACAAGTTCCAAGAATTTTAAGTGGACAATGATGACATGATGCACAACAAAACCATTCAAACAACCACATATAAAAAGATAGAATTGAAAATATAATATTTTTTTCTTTTTATTACACTAGTTTTAACTTTATATTAGTAAAATACCTAAAATCTTTCTATGTACTTATTTGATATTTGAATATTATCATAAATGTCTTGTAATTTATAAATATAACTTACTTTTTTAACTTTTCTTTTGAAAAATCCGTTAAAATTCTACTTTTATTTCACGTACTTACTTTTAACATATTATATTTTCTTATATCTATTTTATTGTATATTCTTGGTTTTATTTTTTTAAAAGTATGTCGGCTTTGTCATTCAAGACCCATCTTGTAGCATGCTGACAGAATTGATAAAAGGTTACAAATATATAACTTCGATAGGCTTTTCATAAATTCTATACTCTATAGTTAAATGATTGTAAGTTTAAATTTTACTAATTTGCAGATTTGATAATTATTTCGCTATTAACATGAACTTTTGTTAAAAGTATTATAATTGTGAAATCTCATTTTATATATCATTTTTCTATAACTATAATATTATTTTTAGTGATTTTATTTTGAAAACTCATTATATCCCGGATCTTTTTGTGTTCATATATATATATATGTATATATATATGTATGTATATATATGTATATATATATATGTATATATATGTATATCTATATATATGTATATATATATATGTATATCTATATATATGTATATATACGTATATATATGTATATATATGTATATATATATATGTATGTATATATATACACACACACTAAGTTAGAACCCCATGTATTACCTGGGTGAAATAAATAAAACATATCAAAATCATTAGTTTTGTGAATATTTTGTTTTCAAGATGTTATTATCCATTAGTAAAATAAAAATATAATGAATATTTAAAAGTTATAACACATAATGAATGAAAAATTATTACTCTATATTTAATATGTATTAATAAATTATTAAAACAATTACATTTATATTTTAGATTAGATATTTAATAGTTTAGTTTACTTATTTATATAATCATGTAACATGAGAAAGATAAGAAACATAAATATAGATATATTTGTTTTAACATATTTTAGACAAAAAGAAAAGTTAATTTAATTGTTTTTGTAATTTGCGTATTTATTATGAAAGAGGGGCGGGAAAATGATTTTTTTTATATGTTATAATGATGACACGTGTTTTAACAAAATATTATTTTATTATAGCTCATATATATATATATATATATATATATTATATATATATATATATATATATAATATATATATATCTAAGGTAATTAAGTTAAAGTAATAAGAATATAGTAATAGTAATTGCCATTAACAAATCAGACATGGTATACCCCCACCCAAAAAAATCATTATAAAACTAAGGTAATTAAGTTAAAATTCTTCATACTCTCACATTTTAAAGAAATACTTCCATCATATACGACTAAATCTCTGTATTTTTATTGGCGTTAATAACAAAAAATTAAAGTTATGTTTGTCTTATTCCAACATATATGAAAATCGTTTAGTTCCAGAAACTTACTGATTAGCGTTTGAGAAAGCCTTCTTTTATGTTTGTTTGGATGTGGTTCAGACTAGGATGGAACCGGTAGGACCGATCCTCTCCACTCTAAATTGTTTTGTTGGATATAACATAGTTTTTATATATAACTATAAAGTACACATATAACTATTCATATTGAATTATATACATAACTATATATCTAACATACACATATATAATTACGACATCATTCGGCTCTTAAATCCGGTCCGACTAGTTCGACCAATAAGATAATTAATTCGTCGTCTGATTCGGTTTTAAAAACATTGAGTAAAAGTACTTATAAAAAATGTAGAGATATAGTCATCTAATGAGAGTACTTGTCACAAAGAACTTAATATCTTTAATAATTTCCACAAAACTATTGGATACTCCCGCTTACATTTAACTAATTAACAAAAT
Source organism: Flaveria trinervia (assembly GCA_025506515.1). Classification (NCBI taxonomy): domain Eukaryota; kingdom Viridiplantae; phylum Streptophyta; class Magnoliopsida; order Asterales; family Asteraceae; genus Flaveria; species Flaveria trinervia. The sequence continues at coordinate 80,852,588 of CM046452.1, read as the reverse complement.
TAAATAAAAGTCTCGTACTCTCATGTTCTAACATGTTCTTAATTAACCTCTAGCTAATTCTAAAAAAAAGTAAGCGAAAAAGTCAAAATAAGGTTGATGATGATGATGGTGGTGGTGGTAATCTTGATGATAATGATGATGGTTTGATGGATGGGCATGAAAGATTATTCTAAGAAACCAGTTTTGGTCAAAATGGCATTTCTCAATTTGCTAAGGTCTCTTCCTTTGAGTGTCCTCCCAACACCTTCACACATAGAAGAAGGAGTAATGTGACTCCTAGCTAACCTTTTAGCAATGTACTCATGTGGTGGCACCATCTTCGCATCATCATCATCATCATCATCATCATCATTATCATCACCATGATCATAGCATCCATCACTTGGACCTTGACTTTTCTCCTTGTAAATCTTTGACCAGTCAGGGATACCCATTGGAGCTGAGGATTGCTGCTGCTGATGTGGCACCTTACCCTCATTACGCCTTGGTATCATTCTTGCCACATCATGAGATGCCCATACATGAGCAGGAGAAGAAGATGATGATGATCTTTTCTTGATCTTGTAAGATTTGTTGACTTTGGGGTTTGACTCTTCTCTTTCCTTCACAACAACACCCCACACATCTTCTTCTTGAAAATCTTGATCTTCCATCAAACTCTTCCCATGCCAATCTGCCATTGCTTCAATCTTTAACAAGATTAAAACATACCCACATCAAGTTAGCAACAAACCCACATAACAATTTGTGCATTTATCAAGAAAAATGACCAAAGATTGTGCTTTGTGTGTATGTGTGTATGAGTGTGTACAAAGAACAAAAGGAAGAATATACCTTACAAACTCCACAAGATGAGAGCTTTTACAATATTTTTTTTTCTCAAATGATAAAAGCACTTAAATACAAGAAGCCAATGAGAGTATAAAAAGGTTAGAAAGTAAATATGGTGTGTGATTTTGCAAAATTTCAAGAGAGCAAAAGAAGCACTTATTTCAAGAAACTAAAAACTGAGCTTTTGGGAAAATGAAATCAAAAGAAGATGAGACAAAAAACCGTCTTTTATTCTATGAAGTTGTAATTTTACTTAAAATACGTCATTAAATAGATATCAAAGTGTGACATTTCAGAATCAACACTTAAAAAGGAAATATTAAAGGGTAAAAATCGGAAGAGAATCTCAGTCACACTTCACTTGAATGAAGACATGATAAGAAACTGAAAGCTGTCTACTTTTTCTGTGTTCAAGAAACTCCAAACCCGCTATCTATACATACATACATTTGTATGCTTGTATGTATGTTTTGTGTGTGTGCATATATATATATATATATATATATATATATATATATAGAGAGAGAGAGAGAGAGAGAAAGAGAAAGATCAAGACCCCATTGTTTTTTTGCCTAACTAGGGGGAAAAGGTGTTGGTGTAGTTAGAATTTTTCTTCAAATAGTTCTTGGAAATAAGGAAGTCTAAAAAGCCCATAGATTTTGCCATCTTTTCAGATGAACAGAAAAGCAAGTAAAAGAAGAATCAAGAACTCTTTTTGTTTGTAATCTTGTAATGGAAACTTAATTCATCATGTGTTTCTTGTAACCTAAATCCTTTTTTAACTTGATAATTTGTTACCGGGAATTACACACCCAAATAACACAATGATAACACAATGCTAACCAATATGATTAGATAAAATACAACCTATGATATACATCTGGTTCTAGACGTATATGCTGTCAAATGATAAAAGATTTAATTGATTATTATTGATATATTTTGTTACAATATATAAAGAATATAATGCAAATCCTAAAACATATTTGGGTCCGTGAGCTCATATAATAACCTTAATAAATTGTCTAATACTCCCCCGCAGTCGTAGCCGAAGTAATTTGATGCTATGACTAAAAAACAAAAAAATATAAAACAATAATAATAAGATAAACATGTTTCGATCGACTTGGCTATCCAAACTATTGCCAACAAACAATATTGTGCTTGATGTTGTCATCCATATTTTAGTTGATTGTGCTATCCATAATTTGCTTGATACTTCATGGTTCTTGATTCTTGGAATAATAAATTGAGACCCGACGACCGTAGTCGTTGGCGTTGTCTCAAGGCTAGGGCACTCTCTTGGATCCGTAGATCAAGAGATGACATAAGTAGGTATAAAAAAAAGAAATAAAGCAAGACCGGTGACCGTATTCAGGTGGCGGTCTCTTGGATCCGTAGGTCTAAAAAGTATAAAAATATTTAATCAAACCGTAGTTTGAGATCTGATCTGGTTGTCGAGAATCGATAAAAAACAATTTATTATACAGGTCTTAGCTACCTTTATTGTGTAAGGGTAAGTAAGGTCGTCTCCTTAGGGAATATGTGGAAAGTGTTTAATTAACGTGAATCGATTAGCTAAAAGACTCAAACTTTATAATAAAAACTTAAAAGTTGAAAGAAGTAATAAGAACAATTGCATAAAGCAACAAACTTTGTAATGAAATTGATTGAATATGACGAAACTGTCACACCCCAACCTTAACGGCGAAAACGTCGAGGAGTGAGAGTTAAGATCGTTCACAGCCACATAACGCTATTATTAAATCCAAATATATTATTCATAAGTTTCAAAGATACATTATAAACATAAGTCTCAAATAAAGAAAACATAATAAGAAATGTAACAAACTCATTCATTAAATTAACTAGGTCCATTTCTAGGTGTGAACAACTTCAAAAAATGGCGATCAAGCTTGAGTATTTCCTGAAACATATTAAAAATAAAAGGTCAACAATAATGTTAGTGAGATTTTTATAGTTTGCAATACATAGTAAATAAAAGATGGCAATTCATGTTGTGAGTTAGAGAACAAAGTAACTAGGGATGTAAGACAGAATGCACAATCAAACCTCGACAAAGTTTTACAAGTCTCAAATGTTTACAAGTATATACGATTAGCTAAGTGTACTTGGATCAACCAAGCAGGCTTGTCTCGCCCATAGATCTATGACTTCGCTAGGCTAACAATAGTTAATAGTTGTACATATATTCGACATTACATGGTAGCCACAAAATTCAACTAACCACAACATACATGTGAAATGCCATAAGTTTACAAGAATCAAACGTGTTTACAAGTGTAAAGTTTATAATGTAACATGTTTCACCCCAAAGTGTGTAAGTATAAAAAATGGGTATAGAAATACTCACTTGATCAATATGTATATAATTGGTGATTAATAAGAGATATAATAAGCAACGTTCCAACGTAGTTCTCACAGGCACCTATATATATACACGTTTTAAGTTAACAATAAGATTAACTTTTTAACGCGAACTAGAGTTTCGATGAAAATTTGGGCTTATAAGTAATTATATTTAATAAATAGAATTCATTCATATACTCTTGAAAATATATATATTTATATTTTATAAAAAAATGTGAAAAATTATTTTGAAATGTTCATATATAAAGTTTGAATAATTTTTTTCTAACAAAAAGATTGAGTACTATTTAGCACTATTAATTGAAAAGAAGCACTTGGACCAATAATAATTCATTTTATTATTTGAAATTCATTTTACTATAAATAAACCAAGAATAATCTTGCTAAAAATTATTAAAAAGTTATTCAACTATTTATATTTTATAAAAAAATTAGAAGATTATTTAGTGTCTAAAGAAATATTTAAAGTTTATAAAAACTATTTTTTTATATTTATTAAAATTTCTGTAATTAAATTAAGGGCTAAAAAGCCTAAAAAATTAGATGAGGGAGCCCGAGTTCGAACCCGGGACCTCACCTTGGGAGGACAATGATTTAACCAATGAACCAGGGCCTTGGCCTTGGTTTACTTTTGATTTTCAAATCCTAAAAACCACATAAACAGAAATCCCCAATTTCCTTAGAACCCTAGTTTGATTTTGATTCGAATTGACCATTAAACTGATAACAATTCCAGAAGTAACCATGGGGCTTTGTTTTCTCATGAGATTTCGAGCATTTACATGTGTATAATTACCCGAATTAGAGACGGATTGATGATGAACAAACGACGAGTAAACCGCGACCAAATCATGAATGATTCATATAGCAAATGATGTTGATACTCAAATTCACTTTGCAGAAAGCTTCCAGTAACCTCAATAATAAAAAGCCCTCTATCAATTGTAGATTAGAAAGCTCGGAATGGGACTTCGAATGGGTTTCTGGTCACGACGAAAGATGGTAATCATGTGTGATGATTTCAGGTGTTTAGACTGAAATTGATCTTAGGAATCGATTAGAAACGGTTAATTGATTGCGTGGGTTTAATTAATTTGATTATTATCGATCTTTAATGTTCAAACGGTTTGAAGGTTGAAAACAAGGTTTAATCGGATGCCTCATGCTTGTAACCGTCGCTTTAACTCGATTATTATACGCCTTAGGTTCGAATCATGCCAACGAATCGATTGGAAACGGTTTTGGTTCATTATTCGAAGTTTTTAATGGGTTTTAGGGCCGCCGGAGTTCACGGGAGGATGGCCGGAATTTGTAGCCGGAAAAAACAGGAAGGAAGAGAGGGGAGGTGTTGAAGTTTCAATTAATTACACAAATGGTCCCTCAACTTTAAAATTCTATCAATTCATGTGTAAACTTCCATTTAAAGTTTATTAAATTGAGAAGTCAACCCCCTTAACTTTCTTAAATAAGTTTTAAATTAATTTTGAATTTAATAACTCTATAAATTGATATTATTAATAACAATATTATTATTATTGTTATTATTCTAACCTATTAGTAATGTCATTATGTTCAATTTATTAGTTTAAGTTATTAACTTTTAAAAGAACTAACAAAGAATCAAACATAAATAAACCACAAGTTCCATGAATGACAACAATAGTCCTTACAACAATAAACGACATTAACTAATAGTTAACAAGAAAATACGAGATGTTACAGAAACAATCACTTCCGGGTTTCAAGTTCTACAAGTTCAATGGTTTGTTAGATATATTCTAGGATTTCATAACACAATTCAAGATATTGGCTTTTGATTGAAGTGATGACCAAGGAACAATCTTTTAATAATCGTTCATTCACAAAGTCATCAATTTATCTATATCACGTATCTACTTTCTAAATGAGTTCACGATGCAAGAAAACTAAACACTGATGATAAAACAAATAACTTTCTTTATAAACAAATTGTTTAACTCAATCAAAACCTCAAATACATTCAGTCACAAAGTGTTTAATATAAAGAAACCTAGATACACTAACCACCTCACTTGATAGAAACTCTCCACCCAAAAGCAATCACACGACTTAGCCACGCATTGTCATCATTAATCTTTGATCTTTGCTTGATGATGATCAATAATAATTGTTGTGATGATTTGGGAAGCTTGGAATACTCCAAAGATACCTTCAAAGCCCTTGAATTTGTCTGGGAAAAGTTCTTTTTCCGAAACCCTAATGATTAGGGTTATATAAGATTTAAAATTTGAAATAATTCTTCAAATATCACGTTAGACTGTAACTTATGGCCTATAGGCCGTAGGTTACGGCCTACCCTCAACCAGACGGCCAAACATTTTGCTTTACAGGGTTCACAGACGGACTCATCACAGGGCCGTAAGTTACGGCTTTAGTCCGTAACTTACGGCATTCCTGCACTTTTTTTCAACATATTTTCATATGTAACATTTTACGAGCTTTCCGTTGATAGGTCATGGGCCCCGTAACTCTTTTCCTAGCCCAAGTTATGCTTATTTTAAGTTACCATGGTCTTGAATTTGCGGTTTTTGCATTTCTTCACTTTTCGGGCTCTGATTCCATCCTGCTTCATCCATACTCTTCACGTTTCATCAAGTTTAGTTCCAGTTTCCCGTTTTGCATCTTTTAATCCAAAATGAGCTTCCTTTAGCTCCAATCACCTATAATTCAAAACACAAACAACTTGAACTTGTTCCACTATAATCATGATGTAAAATCAAGTATTTATATCAATTAAACACCAGATTATTGACACGTGATCAAGATCGGTGGCCAAGGACCATGGTCCTTGATGCAGCTAAAACACCGATAAACGGGGAAAAAACATAAAGAACAAAAAAACATAAAGAACAAAGAAAACATAGTGACCGCTACAAATTAGGAGCCATAATCCAAAAATAAACCAAAAGAATGGATGTGAACGAACCAAGAGAATAAATATGGGTAATAACTTTGAATCCGTAACTGATCACGAAGCTTTGTTCAACATAATTAAAAAATAGATAAGAAACGAAACAGAAGACAAAGGTGGGACAGGGCGGCGGCAATGGCGTCACACCGCCCTGTCTAGGGTTTGAACTTGATGGCGCCGGCTAGGGTTTATATGTTTTTGTGGTGGTACAGCGGAGAAGAAGATAACCAGAACCCTAAGGCTCTGATACCATGTCAAATGATAAAAGACATAATTGATTATTATTGATAGGTTTGGTTACAATATATAAAAAATATAATACAAACCTTAAAACATAATTGGGCCTGTGAACTCATACTAAAAACCCTAATAATATTGTCTAATATATGTTACCTCTCTCAAAATTGGTTCTAGATGTATATGTTACCTCTCTCAAAATTGATGTTTAAACCATAGTTAGAATACAAACGTACAGAGTAAAAAATGTCCTTTTTTATAAAATGTATATAATTGAACTAGTTTTAAACTACGAATAACAAGTAGTGACAAAGCTAGTAAGAGCAGCAAATCATTGAAAAAAAAACAATTAAAACACATCTATGCTCCTAAAATTCTTAAAAAGTTATCATATGCCTTTAGAAAATCCTATCGATGTTCATTAGTCATGACTCATGACCGCTCCCCCTATAAAATCCGTAAGCTTTTATCCAAGTCTCTATCAAGTCCTAGAATTTTCAGTCACTTGGTCTTTCTTAGACTTCCACGCCACCTTTGGAGTCTTGGACTCGACCTTCAATACTTTGAAAGCTTTTGATACTTCGGAAGTTTTGATGACTGATCCTTCAGAAGATTCTGCAGACACTGCAGCAGACTTTAGTGCTTCGGAAGTATTCCTTCCTTCCGAGACCAACTTTTATTTCCGAAGGCAATTTTCCACTTGCCTTCTTCTTAGATTTGGAGCTTCCGAGGGAAACAAATTTTCCTTCTAAAGCCTGAATCTTCTTAGAAGTCTTGGAAGTCTTTGGTTTGATCATGTGAAGAGTACCCTTAGGATTGTATGGACAATCTTTAGCAAGATGAGCAGTACTCTCACACATAATACACTCCATTTTCTTCTTCCCAAAAGCCTTCTGTTGGGAATAAGACTGACTTTGGTCACATCCCTTCTCCACTCTTATCTTTGCAGATGCAGAGACGGTCCTTTTGGGCTGGGGACTGTTCTTGGAGTTTGATGATCCAAGCTGTGTAGCAGTGGTACACAGCAGCTCAGTCTTCTTCTTGGTACTGAGATGATTTGAACAGGAACCAGAACTCTTAGCAGAAGAGTTTAGGTTGATGTCTTCAGTCTTTACTACTTCAAACCCTGTAGAGATAAACACTTGTTTCTGCTTGGAGTCAAAATTAGCCTTGATCTCTTGAGCCTTCCTTGCTTTGCTTTTGCTCTTTCTGATCAAGTTCTTCCTTATTGACTTGGTTAACCAAAACTTAATCAAACAGTGAACTGGATTAACCACAAGTAAGACACTAAGAACACAAGTAATGTAAGAGACAGAACGCAAGAGCACAAGTATATGGTTTTCAAGAATGCAGTATATTGCTTTCTCTATGTTCTATTACAAGTGTTACAAAGCATATCAATAAAGTTACAATAACATGAGATACTTATACTACATCCTACAGTCAGCCATACTATAAAAGGCAGCTGGATACAATTGACTAGACTCAAAACAAAATCAATTGTAGAGTCAAAAAGGTAGATTGCCTTTTTGACTTTTTGACTATGACATGCCGTAGCTCACATCCTTATCTATTACAAAAGGATAAAGTACATGAAGTAGAAAGTTACAGACTCAAGACCTCAATATACAGTTACCAAAAGCATGGACCTTTTCACCAACTCATGTAAGTTGGTGACTTTACAGATATGCAGCGGAAAGGGGTCCAACTTTATAGAAAAGTACATCAGATAAAGCATGTTACTAAAAGTCTTCGGAAGAAATCTTTCTTCAGGAGTAGAGCTTTGGAAGACTTTGTCTTTGAAGGTTTGGAATACTTCATCTTTGGCTTCGGAAGATATTGGTCTTGGCTTCGAAAGATTTCTCACTTAGAATATTTATGTTGCATGCGTGAAACTTCCGAATCATTCTTCTTCGGTACTTGTGCAGCATGCATGCAGAAAGACTTTGGTTGCTTGAGCCTCTATACATATGAAATCTCAAGTTGTTCCTTAAGATATGAAATCTCAAGTTGTTCCTTAAGATATGAAATCTCAAGGTCTCCCAGCTAGTTGTTCCTTAAGATATGAAATCTCAAGTTGCTGATCATTGACCATGTTCTGCAAGGTAGTCACTTGAGTTTCAAGATGACTAACCTTAGAGACTAAATAGGTGCATGTTTAAGAGAGTCTTTTCACTTTTAGTCTTAAATTCACCTCATCTTCATCAGAAGAGCCATTAGGGGATGAGATGATTTGACCAAAGTCCTCACTCTCACCACCAGCTTCAGGTTCTTGGCTGCTGGATTTCCTCTGCTCACTGACAATCTCAGTTGAGATGTTAGTGGGCTGAGTTGCCATGGTTGAGGTCTTAATAATGTAATCACTTTCAAAAGTGAGAGCCTCTTCCATATGGACATCCTAAACAGGTTCAGAAGTGTCCACCTCAGTTGAAGATGACTGATGTGGGCTAGAAGTAGGAGACTCAGGAGCACTCATCTCTCTTTGAGTAGGGGAAAAGAAGAGAGAATCATGGTACTCACTGAAACCTAAATCTTCATCAGTATAAAAGTCAAGGTTAAGGCTAGAGATGGTAACTGTCCCCTGAAGGTTGATCACCTGAGTGTTGAGACTCCGAGTGATGGCTTAAGGCAGTTTGGGAGAGGTGGCTAATGAGCTCATCAGGTTAAGCATGAGGAACCTCAGCACTGATCCTTGAAGAGATAGGAGTGGTCTGCTCCTCAGGAGAAGTAGGAGCTCTAGTGTCCACTTCCTCCTGTATTGGTGAGTGTACAAGATATTTTTAAGAAAACCTACTCAAAGTTGATCATCCCAATAGCTGATACAAGATATTTAAATCTCTGTTCATCAAAAGCCTTTGTAAACAGATCAGCATAATCCTTTTTCATAATTATCTCTTATTAAATGATACCTGATGTTGATGTGTTTGGTCCTTGAGTGCTGCACAGGATTTTCTGTGATTGAGATAGCACTGTTGTTGTCTATGTGAATGGGAGTCTCCTTGAAGTTGAACTCATAGTCTAGCATCTGATTTTGAATCCAAAGCACTTGAGCACAACAACTTGCAACAACAATGTATTCAGCTTCAGCAGTTGATGCAGAGACACATGATTGTTTCTCGCATTACCATAAGACACCCTTCCACCCAGAAACTGGCATCCCCCAGATGTAGACTTTGCAGTCATGTTACAACCACCATAATCACTATCTATGTAAGCATACAGATTGAAGTCAGGATTCTTGGGATACCATAAACCAAGTGTTAAAGCACCCTTAAGGTATCTTAGAATCCTTTTGATAGTGATAAGATGAGACATACTAGGATTGGCTTGATATCTTGCACAGATGCAAGTGGCAAACATAATATCAGGCCTGCTAGCAGTAAGATACATAAGAGACCCAATCATAGCCCTGTATAAGTGTTCATCTACACACTCCCCCTCAAGATCAGGTCTAAGGGAGTGGTTTTTAGCTATGAGTGTCTTAGCAATCTTACAATTAGTCATGTTGAATCTCTTGAGTATGTCCTGAACATACTTTGACTGACTAATGAAGATGCCATCTTCAATTTGCTTCACTTGAATTCCCAGAAAGAAATTGAGTTCCCCCATGACACTCATTTCAAATGTGTCCTTCATCAGCTTCTCAAAGTTTTTGTAGAGCTTTGGATTAGTTAAAATAAAGATGATGTCATCTACATATACTTGAACTAGCAATATGTCATTTCCCTATCCTTTGATGAAGAGAGTTCTATCTATAGTACCTCTCCTGTATCCATGTTTGCAAAGATACTCAGATAGTGTCTCATACCACTTCCTAGGTGCCTGATGTAGCCCATAAAGAGCTTTGTCAAGCTTGCAGACATAATCAGGATGATCAGGATCTGCAAAACCAGATGGTTGTTTGACATATACCTCCTCATCAATAACTCCATAAAGAAAAGCACATCAAGTTGAAAGACCTTGAGGTTCTGGGATGCAGCAAATGCCAGGAATATTCTAACAGCTTCCAGTCTTGCTACAGGAGCAAAGACATCTGTATAGTCAACTCTTTCTTCTTGTGTATATCCTTGAACAACTAGTCTAGCTTTGTTCTTGATGATAATGCCTCTATCATCCTTCTTGTTCCTAAACACCTATTTGGTTCCAATGGTAGTCTTCCCATGAGGAAGATGACAAAGGTTCCAAACTTTCTGTCTTTTGAATTGAAGCAGCTCTTCTTGCATAGCTTCAACCCAACTTTCATCCTTCAAATCCTCATCAACTTTCTTTGGATCTATCTGGGATAAGAAACAAGAGTGGAGACAAACATTTGCTTCATGGATTTGTCCTCTTGTTCTTACTCCTGTGACAATATCTCCAATGATGTTTGTGGTGGGGTGGGACTTGTGGATCCTTAGATGAGGGATCACAGCAAGTTACTGAGAAAGATCTAGATTAGAGAAATTTAGATCTGGCATAGAAGTTTCACCCACCACATCAACACACTTATCAAGAGAGACTTGATCCAAGGAGTGTGTGACATCATTGATTTGTTAAAACGGTTGGTAACTAAATCAAGATCAAAGAGCCAATCAGTTGAAGGTCTTCTCAGCTCAAATCTTGGATCAGGATAACCTGTATTTAATTTTTCTGCAGATCCTGAAACAGTCTCACAAGATTTGTTAAAACAGTTGGTAACTAAATTAAGATCAAAGAGCCAATCAGGACCAGAACCAGTCACACAGGGTGTGTGTTCATTGAAAGTCACATTGGCTGACTCCTCAACAATTCTAGTTCTGAGATTGTATACTCTGTAAGCCTTAGCTTGGGAAGAGTATCCAATGAAGTGCCCATCATCTGATTTCTCAGCAAATTTGGCAATTTGATCCTTTGTATTCAAGATGGTGCAAGGATAACCAAATGACCTAAGAAAACCAATGACAGGTTTCCTCTTGTGCCAAGTTCATAAGGAGTCTTGTCATGAGTCTTAACTACTAAAACTCTGTTCTGCACATAGCAGGCAGTGTTAACTGCCTCTACCCAGAAGGTGATGGGCAGTTTAGAGTCAGACAACATGGTTCTTGCAGCTTCAATCAGTGTCCTGTTTCTCCTCTCAGCAACACCATTCTGCTGAGGAGTCCTGGGAGCACTGTATTGTCTTGTAATACCTTTTTCATCACAGAATGCATCAAGGATTTGGTTCTTGAATTCAGTTCCCTAATCACATCTTATGATTTTTACCTTGTGAACAGATTGATTCTCAATCTTCAAGATGAAATTCTTCAGAATCTCAGGAGTCTCATCCTTAGTTCTAAGGAAGAAGACCCAAGTGAATCTTATAAAGTCATATGTGATCACTAAACAGTAAGAGGTCCTTCCTAGACTCGTTACACTGGTAGGGCCAAAGAGATCCATATGTAACAAATGTAGGGGTGTAGTGATGGTGTTCCTTTCCTTAGGCTTGTGAGATACCTTATGTTGCTTTCCTTTTAGGCATGCAACATAATGGTCATCACTTTTAAACTCTTTCTTTGGCATTCCAGTTACCAAATCATTCTTAATAAGTTTATTCATGTTTTTAAAGTTTACATGGCATATTTTTTTATGCCATAGGAAAGACTCATCACTATTGGCTTTAGACAGAAAGCATGAAACTTCTCTAGAGGGAGATGTTTCTTACAAGTCCATCTTGTACATGTTCCCTTTCCTGGGGGCTCTAAGAAGAATACGCTCATAAGTAATGACCACCCCGGGCTTGAGAACAATGCACTCATTCTCAGTAAAGAGCATGTTATGACTCTGATCACAAAATTGGGATACACTCAGAAGATTGTACCCAAGCTCCTTGACAAAGTTTACCTTTTCAGTGCTGAGCTTACCATTTGTGACCTTGCCCCTTCCTGAAATGTAACCACCTTCATTTCCTCCAAAGGAAACTGGCCCTCCATCAATCCTTTCAATGTTCTGGAGTAGTGACCTATTGCCTGTCATGTGCTTGGAACAGCCACTGTCAATGATCCAGACATTTTTGTCTTCAACTGTCCCAGACAAAGAAAATGATTAGTTACATTTGGAAACTCAAGCCTTACTTGTCTTGGGCTCACAAAGTGAAACAGAAGGTAATGCAATAGTAATAGATCCTATGGTTGTGCTAAGAGGATCTTGAGCTGTTGTTGATGGAGAATTTTCAGTCGCTTGGTCTTTCTTAGACTTCCACGCCACCTTTGGAGTCTTGGACTCGACTTTCAATACTTTGAAAGCTTTTGATACTTCGGAAGTTTTGATGACTGATCCTTCGGAAGATTCTGCAGACACTGCAGCAGACTTTAGTGCTTCGGAAGTATTCCTTCCTTCCGAGACCAACTTTTATTTCCGAAGGCAATTTTCCACTTGCCTTCTTCTTAGATTTGGAGCTTCCGAGGGAAACAAATTTTCCTTCTGAAGCCTGAATCTTCTTAGAAGTCTTGGAAGTCTTTGGTTTGATCATGTGAAGAGTACCCTTAGGATTGTATGGACAATCTTTAGCAAGATGAGTAGTACTCTCACACATAATACACTCCATTTTCTTCTTCCCAAAAGCCTTCTGTTGGGAATAAGACTGACTTTGGTCACATCCCTTCTCCACTCTTATCTTTGCAGATGCAGAGACGGTCCTTTTGGGCTGGGGACTGTTCTTGGAGTTTGATGATCCAAGCTGTGTAGCAGTGGTACACAGCAGCTCAGTCTTCTTCTTGGTACTGAGATGATTTGAACAGGAACCAGAACTCTTAGCAGAAGAGTTTAGGTTGATGTCTTCAGTCTTTACTACTTCAAACCCTGTAGAGATAACACTTGTTTCTGCTTGGAGTCAAAATTAGCCTTGATCTCTTGAGCCTTCCTTGCTTTGCTTTTGCTCTTTCTGATCAAGTTCTTCCTTATTGACTTGGTTAACCAAAACTTAATCAAACAGTGAACTGGATTAACCACAAGTAAGACACTAAGAACACAAGTAATGTAAGAGACAGAACGCAAGAGCACAAGTATATGGTTTTCAAGAATGCAGTATATTGCTTTCTCTATGTTCTATTACAAGTGTTACAAAGCATATCAATAAAGTTACAATAACATGAGATACTTATACTACATCCTACAGTCAGCCATACTATAAAAGGCAGCTGGATACAATTGACTAGACTCAAAACAAAATCAATTGTAGAGTCAAAAAGGTAGATTGCCTTTTTGACTTTTTGACTATGACATGCCGTAGCTCACATCCTTATCTATTACAAAAAAAGATAAAGTACATGAAATAGAAAGTTACAGACTCAAGACCTCAATATACAGTTACCAAAAGCATGGACCTTTTCACCAACTCATGTAAGTTGGTGACTTTACAGATATGCAGCGGAAAGGGGTCCAACTTTATAGAAAAGTACATCAGATAAAGCATGTTACTAAAAGTCTTCGGAAGAAATATGTCTTCAGGAGTAGAGCTTCGGAAGACTATCTTTGAAGGTTTGGAAGACTTCATCTTTGGTTTCGGAAGATATTGGTCTTGGCTTCGGAAGATATTGGTCTTGGCTTCGGAAGATTTCTTACTTAGAATATTTATGTTGCATGTGTGAAACTTCCGAAGCATTCTTCTTCAGTACTTGTGTAGCATGCATGCAGAAAGACTTTGGTTGCTTCAGCCTCTATACATATTCTCTACATATTAGTAATCACAGTCCTAGCTATATTGGATTGGAAAACCATGTCACCCACTCACATACTTGGTCCAATACACGTCGGGCATCAAGTATGCCCGTCAGTTTGTTGGAAAACGTTTATTGGGATTTTCATTTCATATAATTTTAAGTTTATAACAATTATAACAAACTAAAATATAATAAATTATATACATAATAGCATTACCATAAACATATTAAAGTATCTAAAATATGTAAATTGATAATAATATAAACAGTAAAAGATTAGTCAATATTTTATAACATACAAGATATAATAAAATAATCAAATAGATATCCCAAGTCAATTTCCACAAACATGTTTTATATTGTGAATAATTTTAATATTAATCCTATTCTAATCTCATTATCGAATATTCAATTTTCATTTTCTTATCTTATTCTAGTCTCATACCCGAATATATACATGTGTAGTATTTTGCAGGTTTGAGTATTTTCATTGGTTTCAAGGCTTTTTAAGCATCCATACTTTTGCTCCTTGTCGCTTCTACTGTGAGGGTTTTCACATTTGTTACTATTGTACTTATCTGTCACATTTGAACATATCCAAACATCTCAATTTTCATTTCCTTATCTTTTTAGAATCATTTATTGACATTTCAAATTTTGTGTGTTGTGTGTTCATGTATTTACCTCAACACCCTCATTATACTTCTTTTTTGAACAACTAATTGAATTGCCGAAGGGTTACTGATATTAGAAAACTCATATTAAGTGATAAAACTCCATGAACCAACTTGAAAACACCTTATTTTTTTCTTTGTAATAGGTATGACTTGAACCCAACCCCCCCCCCCCCCCCTATATTTTAATGAAGATATAAGGCATCCTCACTGTACTATCTATAACTTTCGCAATTATATCTTCTTAGTAGGCTTGTAATCGGTTCTCAGAACATAAGTATAACAAGATAACTATCTTCTTAGTACGCTTGTAATCGGTTCTAAGAACCCAAACGCCCCGCTTCCCTTTTGGATTTTGTAGATTTGAATGGTTACTTGGTGATCTTAAAAAGAAAAATGAAAGAAATCAAGGAAGATTTTAGAACTTGGAAGGCTGTTATGTCCATGACTATTTCTATCATGACCATAACAAACATCAGGCCTCATCCCGAGTTGTATGTTATGACCATGACACTTTTGTTATGGCCATAACATGTGTTAGATCTCATTTTTAGCATATCTTCTTTTTCATTTCACCCAAGCTCAAAAATTGAAAAGGTAAAAAACTCTTGTTCTTTCAGACATTATGCTTCATTTTGAAGCTATTTCACAAGATTAGAAGCCAAGATTAAAGAATAAGCATTCCAAGAAAGAATTATCATTATAACCAAGTGGCGTGGAGAATACACATCATTTTATAGCTATTAACTTATAGCTATCGATATGTATTTTATTTCGAAATTTTATCAATGGTATTTTATAACTAATAAATGTAAGTCTAAGCATTGCAGCAAAGTTGATAAAATTAATACCAAACCCTTGATCATGAAATATCGATTCTTTGTTGAACCTTGTGAATTGTGTGAAAGTATGATACTCCAAATTCGGATGTCAAAATTTTTTATAAAACGTTCTTGGCGGAAAAAAGTAATACATGAAAGATCCCACCTAATTGAATTGGGTCAAGGAATCTAAGAAATAGTAAGAATTCTTGATCTCTTTCGATTCTAAAATCCAAGACTTGAATTTAAATCATGTCACTAAATTCCCCTTGATTTATTATAACTAAAATAATTCCATACTGAGGTGCTCTCCATTGGTTGTTGGAACGACGCGAGCCAGGCTGGGTATCAATTTAAAAAGATGAAGGGCCCAAAAGTTGCAGCAAACTTGATGTTGCGTGAAATATCTATAATAGTCAGTTTATGATAAATTAATATACAGATTTAGATACAATGAAAAGCATCTCAACGATATAGATAGAATTTTATAAAATCAAAATGATAAACTACTTAACTTTATATAAGAAAATGAAAATCACGAAACAGTTTTGATAAGTCATTCGTTTGTGCTTCGAAACATAATATAAAAAAGAATATCCCCAGATTATAATTTTAGTTAAAATTATAGGGTGGGTTGTGGTGGTGGTGCGGGAGGGGGGGAGGTTGTGGTGATGGTTGTGAACAACTTTCAAATAAAAACAATTATGATCAATGTTAAGAAAATATAAGTTTATGACAAAATGTTAAGATACAGTATCAGTTTGTAGTTAATTTAAAAAACATATATTATTGAAAGTCTTACATTAATGGTCACATGTGTGGTGTCATCTTAGGTTGCATGACTTCCCATGATCACCTATCAAGTCATTTCGAATTTTCAATTTTTCACTGTTATTGTAGGATGTTGTCTTATTTGTCTTTATTTTCTCCACATTTTCTCTGTTAGTATATGTGTGGTATGATACAATGTATAAATTTATTTCTTTTTACTGGAACGGGAAGGGGGTGTTCCCATTCGATGTCGGGATTTCTATTTCTTGTGCTCTTAGAGTGATAAGCGGATATAACAATAATATCTTACCTGAGCTTAAATCAAAATCACAAACCTGTAAAATCTTTTTTCAACATAGCTTGAATTTGCATGTTTATTCGTGATTTAAAGCAGACATTATCTATTTGGTTTTAATTTTTATATTTTAATATTACTATTCTAAAATTACAAATTTAACTAGTTATATTTACCAAGTTTTGTATGCATGATGGTATGATAGATTATGTTTCGGGTCTTTTTTATGCATATTGTTATCATGCATTATGATTTGTTAGAAAAATAAAGTTCCATCTTTGATACATAGGTTTTTTGTCTTCTAGCATATAAAGTGTTCTGTTTTCATTATAGCCCTAAAGTTTAGCTATATGCTCATTTTATACTCTAAACTTATGATTTATTTTTTAACCATTTATAATTTTTTGGTTTTATTTTGTTTTCCTCTTATAAGTTATAAACTTTAATAGTTTATTTTTTTAATATGTCTTTAAGTTGTCACGTGCTTATTTTTATCTATGTTTTAATGGAAGTTTCATTGAAAATGGCTTTGTGTATAAAAATATACAAATTATCAAAACATAAACGTATAAATCATGATCAAATCTCAAAATATACAAGTCATTGACTTTTTTACAACTTACTTTTCTCTTTATCCTACTACTTTTAAAACATGATCTTATAAAATCCTAATTTGTATGTTTATTTTTATCAAATGTTAGCATCTTTAACCGTTACATTCTTTACGGTTGCAACACGCCTATTTTATCGGCATTTGGTCATGAATTTTTTAGCAGCTTTGTTTTCTTATATTAACTTTCAAGTATTATTAACTTACCCACCTTAATGCATTGGTTTGTAACATTTTTGTTTTATACAAAGTTTTTAATGTTATCAACTACGCAATAGTTTCGTTTTTCTTATATAAGGTTGCACATATTATCATCGTCCCTTCTTCAACTAGTGGTATAGCAAAACGTTAGTTGTTTTCATGGTCTTACCTTCACCACCCCCTTCAACACCCAGATTCACAGTGAAGTTTCATTTTATGCTCATGCCGCAAAGTGTGGGTCATAATGCTAGTTTACATATAAACACAAACTATCAATAAAATAATTATGTTGAGGCTACAAAATTCAATGCCTCGTTCTTTTAACTTTACTTTTTAACATGAGATATTCAACAAGTTTAAGTTTTAACACAAATACCTTTGAAATAGTTCAAAAACAAACAATTAATCCATGAACTCACCAAATTGACCGGATTGTGGGTTCTAACTTGTCCTACAACCAACAGATTATAGGTTTTAAACTTGTCAAAAAAGAAACTCGTACAACAAAAAAAGTCTAGGCATTATTTTTTGAAAATAAATCCAATCTAAACTCACATTATTAACTTGAAGTCAAGACATTTATATTTATAATAATAAATACACTCAACCACAAGAATATGAGATCCATAAGCTTACAGATTTGGGTACGAGACATTAATAACATATTGTCAATAGCATCTCTGAACATCAAAAAGTTATCAATAATTATCTGCTAATTATTCAAATCACCCAACATACAAGCACAACAAGCTTAACTATCTATTATATAAAACTAAAAACTCTTTTATAAACCATCATATATGTTAACAAGTCATCGTTTTTATAAAAATATGTTATCCTGAACCCTTTATTCTTCCAATTGTTTGTATGATGAAGGGCCAGACAGATTCATCCTTGAATATGGTCAAGATCTTAAGCTAATTGTATGAAATATTAAGAATATAAAACACACACAAACACGTATTTATGTGTGTGAAAATGTAAAATGGTAAGATCAATGTATAATCATCTGGGAAACTCTGAAAAAGCAAGGTGGATTTTGATTGGGGAAATGTGGTGAAGATTGATTGGTTGTGAGAATATAACCTTATCCAATGACAGAGAAAGACAACTAAGCAACATTTACACTTCAAAAAAAATTTGTAGTACTTCAAAGGGGAAAATAAAAGTTAAATTATACATAGAGATTTGCACACTCCCATATATGTTTTGTATGTTACTCTCTCAATCTTCTTCTTTCTGATTATATAAAAGTAGCAGTTTAAACTTTGGAGATTTTGGTTTTAATGATAATTGTTGACATGCCAAAGATCTAATAGGTGTTGAAAGATGTTTACAATGTTTGTAGTTTGCTTGAAATGACTTGTATATCGTGAATTAAAAATTCCATAACAATGAATTCCGAAAGAAAAGTTGTTAAATAGGCATGTATTATTAAGCAGATCTTTATACCGTTTCATTCACAAAATAGTTGTTTGGTCATTTCGACTATCTAACCTAAAATACTCTCAACACATTTTGTGCGGATTGGCTTTGGATGAAAGAAAACTACACTATTAAGTTTGCTTTGTAATAGTAATTTGAGTATGTGTGGAAAAAATTGATTTTCACATAATCTTAATAGATTTTCTTAAAGATATTCATTTAAAGACTAAAAGTATTACAAGTGTGTAAAGACTAAGGATAATAAATGTAATTCTTGAAAACTCAAGATCAAAACTGAAACATGACCTTGCCATCAACCATATGGTTAACTTTTCTCTTTTTTTTCTTTAACAACAAACTCTCGCTAAATTTATGCATAATTTTTTTTCCACAATGAGACTTAAGCCCTCACTAGTTGAGAAGAACATTACCATTTACATATCTTACTATCATTGGGTTACAACTTACAAGCTGTGTGGTCGATTTAGGTAACTCTTAAATTATAGTTTACTTCAAATTTTGATATTGTAATAATGATTTGCATACTATACGTTAAGCCATACGGTGCCCCTTCACACTAAGGGGGAGGGGTGTGAAAGGGTTAACAAGCGTGAAACCATTTTTGACGGCTTCCTCGACAAACAATCATTTTATATTTATTTTTAAAGCAGTTGGGGTTTAATGAACGAAGGTTAAACCTTTTTCTTTAAGGGGGATGGGGTTAAAACTTAATGTTAACGTAAAATTAAAAGACTTTGAGAGTATACTCATGGTGTTATAAGATTCACATTGATGAGGGTGCCATTACTTTAGAGGGATCGTGACCCAACACTGGGATTCGTGTGTGTCCAAAGTGTGTATGTGCAGATTGTGCCTTTGGCAGATGTAGAATAGGTGGGTCATTGTGTATCATTGTTTGAATACAAAGTGAGTTTATATAATTTCATAGTAAATAAGTTAATTTCATATACAAATTATTTGGTTAATTAAATCTTTAAACTATAGTTGCATGCTTTATATATAAACTTGTGAAAAATATAAGGGTGAATGCACACTCTTACACCTATTTTACTTATAAAATCATCACATGTACTGTGTAAGATTGAAAACACATTCTTTGATTGAGGATTATATCACATTACCATCAAAATGTTACATTGAGACAATTAAACACTTACTCTCATTCGAATGTTCAAGTTTAATATTGTGTAAAATAAATAGTATAATACTTTTAAATAGACTATTTTATGGTACCTTAATTAAAAAGATTTTTATTGATAATAAAATTTAAGTAATCCATGTACCATACAATCTACCTCCCAAATCCCAATCAATATGTAGTAGTAGTAGTACAATTAATTTTTACATTTATAGTTACGTCAAAGATCAATTTTTCAACACAAGAAATTGTGGTCCTACAAATATAGCAACAAACATATTTGAATGTCCTATAACTATTTTGGTCCTACAAATACTGCAACACTAAATGCTGGTGTATTACAAATTTAAATTTATGTTATTTGTGTAAAAATGCCTTGTAAATGTTGAATACGAGTACTTGGGTAAATGTCTTTAACTAATCCTTAAACGACATAACTTAATAAATTATCATTCTAGCTAAAATAAAGATGCAACCAAATAACTTAAAAACAACTAAATATAAAAGATTCCAATATAGTACAACCAATATTCTTATTATATATATTACTAATTAGTAATATTTGTGTACATTAATATTTGTACCTTAGGCTTAGTGGCTTATACTTATTTTTAGGTTTTTTCAATCTTTGATTTTTTTACTTTTAGTTCTAATACTTTTACATTTTAACCTCTATAAATTTTTACGTTCAACTTTATTCCCTATATTTTTCATAATTTTTACAAGTTTTTCATTTTATGGTTCGGTCTAAATTTTACTAGTTAACATATTGTAACGTGTGTGTGTGAGTTTAGGTTTACGGTTATTTTTCCCCTTTGGCGGCCTATCACAACACACGAGTCCTAGATCAACTTAGTTCTTTTTTTAATATTTTACGTTTCACGTGCGTGGTTTAATATTTTTACGTATACTTTTTGTTCAGTTATATATTTTTCGTTTTTATTTCTTTTTATTACAAGTTTTCCAGTGGTGATGGTCTCTAAAAATAGTATGACATCATTACAGTTTGGCATAGTTTTATGTTCCCGACGCAACACGGTGGTTTAATACTAGTTATTATACAATCTCTAAGTTTATTAGTATAGATTGTGCATTAGAAACCTATGAAAAAGTTGTTACAAAGTATCAAAATGATTACAAAACATTTTCCCATAAAAATAATTTGTTCTAAAAATAACCTAATTATTTTATATTATTTAAAGCCAATATTTTGCCTATGTTTTTTTGTAGCCACCCCACCACATAATATATTTACAAGTTGGAGGACCACACATATCTGTATATGACATCAGTTTCTCCATTAAATGTTTGGTTTCCAAATTTCCATCCAGAAGCACAATAGTTATAATAAAACCATCTACAACAATAAAGAGGGGACCGGTGCGTCACGTCACCCTTGCCCGATATGACCAACTCTTCTTTTATACGGGTGGGTTCGTCTAACATCTTATCTCTACTCCCCTTTTACAAAAACATTTTTGATACGTTTGCAAAAGGGCGGTACCTTCATAGGCGTCTTGCTCTAGTTGAGTCCTTCTGGTGGGCACTTTCATATGGGTTGCGGGTGGCCTCTCATGGGCTAAATTTATTCCGTCATTGTTGGTACATATTTCAATACAAGTTATTACAAGGTGGCACAAAAACGAAATGGCTACACTTGGCTTGCATAAAAGAAACGATATAAGCTTAGTTTTATTATGATCAAAGATGGAGGGGGGAAAATGCCAAAATCATACATTATTAAATGAAACAACCTGGCCCGGCCCATTTCATCATTAAAATGGTGGCAAGGGATTAACTAAACAACAATACATAATCTTGTTTAATTTTGCTTGTTTCAATAGCCAGTCATTATGCGGATGGTACGCTTTTTGTTGGCTAACGAATTGTTGACCCGCCTGCGGTGTTGTGTGGTGAAACCACTCTAGGTGGTTCGTAAGCACATCGAGCTGGCCCTATTGGTGGTAATGCGAACATATATTCTCCACTTTCATGAGGCCCAAAAGCTCGTTGTTATGGCTCTCTAATTGGTGATAAAGTAAGGATTAACCTTAATTTAGTTGGTGAAAAACGTGCAGCAACTTGATCATGATTAGCCATAGTTTGTTGTTGGGGTTAGGGCTGCAAACGCACTGAACATTCAGCGAATAGTTCGTGAACTGTTTGGCGGAAAGTTCATTTATGTTTGGTCATTTAGTAAATGAACGAACATAAACAATAAATTTCATTCGTTTAGTTAAACGAACAAACATGAACACGAGCCGTGTTCGTTCAATTATATTCGTGAAAGTCCGATAATGTGTTCGTTAATGTCCGTTCATGAACGTTCGATAGTTTGTTCGTTTATGTCCGTTAATGTGTTTGATTATGTTTTTAATTTTTGTGTTTGTTATTTTTATGACACTTATGTCAAGTGTTTTTGGAAATATATGTTACGTGTTTTTTTTATATTTTTGATACATTTTGTGATGAAAAGACTGATTTTATTCTAAAATAAATATGTGATCATTTGTATTCGTTTGTGTTCATAGAATTTTTTGTGTTTGTTATGTTCATGAACATTTGTTTGTTTTTGTTTGATCTTGTTTGTGTTTGTTTACGTTTGGTAAGTGTTCGTGAACAGTTCATGAACATGTTCATTTTCTTAATAAATGAACATGAACAAGAAACATATTTAGTAAGTGTTCGTGAACAGTTTATGAAAACATATTTGGTAAGTGTTCGTGAACAGTTCATGAACAAGTTTATTTCTTAATGGACGAATAGAACAAGTTCGTGTTCATTCGGTTCATTTGCAGCCCTAGTTGGAGCCCTTCCATCGGTGGTAGAGTAAGGATTAGCTTGAATTTACTTGGTGAAAAACAAGCATGAACTTGATCATGATTAGTTATACTTTGTTGTTGGGGCCTTTCTATTGGTGGTAGAGTAGGGATTAGCTTGAATTTACTTAGTAAAAACATATGTCAACATGATCACATGATCAACCATAGTTTTTTGTTGGGGCCCTCCTATCGATGGTAGAGCAAGGATTAGCTTGAATTTACTTGGTGAAAAATATGCATCAGCTTGATCATGATCAACCATGGTTTGTCGTTGGGATCCTTCTATCGGTGGTAGAGTGTGGATTAGCTTGAATTAAATAGTTCGTGAAAAACGAGCATCAACTTGATCATGATTAACCATAGTTTGTTGTTGGACCCATCCGATCAATGGCATGGTGGGGATTAGCTTGAATTTAGTTGGTGAAAAACGGATATCAATTTGATCATGACTAACCATGATGGTAGATTGATCAAACTTATAAACTCTTGATGCTTGAGTCAAATAATGATCTTGAGATACAAATAAAACAGGTAAACAAAGAGGTCGCTTAACCTCGACCACATGATGTAGGGATTTTTGCTAAGGACAACTTTAAAAAGGATAACATACAATATAGCCAGATATTAATGTTTTTCTTATATCAAAATTCAAATTTAAATACACAAGCACGCAATGTTTTCACCCTTGAACTCCTTAATCACATTGCTAGTGTTGCTAATCTCCCTAGTAGCAAGCTAGCTTGAACGCACATACGTTCATGTTTTGTTGTGGTAAAAAAAATGTGATATTATATATATATGATCTATGGTTCCTAGAAAACCATATTTTATAAGAAAACCAAGAAAACTATTTTATAACCATTGATTTGTTTGATCTATGTTGAGATTAATTGATGGTATTTTAATAATTGATTGAAATTAATGAGTTCATTAATGAGTGTCTTGGGGTAAAATTGGTAAACTAAAAAATTAAAATTTTGTAACTTCTAATTTTGAAAATCAAAACTCCTATAATCTCTCTCTCCAATCTTGTTCTCTTTCTGCCATATTTTATAAGAACACAAATAGGTTTACATTACCATATATGAAATCATTTCATGTACATATATTAGTTTATCACACAATCACATAAATAAGTATATGATTTGATTTTGAAAAAAAGTAGAAGATGATCTGAAAAAAAGGTGAATTACGTGTACGTAATCCAATTACTTAACTCTCTTGTACGATTAAAAAATGGCGAAAGTTGGTCAGAGAAGAAAGTGAGTTACATATACATCGAATAATTAAACATGAAACCAAACATGAAACTAGCCATATGATATTTATGAATAGGATTACATATACGTAAGTAATTCATATTTATATAATGTTCACATGCTTATGTATGTGTATGCGTAGGTTTACATATATGTAATGTGATGTTAACTTATATGTAATTTAATTTGAACAAAAGAACTAAGAATGAAAAATACATGGAAGAATAGTTGAGAATTTTTAGAATTAATCTTTGCTTACGTATATGTATCTATGAGTTACATCTGTATAACTATAGGTTACATATACGTGTTATGTATATGTAAGCCATAATTATATATATATATATATAATTCATATAAACATATATGTAATCCAACAATCAGAAAAAGACACCTTTTACCATCATCACTAATATCTTTACTTCATAATACAACTTACCCTTCTGTTGCATAGGTACATATACGTAAAACATACATGGATCAACTTTTTTAGGTTTTAATTCTTCTTTATCATCATCCCAATTCTGTTTTAGCCCCACATTAGATTCAAATATCATCATATTCATCTCGTTTCTCGAATTAAAGCCTACCAACACTATCTTCATCATCTCGTTAGCTCTAATCCATATAACAATGGTCGCCCACGCACACTAGTTTCATCTAACCTGCAATCGTCCCTCAATCTATTGTATTCAGTTGAACTCTTTAATGTTGGCTGGTGAATAAAAGTTTCTAGACTGTTTTTGTTTGAAACCAATCTTGAGGAAGAGTTGGTGATTTGATTTGATAGAAAAAGATTATGCTTTCAGAGATTCAAAACTCAAAGAAATAATATTAGAGAGAGAAATAATTAAGTTGCCTAATATGAGTAAATTTAAAACTAATTTAACAAAATTCATGGGGTGTTAAAATTACAAATATAACCTTAAAACTATAAAATTTTAAAAAATACTAGAAATTATATGATTGGTGGAAATTGGTTTTCTCATAAAATGATGGTTTTCTTAGGATCCATCCCCTATATATATATACATATATATACATATATATATATACATATCTATATACATATAATATACATATATATATTTATATACATATATATACATACATATATATATACATACATATATATACTCATATATATACTATATATATATATACATATCTATATACATATATATACATATATATATTTATATACATATATATACATACATATATATACATACATATATATACTCATATATATACATATATATACATATATATATATATATATATATATACATATATACACACACACACATATATATATATATATATATATATATATATTAAAAGTCACCATTTTAGAAAAACATAATAATATTCTGAAAAACACAATTACTAACAAAATGATAAAATAAACTATGCTAAAGGCAAAATGACTAGATATGAGGTTAAAAATATATATAAATAAAAATCTATTTCATTTTGTATAATAATATTATACTCGTTTAAAATATAAATGCTCGTTTTTTTATGTAATTTGTATAAAAATAATTTTGTACATAAAAGTAAGGAACGTTTAAAAAATGAGGGAACTTGCAAAAAATCAATAAAAATGACTATTTTTCAAAATACTACTGTAATAATTTTTTTCCTGCAATTTAATCTCAATCATAAATTAAGAAATTTGATAATTAATATTACTTCTTAAAATTTTTGTTTTAAGGGGATTTTTACTTAATATTTTTTCAATAAATTAAAGATTAACTAATGTAACAGTTATTATTATTATTATTATTATTATTATTATTATTATTATATTATTATTATTATATTATTATTATTATTTCAAGTTTTTTAATATATTGTAATTAACTAAGGGGGAAAAAGTTAACTAATGTACAAGCATTAAAGCTTCTTTTTCTAAGTACAAGTTCTTAAAACTTGTTTTGTTTTCAGTTTTTTTATATATAATGTTTGAGCATATTTGGTTATTTTTCTTATAACTTTAAATATAATATTTTTTTAAATTTTGAATAAACCAGTGTCGAGTGTAAGGTTATTTTTATCTACGTTTGATATAAATTATATAAAATGGAGCCGGATTCTCGTGTTTTTCAACACTTGGTTTCACAGCGACATAGCGTTTTTTTTTAATTTTGAGTATACCATTACAACATACTTATTTTTTATCTATAATTTTATATAACTTTTATCTAATTTGTGCCATAACACCATTTATATTATAACCTTTAAAATATAATGATTTTTTAAATTTATAGTATGCATTTGTGATGTGGTAATTTTTATCTACGTTTCGACATAAACTTTATTTAAAGCTAAAGCTAGTCAAATCTGATGTATTTTTAACGCTCATTTGCAGAAGAATGTAATGTTTTTTTATTCTAAATGTACCGTTACGACATACTTAATTTTATATACATTTTAATATAAATATTATCCTAAACCAAGCCGTCGTAACGTATGGGAATAACCACTAGTATAATATCATATCAAAACCTTTTATAAGAATTTAGTTTCATTTTTCCTAATCACATGAATATCACCCTACCCTATCATACGTGTCTGCCCAGCTAGGACACACTGGTGTTCACGTTTTCTATGTTTAAAAAAATGTGACACACATGATTCTATGACGTTTGTTATTATGTAACAATGAAATTTATAAATTGCACTTACCAAATTTTTAATTAAGACCCATGAAATGAAGATCCTGCTACACATTTTGTAAAAGAAAAGTTTTAAGTATAGAAGAGTTTAAGGAAATTCAAATAAAATGAAATGAAACCAATAAGAGTTAAAGTAAGTTAACTTCAAAAGAATATAAAACTTTATCAAAACGATCGTCTTCGGTTCGATGCCATAAATTGTTGCGGGTTGGGTTAGCCCAAAATAAAAGGCCCAAGATAATATGGTCATGATCCAAAAAATATAAAAAAGAAAAGCCTAATAGAGTTTTGAAACTAGTGGTTTAAACCCAAATATAATATAAGGCACAAAGAGGTTGCCCAATAGACACAAGCTAGAGACTTATGAACTGGTCTTTCAGTCCATACCCGTCTTAATTGCTCAACACAAGATTGCTAAACAACTTTTTAAATTACCTCCAACGTTGTTGTTGCTTCCTTTTGCCAATATCAGCCCGCTTGTGACGTTGTTCTTATCGGTACCTGAGGCATCACGTCGGTAACAGTATCCATGCGTCCGCTCATTCCCGCTCCCTCTCCCTCTGACGTACACCCTTTTGAAGATCTATTTTTTGAATCTTGACCTCGAATGCACAATTTGATCATTCTAATTTAACAAACTAGCCCTAGTTTTTTACATACATGACATTAATTAGATTTACATAATCTTCGCCTAGTTTCTTGATGGGCGTTCTAATATAACATGTTTGAAACGATACTAAAATATAAATTAAAGTTCAAAATTAACCTTTTCTTTTACAACAATTCCTACAATTACTTTAGGATTAAATACACTACAATCTGTATCTTGCAAGGTTACCTACGCCAAAAACTTTTATTGTCGAACCCGATACTGCCCAAACACATTCTAACCGCTAGCTCGATGAGTCGCCCACGATATACCAATAACTTATTCATATATGATATATTCAAATACACAAATTCAATGTTTGGAGGGAGTATTAGCATTACAGATTACAATTAATCCTGAAAAAAATTCAACATCCTCCACAATTTCGCCTGTAAAAAACACAATATTATGATCAAATTCAACACATTAAACACACATATGATTAAACATTCAAGAACTATACCAATTACCAAACATGATGAAGATAGATGATCAAGCTAATGCATCAGCACCAGCAACAATCTCCAAAATCTCTCCAGTAATCTTGGCTTGACGCTGTCGATTGTAAACCCGAGACAAGCTCTTCTTCAACTCCGAAGCGTTATCGGTTGCATTCCCCATGGCAGTCATTCTTGCAGCAAGCTCACTTGCTAATGACTCCTGTAAAGACCTCAAGATCTGACTGTTCAAATACAATGGCAACAAAGCATCAAGAATCTGAACAGGGTCCTGTTCAAACTGCAAGATTGGTGAAAAATCCATCGTTTCGGCCCGAACAACATCCCTTTCAACTGTCAATTTCCCCTCTTTAGTTGTCAGCCTGAAGAACTCATCTTCAGCAGCATCAACACACACTCCATTAATATCACAAATCTCTCCTTTAGGTGACAATGGAAGTAAGGTATGAATCACAGGGTCAGATTTCACTAAAGACACAAACTTTGTGTACAAAAGCTCCACTTTATCAACTTCTTCACTTACAAACAGTGAGAACACATCATCTGCAATCGCCTGAGCTTCTTTTGCAGTTGGAAGATTGCTTCCGTCAAGAAACTTATCCACCGGAATGTACGGTCGCCGTTGGAAGTATGAATTACCCTTTTTGCCCACACTGATCACAACATAATCAAGACCCAAAGTCTTGAGCTCTTTAATTCTTGCTTCAGCTTTCTTCAAGATGAAGTTGTTGAAACCACCGCAGAGACCACGGTCTCCGGTGACCACCACAAGCGCCACCTTCTTCACCGGACGAACATTGGTCAAAGGGACATCAACATCTTCTGTTTGAAGCTGTTCATTGATGCTGTAAAGCACTTCGACTAAGGTTTCAGAAAAGGGTCTTGCGTTCACAACAGCTTCTTGAGCTCTTCTGACTTTTGCAGCTGCAACAAGCTTCATTGCCTCAGTGATCTTCTGTGTGTTCTTCACTGAATCGATACGAGTGCGAAGCTCACGGAGGTTGCAGTAGATTGAAGTGGATGATTTGGAGATGAGATAGTTGGAGTTTGATGGGTTTGAAGTGGGGATTTGAACAGGGGTGATGAAAGATCTGAAAGAGAGGGGTGATGATGAATCAAGAGATGGTTTTGAAGACACCCACATTGTTAGATTGGAGCAAGACATGATTTTTAGTTCAGGGTTCTTCAAGATTCAACAATGGAGGTGAAGGGTGTGTGAAGAGAGGTTATGTTTCTTGATAAAAATCTTATCTTTTTCTTGTATGGTGGATGGTACGTGTGAAATAGATTTTGGAATGTGGATGAGGTTTTTGAGTGGATGGAGATGATCATGATCATGTATGGATGAGGGGTTTATCAAGACACCCCACTTAATATTTTTGTGTATTTACTCTTTTGGCACAATGTTATTGTCTTGGTGGATGGAAGACAAGCTACAACTTAGGCCTTACGGCGCGTTTCGTACGCGCGATTTCAATGGAATTCAATGAAATTGAAATCTGAATTCCATTGATCATTGTGTTTGTAGGAATTCGTTAGAATTAGAATTTGAATTCCATTTGCACGTGTTTGGTTGATAAACGAATTAAATTTGAAATTGGAATTACTACCCTCAAATTCCTTCCAATAAAGGATTTCAAAATCCTTCCAAATGTTAAAGGATTTCAAATTCCACCCACCCCCGTCTCCACCACTAACCGCCACCTACCACCCCGCCCATCGCCAACCGACACTACCGACGACCCCGACCATCGACCGCCGACCCTACTAACTGCTGAGCACCGCCACCGCCCCTACCGCTGACGACCCTCGATCATCCATGCCCCCAACCGCCGACTATCACTCGTCGCCGCTAGACCGCCGCCCCCGACCTCCGATGACGTCGCACAACCCCGTCGCCGACGACCGCCACTCACTATTTACCCCGACCGCCGCCAACCATGTCTCGACGACAAGCGTTACTGGTTAGTGGCAGTAGTAGGGTACGATCGGGTTTCGAAAACGGGCACGGTTGGTGGTCGCGGTCGATTGTCGGCGGTGACGGCGGCGGTGGTCAATGGTGTGTAGCGGCGATGATCGGTGGTCATTGAGGTGGTGACGGTTTGTAACGGGTGATAAATTTCAATTCATTTATAAGTGTTTGTCACTAAAATGCATTTGGAATTTAAATTCTATCAATGGATTCCAATTCCTTTTAATTCCAAATCCTATAGAAAATATTGAATTCCAAATACAATTTTTTTGAATTTCAAATCAAATTCCAATTACAACAAATTCCAAATCCAATTCCAATTACAACAAATTCAATGAACCAAACGCCCCCTTAAACTGCATTATGTACAAACTTTTTTAATTGACATTACAATAATACACATTAAACCTTGACGATGACGAATAATTAGTAACTTAATATTATTAACTACTAACCACTAGCATATCATTTAGAAAAATAAAAACTTCTCGTACGTGATTAACACTACTTCACACAGCTAACTTTTTTTCATTTTTTAACTTAGAGTGAGTTTATATTACCTTAAACTCTTCAAGTCACCAACTCCATTCATTAAAATTCAATCCTTGGAACTTACATTAATATCATTGGAGCTTTATGCATATAAATTTTGAAATAAATTTTACTATATCATAATATAGTTATGTTTTAATTTTTATCAAGCTTCAACCATTTACGCTAGTGTAATTTACTAATTTGTGCTTTGGTAATAGAATGCTTTGGTAATAGTTTCAAAAGCATTTTTGGGGTTTTGGCCAATGAAAGAATTGGCCCTTGCTAAGCACAAAAGGTTCATTATGTATGATATTGGTACTGCATATGTATCAAAAGGTACAAGTCTCTCCTTCAATTTGCCCACCAGAAAAGATATACCGTTTCCTAAACAATATTCTCGCAATTGATTACCAAGATCCAGAGTAAGGGGTATGTTGTAAACAAGTGTGAGAGAGTGTGTGAATTTTGTTATGTACAGCGTCACAATAGCATTTTCACTTGCTCATCCAAGATAATTGCAGTGTTGATTTTCACTTGATTACTAAATACTAGTTATGTTGAACTCACTCCCATGAATACACTCACGTGTAAGTCTCACACTCACCACTCACACGTGGGTAGGGTGGGGGTGTTCGTTAGTGAGATGATATGACGAGGTGAGCCTCATGCTCACGAACCAATACCGTTTACCTTAAGTGATAAGGCATATAGTTTGTCCGAGTATGAATCTAGTGCAAGGTACAACTAAAACGTTCACATGTGCTTGTGAATTATCTCAAGAAACTATAACCATTTAGTCCTAAATTTGTCAGATTAAAAAGAAAAAGGAATACATCTTATAAAGTCAATTTACAACTAGTTAGCCATCACATGGTGAATTATAACAATAGTTATTACATGAAAATCATTTTGAAGGGCCAAGACTTCATATATTCTTATATTGTGCATGAAAAGTACACATGTTTTGTTCCTGGTGATATACAAAAGTTTATACTAATAAAGTTAAATGACTACATGTCACATGATATATTTTTACACTGTCCATCTAGACTCCACCTACGATTTGAACATGTGTCGCTGCTAAAATGAAAGTTAACCATTTAGTTGTACATAAATGCTAATAATTATTTATATATTTTTCAAATTATAAAACAAAACTATAAACTGTTGGGTTAATCTTGATTGGGTCAAGTCGGGTCACAAGTCGAAGCGGTCAGGTAGTGTTAAGTAGTTTAAAGTTGACAAAGTCATGGGTTAGTTGTGTAATTTGGTAACTTAAAAAACGTGAGATAGTAGCAAAAAGATAGGAGTCAATTGTTCCCATGATTTAGTCCATGCTCATGCATTGTAGTTTATATATATGTATGTTGAGTCTTGAATGAAAGAAGAAGAAGAAAGAGTTGAGCACTAAAATTATTTTCGGTGCGTCTTTTTTAGTGTGTGTTTTGTGCTTGAACCAACATTTGGTATCAGAGCCTGGGGTGTGCCGGTTTGAGAGTCGGCTTTCGAGAGAAAAGCAGCCTTTGGCTGCAGGGCAGAAGGCGAGAAAGAAACAGTGCAGTGAAGAAGAACTGGGCAACCAAAAAAGGAGATGACATCGAAGGCACATAAGGCTTCCGGGTGAGCCGTAAAATATTCTTTTTTATGAAATGAGAAACCAAGACAAGTGTTCTTCGTGAACAAGAAGACCAGCACAAAAAGACCAAGAAGAGAAGAAGAAGAAGAAGAAGACCGTGGCCAGAAAGTGAGTTCGGGCGTGAGACCAAGAACGATCTGTGTGGTTGGGAAGAACGGAACTTGTGTGATTAAGCCATTCAAGTTGAAAAGATAACCTGTGTAGAGCCAAAAGCAAGCTGCTGAGTGCCATAAGCGATTTCGAGGGGCTATGTGCAACCAAGGAAGGAAGAATCAAGACAAAGAAGGAAGAAATCGTTATGAAAAGGAGGCGGTTGTGGTTATTAATAAATAGAAAGGGATGAAACAGACAACCTGCAATCCAGGTAAATTAATTTAAAGGCAAGTTGCCAAGCTAGCACCTAAAAAAAGTCAACTTTGGAAATTAGGTTTCGAGGAAGAAGAAACCACAATAGGTGTTTCAGGCTTACTTTCGGGACTATACCGATGACCAAATGGCATCTCATTACAGTGGTAGCACCTACCAGAATAACGCAGCAAGCAGGATAGCACTTCGATGATTTCGGATTCGGTTTTAAGGCCGATAACGGTAGACGAATCAGCTGTTCTCAAGCAGGTTCATGAGAATAAAAGCAGGGAAAAGAAAGATAGTAAGAGTAAGAGCAAGAGCAGCAAGAAAGCAAGAAAGAAATAGCAGAGCAAGATGATTCGAAGTTAGTAAGCAAGAAATAATCGATTCAAGCAAGAAGATAGCAAGTTTAGCAAGAAAACCGATTCCGGTTATAGCAAGCAAAAGCAAGAACGAATGCAAGAAAGAAAGAAGCAAGAAACAAAGAACCGAATCAAGATTAAAGGGGGTGAATGTTGGGTTAATCTTGATTGGGTCAAGTCGGGTCACGAGTCGAACGGGTCAGGTAGTTTTAAGTAGTTTAAAGTTGACAAAGTCCTTGGTTAGTTGTGTAATTTGGTAACTTAAAAAACGTGAGATAGTAGCAAAAAGATAGGAGTCAGTTGTTCTCATGATTTAGTCCATGTTCGTGCATGTAGTTTATATATATATGTATGTTGAGTCTCGAGTGAAAGAAGAAGAAAAAGTTGAGCAGTAAAATTATTTTTGGTGTGTTTTTTCTAGTGTGTGTTTTGGGTCTGAACCAATATTAACATGTTTCTTTCTATTAAAAAATATAAGTTTTTTAAAAACAATTTTTTTAATATGAAGTTTTTTAATACAACAAACTTTTAAAAAGTAACATTGTTTCAAAAAAAATTAAAACTTGGAGCGTTTAAAAAATAAGTTTCTAAAAGCAAAAGTTTTCTAAACACAAAATAAATAAATAAATATTAATTTAATATTTGTATTCACCCGTGTAGTACACAAATTTCTAAATTAGTTATAAAATATGTTATTATCATACACAAAAGTAATGTAAATTACAGGGTGTTGAGGATTAGGCTTGTCAAATAGATTCTGCATTTAAGAATGACATTTTAAAAGATGCATGTATTACTTAAAATCATATTATCTCTATAAGAACACTATTTTCTTTAATTATCTGCATTTTAGTCGTCAATGTTGTCTCGCAAAACAAAATCCCAAACACCCACTATAAAAAGATTTGACGGTGTATATAACTGGATAAATGAAGAAAATCTAATTTTTCTAGCATATTAAGATATTAAGCAATGCTGAACTTGTTATCATTTGACTCGAAAAAGATAAAACTCTAATATAACTCTTGACGTATATATTTATTTTTATGCAACTTTTATAGTAATTTAAAAAAAGTTTTATAGTAGAAGCTGACGAGAAAACTAAAAAATATTAAATAAACATAAAAAATCTAATGATTAAAGCTGAAATGCACTCAAACTTTCCAAAAATAGAACTGAAACTGAGAATCAGATGCTTCTTTCAAAATAATTCATTAATTTAATCCATATTTACAAAAACAAATCTAATCAGCATACTTTACATTTGTACTTGTAATAATGTTAGTAACTGTGTATTTTATACCTGGAGTCCTGGACCGCGTGCATAAAATCACCTTGGATCCAGTTTTTGTGCCCGTTTTCTGGGTTTCTTCACCTGTGTTGCAGCATCCAACTGCTGATGTGACGATGTTGTTTTCTTTGCAGATCTGTTGGCATGACAACTTCTGGTAACAGGAAGTTTAGGGTTTAAACTCAAACCTAACAAACTTGGTGTTTCGTTCTTTTCATCAGAATCAGCAGTTTCTTGACACCTTGGTTCATCTTGATCACTGTCATCTCCATGGACCATAACTTTTGGTAAAGAATCATCTTGCACATCCTACTTACAATAAAATAATCCATTTAGCAATCTAATATGTGACATAGACGTGAACAAAATGCTGCTGAACATAAAGAGTCTCTGACAGTTATTACTGCGTGCACACGCGTGTGGTTTTAGCCAACGAAGTGACAAGATGGTAAAAAAATGCAATAATGTGTAGCAAGTTAACAACAGTACAACCTAGCCTGCATGTTATTTGAAATAAACTCAGAATTTATGAGACTTTAAAGTTAAGTACCTCATTTTGCCCGTTTTCAACATGATCCGAATCAGATCCACCTTCTCCTTCACTGTCTGTCATCTCTTCGCACTCAAACTCCACACTTTCTGCTATGTCATCATCCTCTGAGTCACTTAGTTCCTCTTGTTCCATCACAATTTCATCATGTCTAACACCCACTGAACCAGGACCTAAATCAGGATCATTTCCATTTTCCTCAGGTACACCGTGTGAATCCCTAGGCTGCATTTCAGTGGTTCCAGACTCACGAGCAGCTGTATCATTCTCTCTTCGCGCAATAGAACTTAACCGGATATCCAAGTCTAACCCTTAGGGCTACGAGGTACAGCATCTATAGCCGTTGGATTGGGTGTTGATAAATCTGCAGGTGTACCGCTAGACTGGCCATTTCCATCATCACTTCTTTGAAGAAGCGGATGGAAGTCAACACCAGTCGACGATGAACTCAACTCCTTAGATTTCAGAGAGTTGTTGAAGAAATTTAAGGTATGTTTTGCTTGATTAGCATAATGAAAGAGGCTAACATTTAACTGTGGAGGATTATTGGGAAAGAAGTCAAAGGAATTAGAAGAACTGGCACTTCCATTCAAAGGGTAATATGGTAAACTCCCGTCTTCATGATCCTGAAACAATAAAGGATGCAACTGGAGATCTGAATCACCCTTTTCAACTGCATTATCATTACCAGTACCACATCTTGCTGAATTTCTCTCATCTTGATGACCTGTCCTTGGTTGACTTAAAGTTACATTTTGTCTCGCCTTACTAGAAGCTTCATCTTGGTATTTTGAAAAGGCCGACTGTGACATTATACGAACAGTAGGTGGAAGATTGACAGGTGGCAAGTCAGGAGCTAGTTTCACTAGACGAGAACAAGTAGATCTACGAGCTCGATAAGGTCGTATATTTACTTCGGGTCTCAAAAATTTAGCAGGGACTCGGTGAGATGAATTATTATTAGGATTCTGGGGATGAATATTTACCAGCCTCGTGTCGTTTGTTAATCTGTTTTGTGTAAATAATTCAATTTGTTGGTTTTCTCCTATATTTGATATCCCAGATGAAGCTGGTCTCCAATCAGCCAAAAACGCCTCATGGACATAAGCTTCATCTTCATTGTTTCCACCATCATCACCACTGTTATTTTCTCCACCCCCGTTATCAGTACTGCCATTCTGCAATTACAAAATGTTTTGTTAAGAAAAGATTTAAAGGTAATAAACAAAACGATGCCGGCTATCCAAGCAAAGACATACAGTTGGAAAGCCAGGAAGTGGATTAGCCTCATGCTCATTTGACCAGCCTTGACTATTTTGACCCACAGCATTTGTTTGTAATCTTGACCCTTCGAGTTTTGACTTTCTTCTTTGTGATTCATATAAGCGTCTCTTTGCCTTGGTAAGTTCATCTCCTTTGTATGATTTCTGGTTTCCGATTGCAGTGCGCCATTGACGTGGGAGCAATGACGGGTCCCGGTGAGGGACCATGTACTTCCACACAGCCATCCAATCGAGTTTGTAAATTTTTAATCCCTGAATTGTTACATCAGCATCATCACATTAAGGATTATTTTACTTTAAACTAGAGTCACATAAGATCTACTTCCATGCATAGTTGGTATGTTAGCATAATTCATAGAAAGAAACAATACCTCCTCTATTAGAGCTTTCTCTTGTGGAGTCAAAGGAGAGGTTTTTATCCTTCGAACTGCCTGCAAATATATTAATGAGACTTCCAGTTGAGTAAGAAACTAAAAAGGCTAGTCAAGTGAACCTTCATAACTCTCTTGTTATAGAAAATAACTTACTTTTAATTCAATTCGCAAGCATCAATTACAATATATTGATAGTTAACAGAAAAGTGATGAACTCTTAATTCAATATCCCAAACAGTACACAATAAAATGTTTGCATGTGCCACTACACACTTTCTTCTTGTTATGCATTTATGTAATACTAAAAGAACATATGAATCCAAATGAAGTTCATTCTTGTCCAACTAAAATGACTAGCTGACAATTACACATATACAATGACAAGGTAATTCCTAGATTATATACCTTTATTGGATTCTCAGGTGCTCTAGAACATGCACGGTTTTTCT
Source organism: Flaveria trinervia (assembly GCA_025506515.1). Classification (NCBI taxonomy): domain Eukaryota; kingdom Viridiplantae; phylum Streptophyta; class Magnoliopsida; order Asterales; family Asteraceae; genus Flaveria; species Flaveria trinervia. The sequence continues at coordinate 80,815,900 of CM046452.1, read as the reverse complement.
GTCTCACAAAAATCTGTATAAATTAATGAACAAGAATATCATTCAATTGAGCACCATGATAATGAGATAATAAGATAACAACAGAAAATTGTGAAAAGCACTGGCAAAAATCAAAGACGACATGAAAAGTCCATAAAGAAAAAAGAGAGCCCCAAGTAATACAAAAGTGTTTCAATAATCACATTCTAAATAGTTAAGTTTTGCATATAGTTGGTTGTAAATAAACATCTTAACAACAGAACTTTACATCTTAAGCCCTCTAAGGTATTTTAAGTAAAGTACTGTTCGACAATCTTGAATGATAAACAGTGAATAACCTTATAACATCATAATTTAATAAGACATATCAACATGATTATGATCTGAATGTCCACGATAAGAAGAGAACAGAAACTTATTAGAAACTTGCCTGATGCGGCGTTTTGCAGGGTAGAAAGTTTTTCTGAATCTCCTTCCAGTCAGTGTTATACAACATTAACCCTCGAGCTAATAACCTGCATAATTCACACAATCAAAAGAAAGCAAAAGATGAGTCAAGAAAGATTGTTGATGTCAAAGAACCCATGATTTCATGAGAAAAGCAGCCTACAGAAGCATTAATGATATTCAATAAAAATGGTAAAATCCTAAGATCATCACTTTACTTTTTATATAATAGTATGCACATTTGACAACCTGCGAGCTTGTAACTTACCCATCCTCGGAATCAGTAAAAAGCACTCGATTTGCAACAGACGAAGGGGGTGGCTTGTGTGGAAATAGGGCTGGATTGAAGAGTGGAAAGAATCTCAGGGCTAACTTTGCAATGTCTTTTGGAACTAAAGCAATAGATTGATTTTTAGACCTTTCAACAAGGGCAGCAGCAATTGTCTTCTTTGATCTCTGGTCACTAGCTTTATCAGACACCACAGTAGTATCTGATGAGACACCAGCTGAAGAAGGAACACTGTTGAAAGGAAATAAGCACTCCCTGTCAACGGTAGCATCATACATAGCTTCTAACCGTCTCTGTTGATGCTCTTGAACAGCTGTTAATACACCAAACCCATGGTTGGTACAAAACTTAAGTAACAAACAATAGAAGTTCAGATAGAACACGTACCAATGGATATATCGTCCATATAGCTTTGAACTAAATTAAGTGGGGCCACATCTATAACAGATAGGACATTTTCACTGACAAAAGGCACCCAGAAAAAATCATCCGTATGGATTGCCGGATTAGAAACAGAGGAAAACTGAGAGGTGTTCTGAAATGTTACAGCCGAATGAATGTATGGCAAGCTAAAACAACAACTAGGATATGGTACCCTTTGAGAGGCAAGTACTTGATCACGTCTGCAAAGCATCTCTGAAAGCAACCTTTGAACTTGTGCGGCGATATGTTGTCTAGAAGGTTCTAGAATGGAAAGAGAAAACAGCTGAACGAGCAGCTGCACATGCTCATATATCAAACAATGCAACTGCCCTATCTGATGTGATGTGAATGCACATATGTAATCATTACTTGCAGCTGAATTACTCTGAAACATAGAACCATATGTGTTTGGAGAAATCGGTGCATAAGTAGAATAGGACGTAATGGTCTACTCGCATGTCCTGAAAACTCATTTTGTCGAACACTAGTTTTTTGACGTTTTTTCTGTCTTGTTTCAGGTCGCCTACCAGCACGCTCATGTTCCCGTTCTTGGGACATGCTATGTAAATTTTCATCAACATCACTCTCAAGTGCCTCTTCAAGTTCTAATTCAAAGTCAGCGTCATTATCTTCATCTTCATCAAAAACATCATTTTCTTGCGCTGCACCTGAGCTTGCATCTCCATTGTCTAAAACAGCTGCAAGAAACTTCCTGTACTCTTCTTCATCATTAATGTTATGATGAAGGTCATCCTCATCATCTGTTTCTTGAAGGAAAGTCTCAAGTTCATCGAGAGTGGACCCGACAAGAGAATAACGAGCCCTGGTGCGCCGCCATATGGCATCCTCATCATCACTATCAACATTGAGCTTTTGGGATTGTGATGTGTCACCACACCCTTCACCAGTAACATCATTAGTAACTGTAATCGTGGCAATGTTTGGTTCAACATTTCCAACACCATCATCTTGCAATCCATCAGGGGCATTAGCAACATTAACCACAGGGGAATGATTCTCCCTACTGTCAACAACATCAGCATCAAACTCTTCAATCTCAGAGCTAAGGCTTGACGAAGCTTCTAGAGAAGGCGCTTCTTTCAGAAAAGGGTTGAAATCCATATCTCCTTCCTCGTCCTCCTCGTTCTCATCTTCCATATGTTCAGAAGCAATATCTTTGTTTTTGGATGAATTTGCAGCGCCAGTGACAACATCAGAGCACTGATTCTCAGTTGATGGTGAAGGTGATGAAGTCATTGTAAATACCTTGCAACAACAAGGATAACAGCTCACCTAATCAGATTAGGGTATTAAACCTGAAGATAATGTTGAAATGACCAGCAGTGAAGAAAAACAAAATTTTAAATTTACTTTAACTACTTAAATTACAAAGCGGGGCAACAAAATAATAATAAAGGGGTGTTTGGATGTGCAGCCAAAATAACTAAGTTTCACAAAATAATTCTCACTTAATTTTTAGATTCTTTAAGGTCATTAGTCATATAATAAAATATTGGACCAAAAAACTGATGTTAGTAAACTAAATTTGCATCTTTATCCTTTATTTTAAATGATAATATGACAATTTTATACTTTAAACATCAAAATTACTTTAAAAAACTCAAAAACCAAACACCCCTGAATCATTCAATGGTCAAAATTGCAATGGCTTTAGGCTACAAGGAACTGCATTAAGATAAACGTGTTGTGCAAATATGGTTATTTGATTGTAAAAGTCACAATAATCAACTTCACATTCACATCCCCGAACGCCCTGGTACAGGTTACCCGTTACACACCAGCAACTACAGATATTAGCCGTTTGCGTTTTAAACATAATTTTGGCTAACAATCACAAATAATGAGCTACGAAAATAAGGGGGAAAGGGAATGTTCACAGTTTTTCATCAGGGAAACATCAAACATGGAACCATTGGTGGCAGTCAGTCAGTCACATACACAGATGTCTAACGTGATTAAGAACGATAAATAATCACTTCAAACATGCACATCCAAGCACCCCTAAATCAATCGATGGTATAAAGAAAACAACCGAAGGGCTAGTTATAACTTCATATCAAGCATACGGTGTATCATCCAATATCTTTGGGCAACCCAATAATAGTTATGCAAAAGAAACAAGCTGGCGATGCCAATAGAAGGAATTTAAGACCTTGAAAAATTCAAGCCTAATGCAGAAAAATAAACAATCTGTTTTGAGTATACCTATGTGGCATTCGCAGTCGAATGTGTTTCCTACTTACTACAATGCATAAGGTTCATGTATGTCTCTTAAGTTCTTTACATATGCAAACAGGTTTGTGCACACTAAGACAAGAGAAATTAGGAAGAGATCGAGATAAACCATTGCGGGTGTGGGTTAAAAACTTAAAATACAGCGATTACCTTATTCAATTCCGGCGGTTAATCACTCCAGTGCCGGTGAAATATCCCAACTTCCTTTAATTAGTTAACAATCTAAGATCAAGAAGTAACCGATTCTGCATTGTGTCGCTCGTGATTAACAGCAATTTTGGGTTCGCGTATTAGGGCGGATCAGCGGCAAATCGGTGGAAGTGGTGGTGGCGTTGGCGACGGAGGTGGTGGAATTGATGGTGGCGTTGGCGACGGAGGTGGTGGAATTGATGGTGGCGTTGGCGACGGAAGTGGTGGAATTGATGGTGGCGTTGGTGGTGGTGCGGCAAATCGCCGGAGTGATTAGGGCTGGGAGCAGAAAGATCACAAAGAAGAGGTAATGGGGATGGGGTAAAAGGGTAATATTATTACTTATTTTATAATAGTTTATTATTTCCCTTTGTACTTCTACAATCTAACCGAACTCGATTTTTTACAAGTTTCTACAACCAAATTTGACTCGGTTTTTACATCGTTCTTGATGTTTGTTTAAATTTCATATTTTGTCGTCTATGATTGAAAAATTCACCGTGTAAGTACTACGGTTTAGAAAAACATAACACCTTTCATCTTTGTCTACATATCGATCATTTTACTACTTTTATCAAAAAACAAAATATATTTATATATATTTTAATTATCAACCTTTGTATGTATCAAAAAGTTGTATCATATACATTATTGGTTGTATTATTTTTTTTCTTTCTTTTCTGTAATCTTAACTTTTTTTATTTTTAATCAAATACTTTTTCATATATTAGAATTTAGCCCCAACATTTTATTACTTTCAAATTTGGTCCCATATACTTTTTTATATTTTACATATTTTTCCGTTTGCGTTTCGGTCTAAATTTACGAGTTAACACGTTGTAGTGTGCATGTATGGTTCAACGTTTTTATGCTTATTTTTCACCCGTTAAACGGCCCTATCGCAACGCGCTAGTCCTAAATCAACTTGCTTATTGTTTTATATGTTTAATGTTTTGCTTGCGTAATTCAATGTTTTTACGTTTACTTTCATTCATTTTTATTTTTTTGTTTTTATTTATTACTAATATAAGTTTTTTTTATATTGGCAGTCACTGGCATGATGTGTCAGATGCTATGTGGTATGGTTTTACGTCCTCGTTGTAACGCGAAGACTGGATTGTAGTTTATAAACTAAAAAGAATTAAATACATGGGTTCTTTCCACCCTCACCCCACATTTGTTCTTAATTTTATTTCAAACTACCACACAACCTCATCTCAATCACCACCACCAATTCACCGCCACTAACCACACATCCCCGTCTACACCACTACCACCACTTCTTGCAACCACCACTACACGCCCCCCATCTCCACCGCCACCAAACCACCAACCATCATTTTCTTTCGCAAACGTTGTCGCACCTTCCTCCGACATCTTTCCTTTTTCCCGTCAACCAAAAAAGCATTCCTCTTAAATGTCGGCAACCTGCAACTCCTTGACATAGTGTGCGAAATGACCTCCAACCTCCTTTGCTACCTTATAGCTACCTCCTAGTGACCTCAACAACTTGAAACTCTCATGTTATTACAATCTTCAACTCTCTTATTTTTAGATTTTTAAACTTTTTCAGTGAATTAGATGGATTTCATGGTGACGGTGCGCTTCAGGCAAGGGAGTGGTGGCGGCTAAGGTGGTGGCAATGTCTACCAGCGAGGAAGTTGACAATTTCTAGAAATATGGTTTTCTCGTGTACAATCGCTGATGAAGTTGGCCGGAGTAAACATACTTGTCGGGAAAGATGATCAGAGTGGTGTATGGAGGGGTTAGGGATGTTTTGGTAGTTTAACTATATTAAAGAAGTGTGTTTAGGTACTTTTATATATTTTTAACTTTTTTTGTTTTCTATTTCATGGGTAAAATCATCATTTTTTTTAATTTTTAACCGAAAAAACTAACGGACTTTTGATTCAGTGACTAACGTTGTGTTCCCAGGTCTCGTTTTAGAAGAGAAATGAAAGGAAATGGATGGAAAGTGAAAAATTATTACGTTCTTGAGTTTTTTTAAGGAGGAAAATGGAAGGAGATAAAAAAAAGTTTTCTGTTTCTGAGTTTTTTAAAGAAAGAAAATGAAAAGAAATGAAAGGAAATTTTTTTAAAAAATTCTCTTCTAACTTTCCTTCCAAAATGAAAGAAAATAAAAAGAAAAGAAATTACGCACATAAAATTCTTACTTTCTTTTTATTTTCTTCAAACTTCGAAACATAAAAATTTGTATGTCTTTTCCTTTCTTTTCATTTTTTTCTCTTTCTAATTTTATTTTCATTCTTTTCTTTCATTTTCTTTTCTTTTCTTTCCTTTATTAAATTCGAGAACATAGTGTAAATGTGTTAAGTTTTTTACAAAACGTAAGATTAAACTTTTACTTATTCAATCACAAAGAAAAATATGAAATTTAAACAAATCTCATGAACTATTCGTGTAATTTACTGTAAAAATATTTTTTACCACAAAAAATATGATTTTGATATCCTATTCAAACTAGCCACATTATTTTATATCAAAAGTATGATTTTGTAAAACAACTTTGATTTTGTTAAAATTTATATCCCCACGTTTAATAGAAACACTAACTAAGAACGTGTGTTTAGAATTTTTTTTATATAAAGGAATTAAATATCACAAGTTTTTAAGAAAACATAAATTATGAATGATATTATTTATAATCTCTATACTAATAAATACAAATGAATCCGAACAATTGTCATATAGGTCATCTAATAATTGGTTTTTTTTGTTTCTATCTCCTTTTAATTATGAATGCTATAATAGTTATATATTAATTAATAATCATTTATATTTAAAATTTCAAATATGTTAACTTCAAATTTTCAAATGTATAATACATGGTTTACTCAATCCGTATAATACACAGTATTTAAGACATAACTTTTTATATTATAAATCATGTAATAATAAATTTGTTTAGCTCATGTATTACACGGGATTGTAACCTAGTGTTGTTAAGATGACATGTGGCACCAACTTGACAACCTATTGTTTATTTGTAACATTTTACTAATAGAATCAAATATCATGTTGTTAGGTGTTTATCAACCCAACCTAATATACCGAGAGTTACTAATGTTACACATGCTTAACATAATTCTAACAAACATTCATCTTAGAGATGAGAAATATGATAAACGAACAAATAGCAGGGGCTATAACTATTTCAAATTAGGGATGAAAGTAAAATTTTAATCAAACAAATAGACAAATCGTGTAAATACTTTAATTTATATTTACAAGAAACATTCTTAGTATTTATATAGTTTCAAAAATTTCACTCCTATGTATTTGTTGTGTAATTACGCAAGCTCAAAAAGCTTCAACTCTCCCACATGTTATATATATATATATATATATATAGGGGGATCAAATGAAAATCATAATTATAATTGAAAACCATAAAAATCAATTTTAACCAATCAAAACATATTAATATTAAATTTTTAATATTTCATATAAAAGGTATATTATAATCTAACTATGATATGTTTTCACAAATAGATTAAATCTCACTTTTTCTCACTACAAATTGACTTTCATCTATATAATTTATTTTGAATTTAAATTTTATTTTAATATTTAGAATCAATCTCCATACTCTTGTAAATCTCTCTATTCGTTTAACTCATCAGCAACATTTTTTAAGGTTCCATTTACTAAAAAATCAAGTTTATCTAGAAAGAGACGACGATATATGTAAGTAAAGGGTTGTGGTTGTCGGAATTAAGATGAGAAGCTGATCAAGTACATGATTGCAACATTAATCTTCACATATTTGATGAAACTAATGATGCATGGCTTCAAAATTATGATATTTATGATTTTCATATTCATTATGATCATGAATTTCAATATATCACATCAAGAATTAGAATAAAATTAGAGATTTTATGATTACTAAAAACACACACTAGCGTGTGTTCTTGGTGCTCATAATAAAAAAGATGAAGATTTGAAAGCCTAGCTAGTTACATATACGTATTTCTATATTTTTTTATTTCTAATTTGAACTTATCAAGTTACCTGTAACATAAGATTATAGATAGCTCTACTCTTAAATATATGTAACTATGTTATTACTTATACGTAACACTATCGGTACGTATATGTAATTTTTTGTTCCAATGATTATGTAATATTAATGTAAGTTCGTTGTTCAGATAAATATAATTCTTCTTGTTACATATACGTAACTTGGATACGTCTTCTCATTTATATACATAGTTTTCGTTTTTCAATGGGTTTGGTTGTTACATATATGAACTTTATTCATTACATATTGTAACTTTGGTTGGTGCGTATATGTAACATGTACTCTAGAAATTATTTTTCATTTAAAACCATAAGAAACAATCGTATGATCAATGGAGTTGGTGGAATCAATTATTTGAATATACAGAAAATGAAAAAGCAGTTACAGTATACCATTATTAATATGGAATAAAGAACAATTACAGTTTCTTTTTTTATAGGAATGATTTTAAAAACAAAAATAATTTCTTCCTATTGTACCCCTAGCTATTAATACTTGTCATAAATATTTAAAAGAAACTTTCATAACTATCATCTTTGGTCTTGACCCTTGATTAACATTGATCAATGGTTAAAAAAAAGTTTTTAAGGTTTTCAATTATAATGTGGTTTTAAATAGAACCCTCCCCTATATTATATATATATATATATATATATATATATATATATTATATATATATATATTGTAGAGATTAATGAAGAGGCTGATGCAACCTAAACATCTTAAGTCTTTCCTGCATGCTGCACAAGTGCATTAAAGAAGAAGCTTAGGAAGTTTCACACATGAAACAGAAAAATACTCTAAGTGTGAAATCTTCCGAAGCCAAACATGAAGTCTTCCGAAACCTCAGAGACAAAGTCTTCCGAAGCTTTAACTCATGGAGACAGATTTCTTTCGAAGACTTTTAGTAACATGCTTTATCTGATGTATTGTTCCATAAAACTGATCACCTTTCGCTGCACCTCTACAAGTCACCAACTTACATGAGTTGGTGAAAAGGTCCATGCTTTTGGTAACTGTACATTGAGGTCTTAAGTTTGTAACTTTCTACTTTATGTACTTTATCCTTTTTGTAATAAATAAGGATGTGAGCTATGGCATGTCATAGTCACAAGTCAAAAGGCAATCTGCATTTTGACTCTACAATTGATTTTGTTTGTGTCTAGTCAATTGTATCTAGCTGGCTTTCAAAGTATAGCCGGTTGTAGGATGTAGTATAAGTATCTCATGTTCTTGTATCTTTTGAATATGCTTTTGTAACACTTGTAACAGAACATAGAGAAGGCAATATACTACATTCTTGAAAACCATACACTTATGTTCTTTGTGTTTTGTCTCTTTCATTACTTGTGTTCTTAGTATCTCAACACTTGGTTAATCCAGTTTACTGTTTGATAAAAGTTTAGTTAATCTCCTCTTTGTGTTGTTGTGTTGTAACTATAACCTTTAAACGTTCCTGCATTTGGTATCAGAGCTTTTTCAGGCTCTTGATATAAGATCTCACCATCTTAAGATCCCTCACACACACAAATACTAAACTTTTCAAATGGCAGCCATTTCCAAAACTGATATGGAAACTGGAACCATGAACAAGTCCCCACTGATCACTCTTGATGAGTTTGATACCTAGTGTTTAAGAATGGAAGGTTTCATCAGGTCTCTTGATTCAAGAATGTGGGAGTCTATTGAGAATAGACCTTTCATACCCAGCACCCTTTCTGCTACTGGTGCTGGTATGATTCCTAAAGATGTGGCTAACTACTCTGATGAAGATAGAAAGAGAGTAGAGATAGACAGAAAAGCCATGACAGCCCTTCAAACTGCCCTTCCAAACTCTGTATACAGAGGTTTCAAGAAGTGCAAAACAGCCAAGCAGCTGTGGGATGCACTGAAATTGATGTATGAGGGTTCTTCTGAAGCCAAGGAGAACAAGAAGGATCTCCTGAAGCAGCAGTTTAAAAACTTCACCTTCAAAACAGGTGAAACCATGACTCAGCAGTATTTCAGGTATGTTGAGATTGTGGATACCCTAGTGGATGGAGGTGTTTCTCTTGAAAACAGAGACATTGTAAGGATGTTCATGTCCTCACTTCCTAGGCAATGGACACACTACTGTGTGGTGATCAAGAGAACTGAAAATCTCAAAATTCTTACTCTGACAGAGTTATATGGGATTCTCAGTGGCTACCAGATGGAGATGAACATGCAAGGTTCATATGGCAACTCCAACAATCAAACGGGTTCAGCCCTACATGTGATTGAAAGGGATAGCATAGAACCCAAACATCATCTCTTATGCTACCCTGACAATTCACCAAAGGGTTCTTTCATCACCTTCCCTGAGACACCAAGGGAGAACTACACTCAAGGAAGCCCATTCCAAGAGACAAGCTCTTCTCAAGCTTTTGTGTCTTTTGATGAAAGCTGTGGCAACTCTCTTTTCACTCTTGAAGACCTGGACTGTATCCATCCAGATGATCTGGAATATATGGAAATAGTCCAGCAGATAGATCTTCTCACTCACAGAGCCAAGAAGTTCTACAAGAGGACTGGAAGGAAGTTTCCAAGCAATGCAACCAGTGGAAAGTTTGGACTGGACAAAGGCAAAGTCAAGTGTTACAACTGTAACTTGATGGGCTACTTTGCCAGAGAGTGTAAGGCACCTAGAACAAATGGTGGCCAACACAATCCAGACAAAACTACACTGACAAAGCTCTCCATAATGAGAAGTCAAAGCAGCAAGTTATTGTTGTTGTTGAAGAAGAAGGCTTTGACTGGAGCTTTCAGGTGGAAGATGCTTCTCCAAACCAAGAACTAATGGCTGATCATAATGAAGCCAACGTATTAGAACATCTCTGTACTCCTAAATGCATTGCTAAAGTTAACAGATACAGGTCCTACAACTTGGAACTAAGATCTGACCTTGAGTCCTTAAACATTTTAAAATCTGATTTTAGAAAGTCTGAAAATGATTATAAGCTGAAAATAGAGGACTTAGAGAAAACCATTTTAGTTCTAAAACATGAACACACAGATTTTAGGACTTAAATCAAAGAACTCATAACCAAGCTAACTGAGTGCCTAGCTGAGCTTGTGATCAGCAAAGCTTGGGCAAAAAAGAGTGTTCTTGAAGAAGAGACCTTCAAGAACATGATATCCTCATCTCTGCATAACAAAGTGTGCTATCAAAATAGGCAGGGAGTGGGATCCAATGAGATAGCTCCTCCACACACAATCTTTTCAGTAAGATCTCCTAGGTGTGGAACTTGTGAAGATGAGCTTCCTCTCATAGATCCTATGAGTGAAGAGGATGAAAAAGAGATAGTGAAGAATCCCTCTGAAAAGAGTGAAGATGAGGATTCCAAGAAAGGCCACTATTCTTCTGAGGAGAAAGTGAAGACTGTGATGACCAAGTCCATGAGAAAGAACTTGATCAGAAAGAGCAAAAGAAAGGCAAGAAAGGCTCAAGAGATCAAGACTACTTTTGACTCTAAGCAGAAACAAGTTTTTATCTTTGCAGGGTTTAAAGTGGTAGGGACTGAAGACATCAACCAAAACTCTTCTGCTAAGAGTTCTGGTTCTTGTTCAACTCATCTCAGCAGCAAGAAGAAGACTGATCTGCTGTGTACCACTGCTGCACAGCGTGGACCATCAAACTCCAAGCACAGTCCTCAGCCCAAGAGGATTATCTCATCATCTGCAAAGATGAAGGTGGAGAAGGGATGTGATCAAAGACAGTCCTATTCCATGAAAAGGCTCTTATGAAGAAGAAGATGAATTGTGTCATGTGTGAAAGTACCACCCACATTGCTAAGGACTGTCCCTTCAATCCTAAAGGTATTGTCCATATGTCCAAAACAAAGGCTTCAAAGAGTTTGAAGAAGATTCAAGCTTCGGAAGGAAAACCTATTTCCTTCGGAAGTTCAAAATCTAACAAGAAGGGAAGTGGAAAATTCCCTTCGGAAGAAAATTTGGTCTCGGAAGAAAGGAGTTCTTCCAAAGCACTAAAGTCTGTTGCAGTGTCTGTAGAATCTTCCAAAGGTTCAGTCATCAAAACTTCCAAAGTTCCAAAAGCTTCCAAAGTTTTAAAGGTCAAGTCCAAGACTCCAAAGGTGGTGTGGATGTCTAAGAAAGACCAAGTGACTGAAAATTCTCCATCAACAACAGCTCAAGATCCTCTTAGAACAACCATAGGATCTATTACTGTTGAATTACCTTCTGCAAATGAGCCCAAGACAAGCAAGGCTTGGTTTCTAAATGTAACTAATCATTCTCTTTATGCAGTGACAGCTGAAGACAGACAGAAATGTCTGGATCATAGACAGTGGTTGTTCCAGGTACATGACAGGCAATAGGTCACTACTCTAGAACTTTGAAAGGATTGATGGAGGACTAGTTGCTTTTGGAGGAGATGAAGGTGGTTACATTTCTGGAAGGGGCAAGGTCACAAATGGTAAGCTCAGCATAGAAAAGGTAAATTTTGTTAAGGAGCTTGGATACAATCTTTTGAGTGTATCTCAATTTTGTGATCAGAGTCATAACATGCTCTTTACTGAGCATGAGTGCATTGTTCTTAAGCCTGGTGTGGTCATTCCTCATGAGCATATCCTGCTTAGAGCCCCCAGGAAAGGAAACATGTACAAGATGGATTTGCAAGAAACCTCTCCCTTTGGAGAAGTTTCATGCTTTCTGTCTAAAGCCAATAGTGATGAGTCTTTCTATGGCATAAAAGAATGTGCCATGTAAACTTTAAGAACATGAATAAATTAATTAAGCATGATTTGGTAACTGGAATGCCAAAGAAAGAGTTTACAAGTGATAACCATTGTGTTGCATGCCTGAAAGGGAAGCAACATAAGGTATCTCACAAGCCTAAGGAAAAGAACTCCATCACTACACCCCTACACTTGTTACATATGGATCTTTTTGGCCTCACTAGTGTAATGAGTTTAGGAAGGACCTTATACTGTCTAGTGATCACAGATGACTTTACAAGATTCACTTGGGTCTTCTTTTTTAGAACTAAGGATGAGACTCCCGAGATTCTAAAGAATTTCATCTTAAAGATTGAGAATCAATCTGATCACAAGGTCAAAGTCATAAGATGTGATCAAGGAACCGAATTTAAGAACAAAATCCTTGATACATTTTGTGATGAATAGGGTATTACAAGACAATTCAGTGCTCCCAAGGCTCCTCAGCAAAATGGTGTTGCTGAGAGGAGAAATAGGACACTGATTGAAGCTGCAAGAACCATGTTGTCTGACTCTAAACTGCCCATCACCTTCTGGACAGAGGCAGTCAATACTGCTTGCTACGTGCAAAACAGAGTTTTAGTAGTTAAGACTCATGGCAAGACTCCTTATGAACTTTGGCACAAGAGGAAACCTTTCATTGGTTTTCTCAGGTCATTTGGATGTCCTTGCACCATCTTGAATACCAAAGATCAAATTGCCAAGTTTGCTGAGAAATCAGATGATGGACACTTTATTGGATACTCTTCCCAAGCTAAGGCTTATAGAGTGTACAATCTCGGAACTAGAATTTTTGAGGAGTCAGCCAATGTGACTTTCAATGAACACACACCCTGTGTTGCTGGTTCTGCTCCGGATTGGTTATTTGATCTTGATTTGGTTACCAACTGTTTTAATAAATCTTGTGAGAATATTTTAGGATCTACAAAAAATTTAAATACAGGTGATCCTGATCCAAGATTTGAGCTAGGAAGATCCTCAAGTCATACATATTTAGCTCCAGTTGGAACCACTTCTGCAAATGAGGTTTCTGTCAGCACAATAATGACAAACTCAGCTGATACATCTGGTATGCCTTCAAATTCCAGCTCAGAGGCTCTACAACCAGATAAGAACACCTCAACTATGGAAGACAACAATGATGGTGGTGATAGTGACCAAGAATTTCTTGATGCCACTAACCACACCAATGATGTCACACGCTGCTTGGATCAAGTTTCACTTGAAAAGTGTGCTGATGTGGTGGGAGAAACATCTATGCCAGATCTAAATTTCTCAAATTTAGATCTTTCTCAACAACTTTCTGTGATCCCTCAGCTTAGGATCCACAAGTCTCACCCTACCACAAACATCATTGGAGATGTTGTCTCAGGGGTAAAGACAAGAGGACAAACCCATGAAGCAAATGTTTGTCTTCATTCTTGTTTTCTATCCCAGATAGAGCCAAAGAAAGTTGATGAAGCTCTAAAGGATGGAAGTTGGGTTGTAGCTATGCAACAAGTGCTGCTTTAATTCAAAAGGCAGAAAGTTTGGAACCTCTGTCCTCTTCCTTCTGGGAAGACTACCATTGGAACCAAATGGGTGTTTAGGAACAAGAAGGATGATAAAGGCATTATCATCAAGAACAAAGCTAGACTGGTTGTTCAAGGATACACACAAGAAGAAGGGATTGACTACACTGATGTCTTTGCTCTAGTGGCAAGATTAGAAGCTGTTAGGATATTCCTGGCATTTGCTGCATCCAAGAACTTCAAGGTCTTTCAACTTGATGTGAAGTGTGTCTTTTTGTATGGAGTGATAGATGAAGAGGTTTATGTCAAACAGCCACCTGGTTTTGTAGATCCAGATCATTCTGATTATGTCTGCAAGCTTGACAAAGCTATCTATAGGCTGCATCAGGCACCCAGGAAATGGTATGAGACACTATCTGAGTATCTTTGTAAACATGGATACAGGAGAGGTACTATAGATGGAACTCTCTTCATCAAAGAACAAGGAAAAGACATATTGCTAGTTCAAGTATATGTGGATGACATCATCTTTGGTTCAACTAATCCAAAGCTCTGCAAAGACTTTGAGAATTTGATAAAAGACATATTTGAAATTAGTGCCATGGGGGAACTCAATTTCTTTCGGGGAATTCAAGTGAAGCAAGTTGAAGATGGCATCTTCATAAGTCAGTCAACGTATGTTCAAGACATACTTAAGAGGTTCAACATGACTAACTGTAAGATTGCTAAGACACCCATAGCCAGAAACCACTCCCTTGGTCCTGATCTTGAGGGGGAGTGTGTAGATGAGCACTTATACAGGGCTATGATTGGGTCTCTTATGTATCTTATTGCTAGTAGGCCCGATATCATGTTTGCTACTTGCATCTGTGCAAGATATCAAGCCAACCCTAAGATGTCTTACCTTATCACTGTCAAGAGGATTCTAAGATACCTCAAAGGTGCATCAACACTTGGTCTATGGTATCCCAAGAATTCTGACTTCAATCTGTATGCCTATACAGATAGTGATTATGGTGGTTGCAACATGACTGCAAAGTCTATATCTGGGGGATGTCAATTTCTTGGTGGAAGGGTTGTCTCATGGCAATGTAAGAAACAATCATGTGTTTCTGCATCAACTGCTGAAGTTGAATACATTACTGATGTAAGCTGTTATGCTCAAGTACTTTGGATTCAAAATCAGATACTGGACTATGGGTTAAATTTCAAGGAGACTCCCATTCACATAGACAAAAACAATGTTATCTCAATCACAGAGAACCCTATGCAGCACTCAAGGACAAAGCACATCAATATCAGGTATCATTTAATAAGAGATAACTATGAAAAGGGATTAATTAAACTAGTCAAAGTTCACACAGATGAATAATATGCTGATCTGTTTACAAAGGGCTTTTGATGAACAGAGATTTAAATATCTAATATCAGCTATTGGGATGATAAAATTTGAGTAAGCTTTTCTTAAAACTAATTCTTATTATTTTCTTAAAAATTGTATGTGTCCTAAGTTGTCTAGTTCATCACTTTCATAAGCTCATGTTTTCTTTGGATGAAAAATTTTTTTTTGAAGACTTTCCTTAGACTTTTAAAATTTTTTGATACTTCGGAAGTTATGCTTTTAACTTCAGAAGGAAATCATGCCTTCAAAATAAATAACTGTCTAAGAAATTTACCTTCGGAAGAGCTTTCAAATTTATCTTCCGAAGCTTAAATACTTGTCTCAGACATTTACTTATTTTCAAGGACCATTTACTTCTGAAGCAAACTTAATTCTCGGAAGCTTTGTTGGTTTATATACAAAGCATTCAAGTTTTAATTTCCCTTCCGAAGCAAGATTCTCAAATCTCTCAGGAAATTCTTCCAGAGTCATTTTAGCTTCGGAAGCTTTTTAATTAAAACTTCCGAAGATAATTAACCTTCGGAAGCTTTTTGACTTCCAAGAAAACTACTTTTTGAGCAAAAGTAAACTACTTTTTCAGAGGTGGGACCGACATCCGGATTTCAAAGTTTATACTCTCTCATTAAACTTTATCTAAAATCCTTCTCACATATAGACCCAATGGTTTCCCCCCTCTTTCTATCATTTGTTCTTCCTCCAAACCTAAAACCCTAAATTTCTCTCTGAAATTTCTTTCTTTCTTTTTCTTCGTCCTTAAGCTACTTCAAAATGGCCAACCTTGCACACAGAAATG
Organism: Flaveria trinervia; assembly: GCA_025506515.1. Taxonomy (NCBI): domain Eukaryota; kingdom Viridiplantae; phylum Streptophyta; class Magnoliopsida; order Asterales; family Asteraceae; genus Flaveria; species Flaveria trinervia. The sequence goes on along the minus strand of CM046452.1, from coordinate 80,799,812 downwards.
ATCCCAACTTTACCATGCAGCTACACAGACAACACAATCAGGTTGCTCTGTTAAGCTCTGAGAAAGATCCTCATTTCTCAAAGGTTTGCCGTTTCCTAACTCTGTCAAACTACTTCACCTCCCTAACAATTGATCCTCCACTCTATGAGGATTAGTTGCTTGAATTTTGAAAGACCTGCTAAGAGGTCATTATGGACGGGGAGAAGGCACTGTCTGCCACAGTGCAGGGAAGAACAATCTTCATCACTCCGGCCATTATCAACAGACATCTTCAGCTGGATGATGAAGAAGGTGAGGTGTTTTTCCCAAAGGAAGTAGTCAATCATTCCTTTGAGCAGATGGGATATGAGGGAGATTTCTCTGTAAAGACCTTTAGGAAGGGGAAGGTCTCATCCCAATGGAGATTCCTACTCTATGTGGTCATCCACAGCTTATCAAACAAGCATGGTGGATGGGACCAGATTCCTGAGGATCTCTCCTTCATAATCCATGGAATGATTCAAGGGGTCAAATTCAGGTATTCTCAGTTTGTTTATACTAATTTACTTGCAAATTTAGACTCCTTAGAATATTACATGTTTCCTAGATATGTCCAGTACATTCTTAACTGTGAACTGGGCTCACAGTTGTGGGAAACAGGTAACATTCTTAAATTGGGATAGATGAAGCCCGGCATCTTTAAAATACTGAGAAAGCTCACTGTTGGATTCTCTGGGGTAGAAATAGCCCTAGTCCCAAAAATGTTAGAGCTCATTGCTCAATGTGACAACCTAGCAGCACAAGTTGGTGTTGAACCCACACCTGCTACTTCCCAACCACCCACACAACCTCAAATCTCCATCACCTACCAAAGAAAATCCAAACAAACCTCTGCTCAGGCTATTCAGTCTGTGGAGGCCCCCATATACTCAACCATACAGGAAGAAGTGGACACTAGAGCTCCCACTTCTCCTGAGGAGCAGACCACTCCCATCTTTTCAAGAATTAGTGTTGAGGTTCCTCATGCTCAGCCTGATGAGCTTATTAGCCCAACTGCCTTAAGCCATCACTCTGAGTCTCAACACTCAAGTGATCAACCTTCAAGGTACAGTTACCATCCCCAGCCTATAGATCTCAACCAACCAATTCCTAATCTTGACTTCTACACTGATGAAGATATAGGTTTCAGTGAGTATAATGAATCTCTCTTCTTTCCCCCTACTCAAAGAGAGATGAGTACTCCTGAGTCTCCTACATCTATCCCACATCAATCACCTACAACTGAGGTGGACACTCCTGAACCTGTTCAGGATGTCCATATGGAAGAGGCTCTCACTTCTGAAAGTGATTACATCATTAAGACCTCAACCATGGCAACTCAGCCCAATGATATCTCAACTGAGATTGCCAGTGAGTAGAGGAAACCAGCAGCCAAGAACCTCAAGCTGGTGGTGAGAGAGAGGACTCTGGTCCAATCATCTCATCCCCCAATGAATCTTCTGATGAAGATGAGGGGAATCCGAGACTATTGGTGCAAAAACTGTCTAAAACATGCACTTACTTAGTCTCAAAGGTCAGTCACCTTGAATCTCAGGTGACTAACTTACACAATAGGATCAATGATCAACAACTTGAGATTTCATATCTTAAGGAAAAACTAGCTGGGAGACCCTTAAGAATAGCTCAACCAGGAACACAAGAACATGTGGATGTGATTGACCAATCTTCCAGCTCACCTATGCAAGTGGGTGATTCTACCAAAAAGGAGGAGAAAGTCATTACAGCCACATAACCTGGGAGTTCTTAGAGAGAATGGACATTGAGGACTCACCATCCTCACTTGCAACTATGCATTCTTAGCAACCTCCTCTAGTTCACATTGATGTGGACTACACAGACTCCTTCATACAGAGAGTTTGTTTGAGGATGGGATACCAAGGGCTATGTCACCTTCACCATCTTCCAATCATATCATTGGGTGGAGGTATGACAACAACAGGAAGGCCCTAATCATCATAAGAGTTCAAGGACACCAAGAAGTCTTTAATTTTCAGACCTTGGACTACTATGAAGGTCTGGATCTTGTCAACTTACCACTTGTCAACCCAAGCCAATCAAGACAAGATGACAGATGGCTAAAAGAATCCAAGACAGGATCACTGCAGAGCTCAGTTTAAGAAGGAGACTTACGCAATCAGGAAATATCATCGGTCAACTGGATGTTGAGGCAGACCCTAAGATTAGCTTCATATGGGAAACCTTGACTGAAGGCCTAGTGACAGAACCTGAGAGCCCTGTCTCATTATCTCCAACTGCTGCAGAGATCCACATTCCTTCTGAGACACTTGCTGGTGAAGATGCTTCACAACCTCTCTCTGGCCTGAGCTCAGATGCTGCAACAAGCAATGAAGGCCAAAGCTCTCTCCACCCTGAGTCACAAAGGTCTGTGAGTGACAAAGGGAAAAGAAAGATGACATCTGAGGAGATTGAGGAGGAGGAGAGAGAGAGAGAGGAAAAGGAGGCTAAGGGGAGAAAGTTCCTCTGCTGAGTCTTCAAGACTCATGGAGTCTGCAATCAGGGCTGCCCCCAGACCAGATACTCAGAATGATGAGTTAAGGGCAGTCAGGATTAACTATCTGCAGACTAGAAACTATGACATAGATAGTGTCATTTCTCTTCCCTTGGATGAGTTGAATGAACCAGTTGACCTATAAAGGTCAATAGAGAAGAAGGAGGCAGAAGATGCAGAACTCCTAGTACAAGTCAAAGAAGAGAGAAGAAGAAAAAGACTGTACAAAGGTATGCCTACCCTCTCCCCAGTTCAAGAAAGTCCTGAATAAGTGGATGTGGTTCAGCAAGAACCTCAGGTAGATAAAGAAGAAGACGAAATCAAGATGATTAACTACCTGAGTGCCACATGCTTCTATCAGGCAGATGCACTCCTTCCCTTGCCTTATGACTATATTGAGTTTGAGTACTTAAAACAACTTGAGCTTGAGTTAGTCAAGGAAAGAAAGACAACAAAGAGGAAGCTAAAGGAAGAAACTGCAAAGTTAAGAGTCATCATCCAAAAGAGCATGAAGAAGTCTGCTGACAGGCAGAGGATGATGAGCTTCTTGAAGTTGTATGGATTCTCCGGAAGGAGACTTGGACCCATGTCTCTCTCCACTATAGATGAGCATATCAGGGTAATCAAGCAGAAGATTAAGAGTGGAGAGCTCACTGACTTACACTCCAATCTAAGTCAGGCTCCACCTGAAGTGGAGGTTAAGGTTAAACAACCAAAGATAACACAACTCGAACCTCCTGCTAATGCTCAACAAGCTTCATCTTCTGATCCACAGCAGGGTCAACCTCCCTCTCCATCTGAACTTGAGAGAGAGGAAGTTCCAACTGAGAGAGACAACAAAGATCAATCTGGTACTGCAGGCCAGTCTTCTCGGTTAAAATCTAGAAAGAGAATGAAGAGGATGGCTTCTAGACCAAAGCCTAAGAAGAAGAAGCCTGCACCCTCTTCAAAACCTCAGGATGAATCAGAACAACCTGAGGATGTGCAGCCAGAGGAAGCTACACCAACTCCAATTCAAATAGCTCCTCTAGCAATAGGAAGACCCATCTTGTCTTGGACATACACCACAAATCCAGAAAGATGGCATGTTATTAGAGATCAAGGCACTGAATACATTTATACATGGCAAGATATGTTTCAGTTGCCTCTGGATGACCTCTTTGACATTAGAAGACACTTTGACAGCCTGAAGGATCCTGATCATCTTATGAAGAAAGGAATGGTGATCTTCCTAATGAGGACTGTTAATATCTGAAGTTTTCTAAGTGTTTTGGTAGCATCAGCCTAGGGGGAGTTTGTAGAGATTAATGGAAAGGCTGATGCAACCTAAACATCTTAAGTATTTCGTGCATGCTGCACAAGTGCATTAAAGAAGAAGCTTAGGAAGTTTCACACATGAAACAGAAAAATACTCTAAGTGTGAAATCTTCCGAAGCCAAACATGAAGTCTTCCGAAGCCTCAGAGACAAAGTCTTCCGAAGCTTCAACTCATGAAGACAGATTTCTTCTGAAGACTTTTAGTAACATGCTTTATCTGATGTACTATTCCATAAAGCTGATCACCTTTCCGCTGCACCTCTGCAAGTCACCAACTTACATGAGTTGGTGAAAAGGTCCATGCTTTTGGTAACTGTACATTGAGGTCTTGAGTCTGTAACTTTCTACTTTATGTACTTTATTCTTTTCGTAATAGATAAGGATGTGAGCTATGGCATGTCATAGTCACAAGTCAACAGGCAATCTGCCTTTTGACTCTACAATTAATTTTGTTTGTGTCTAGTCAATTGTATCCAGCTGGCTTTCATAGTATAGCCGGCTGTAGGATGTAGTATAAGTATCTCATGTTCTTGTATCTTTCGAATATACTTTTGTAACACTTGTAATAGAACATAGAGAATGCAATATACTGCATTCTTGAAAACCATACACTTGTGTTCTTTGTGTTCTGTCTCTTGCATTACTTGTGTTCTTAGTATCTCAACACCTGGTTAATCCAGTTTACTGTTTGATAAAGTTTAGTTAATCTCCTCTTTGTGTCGTTGTGTTGTAACTATAACCCTTCAACGATCCTGCATTATATAATATATATATATATATATATATATATATATATAATATATATATATATATATATTATATATATATATATATATATATATATATATATATGATCCTAAGAAAACCAAGTACTTTTAAGAAAACTAAGAAAACCATTTCTAGTTAATCATAATTTTTCATTACATATTTATATTTATTGTATTCAAAGGGTGTTTTAGTAATTTTGTATCTTAATTATTTTTAGTATATACGGGGATGTAATGAGACGGGATCGTCATAACACATGGTAAGCGATAGAGATGCAATATAATAAATGATAACAAGCGTGTCATGACGACACCCGACAACAAGGGGACTTGTGACGTGTTTAGTCAATATTCACGACAACATAGCCATAAGCATAAACATGATGCATGAACCACATGAACAAAGATGATAACATTGTAATGTATTTTCCCACAACCTGGGAACAAGTATCAAAGAGTAATGTTGTTTTAAAACAGGCTACAACAAATTTTTTCAAAATGAATTTAGTCCCAACATGCATCCTAGGGTCTCCACTAAGGCAGCACACCTAGATCTTCAGTTAGCATGATCACCTGAAAAGATATGCTCAAAATGGTCAACAAAATTGTTGGTGAGCTCGCAGGTTTAAAAGTAAATAAGTAATTGATGTTGTATAATGTTTTGTTGCGGAATACCATGAATACAGTTATAAGTAAGCAAAATCACATGACATGAGCTTTACAACCAAACCTAACGACGTACACAAAGAATCTTGTAGGAATATATTCACCCAAAGCCCGTTCCTGGCGACTGTTGGTACTAACTAGTATACCAACGAACAAGAGTGGGGGTGTCAACCCAGTACTACTACCAATACCTATCCGTCGGTTCCCACACTGGAATTAAATGGTTGTAAGAAAGAACCACAAAGCAGACTCAAGCATGTATCAGATAAGTACTCACAAAACAGTAGCACGTTGATTCCAAGCATGTAAATTATATGTGTGTTGTACAACATGAAAAGTGGGTGAGCATACTTTTCCCCCAAGTTTGTAAATGATTGTAAAGTTGTATAGTATAAAAGGGGCCACGAAACTCACTTGTTAGGTGGTAAGTATGAATGATCAAGTTCCAAATGTTGTATGCAATGAACGGTCAAACACCTATTGACAGTTATTGTTGAGCATTAATGTTATGTATAAAGAAAATAGTAATGTTTGGTCGGTTTGGGTTGTATCGGGTCGGTCGTGGGTATCACACATAAGCAGGCACACGTATCAGATCTTATGTAGATCTAAGTACTAGGAGTAGTCGTCATTGCTAATGACATTCGTGTAAAGATCCCATTGTTATAAGAGAAAGTACGTGTTAAATATTTGTAGTCCCAAATGGGTTGTTGATAATTGTAAAATGTTAGGTTAGTTTAAATTGAAATATTATATGCATGTTGATAGCGTTGACTTTAATCTTTATGGTCAAGCAATGACACTTTTACTGATGTTACCTTATCATCACATGACATTCAAGAAGGGAATTCACACACACAGCACCATCAGTCACACAACAGGACCAGACGCTCGACTCAACACTCCATTCATACGAATCAACCTTCAATCGTACGAATCAGCTTCATTCGCACGATTGAATCTTCATTCGCACGACTGGCATTCAGTCGTACCACACAACACCCAATCGCACGACTTAACCTCCATACGCACGAATCAACCTTCATTCGTACGAATCAGCTTCATTCGTACGACTGAACCTTTATTCGTACGATTGGCCTTCAGTCGTGCGATACACGCACAGTCACATACATTCATTCATCCGCATTGACTCAATCGCACACAACATTCATCCGCATTGACTCAATCACACACAACATTCGATCGCATGACTTAGTCGCATGACATCCCCAGTCACACGACTCAGTCGCCCGAATGACACAGTCGCATGACTCAATCGCACGATTCACCCAGTCGCATGGCTCAGTCGCATGGCTCAGTCGCATGACAGACCCAATCGCCTGAACTGCAGGTTCGCGACTACTGAAGTGCAGAACAGCCTTCGGTTGCCCCGAGCACGGGTTTTACACAACAAGGACTTCCAGAAACACACTACAAACACACACAAACAAGAAGTACGCGCAGAAAGACATCACACGTACCCACATGACCTCTTATGTTCGGGTTGACCCAAACACCCGAAACCCTAGAATTGGACAACAGTAAAACAAGCAAGAAAGAGACAACCAAGGTCGTCTACCTGCAAGGATGGAGTAGACTAGGTTGTAGATGAAGTCTAGACGAGACCAAATGGGGCGTTTTTGGTGCAAAAGTGAAGAAGATATGTGGCGAAGAAGAAAATAAAGAAGAAGTGAAGAAGATGAAGAAAATGACTGGGAATGAGGTTTTTATACCCATCCCAAGTTTGAAAAATGTCAATTTTTAGTCCCTGCACTTAGCCCCCGAGTTCCCAAAGTTTGTTTCGGTTGATTACGACCTTAAAATTGCTCGTTATATTAATGTTAAAAGTGTGTTTAATGGTAATTGATAACTTAAAATGGTTTTATTAATGACGATGGTTATAAATAAAAAATGATATAATTAGTGATGATGGTGATGAAATTTATAAAAGGTTTAGGTTTAGCACACGTTCACGAAGGAAGTACAAGTACAAGGATAATAAAGCAAGTATGATCTTCACAACAGGAGTTCATGAAGAAGAGGAAGAACAGTTAAGAAAAGTTGATGGTTAATTATGTTGATTGACGGACCTTAAGGTGACGAATATACTCATTGTTGACCAAATCCTATCTTTTTCTCCATGATTGAACAACCCCATATACATAATGTTTGAAAAACCTACTACATCGAACCATTGGATTCTTGACCAATTCGATTCTTGCCCAATTCATAGACTACGTGAATGGTATGTTAAGATATTAAAATCAAAGTAGTGATGATGATGCAATTATGTCAAAGGTTGTGTGGTTTGTTAATAAATCAAAGAGTAAGGAGACAATGAAGATGAAATAAAGTTCGAGGTTAGCAATAATTGAATTGGTTCTTGAAATTCAAGCAATGAATGGGTTCACAAGTATATTTTTTCTATTGCTACCATGGATGGTGATGAAAGAAAGAACATGTAGACTTGTTATGTAACTAGGGTTACATATACGTAACTTAAGAATAAGAAAACTGAAGAAACAAAAGGATGGATCTAAGGTATCACAAGAAGGAAGAGCAATAAAAGCAATACGAAAGAAGATATAAAATGATACGTAACCCACTACATACTTAAACATGTATGAGTTACATATACATATTTGGCCAATTTGATTTTTCACATAGTGTTTCTTTATTTGTATCTACATAATTGATATTAAAAAAACTTCAATTAATTCCAACAGTCTTCTGTTTATTTGATCAAGAAGGTAACAATTTCTTTATTATTTTCAACTGATTGTTAATTTTAATACATTTATTTTAAAATTCTATTCTTGTATACCATTTAGGATAGAATATAATTCTTTCATAATGATTACCACAACGTTGAAATCACCCAATTTTTGACGCAAGTCATAACAAAGAAGAATCCAAATGATATTTTTGACACCAGAGATCATTTACAAATAGAAAGTTCAACAATATTAAACTTGCCCCATATGAATCAATCAAATCGATTATATATCTTACCGGTGTTGAAAATTAAAGTATTCGTTAACATGTATTTAGTAATTGATTTTGAACTTGTATAAAATTTTTCATTTAAATTAGTTATTACATATACGTAAATTTCATCATTTTAGTGTACCAGTAATCATGTTGTATTTTTTATTTGTTTTCAGATTACTTACATATATGTAAGTTTTACCATTTAAAGTAACAGTATGCATATTGTTTGTTTTTTCTTTATTTTCTAATTGTTTACATCTATGTAGCTTATCAAAATGTTGTAATAATAATTGGTATGTTACAACAGAAGATACTATACATATTCCATACATTATAAAGATGTTTAATAATTATTAATTTATTTTAAGAGAATGAATACATTTGTTTATCTGTGAATTATAAATTACTATTTTACTAAAATTCTCATAATTTATTGTATTATTTCATGTTGTCTATAGGAAAATTCCTTGTGTACCAATGTATATGATTTTCACACCCCGATTGACGGCGGAATCATCGGAGGCGGACGAATGTGAAATGATTCTTCGTAGCACATGGAACTAATAAGTTGAAATAATATTAAATATCATTTTATTGAATATTACAAGACAATTAAATCATTACAATACAAACAAAATATAAACAACAACATAAGTTTTTCAATTAAACTAAGTTCAAGTCTTATATGAGCATGAAGAGAATCTAAAGTATCAAACCTAAAACATGTTAAAAATAAAAGGGGTCAACTTTGAAAGTTGGTGAGTTTCCATGGGTTAAACATACATACATACATATATATATATACATACATACATATATATATATATATATATATATAATATATATAAGATTTATAAGTTGCAATTCATGTTAGTGGTTATGAATTATGCAAGTTTATATAACACATAACACATATAGCTATAATCAAATCTTGACAGATTACAAGATTACAAGATTAAACGATGAACTAAGTGTACTTGGATTAACCAAGTAGGCTTGTCATGCTCATAGATCTATGACGTCGCCAGGCAAGCAATAGTTAATGATTGTCAACATATAATGTATATCATATAACACTCACAATAATATCAATAACCATGACAAAAGTAAAGATGAATTGCATGTGCATTTACAAGTATCAAGATGTTTACAAGTGTAAGATTATAAAATTAACATGTTTTACCCCAAAATGTGTGAAATAAAGTAAAAAGAGGCATGAAGAACTCACCTGGAAAACTCAAATGATGAAGGGTGCACTTAAGATAATAATAAGAAAATAAGATGGTTCCAAAAATTCCTTCACGATTCAACATAAGATTTGGTGTCTTAGGATTAGAATAAAGATAAGATTAATGACTATATACGAATTAGGGTTTCGATTGGAATTTGGGGGGTTTTAATAATTAAGTCAACTAGAATCGATTATGTTTTGGTTCAATGAAAATGGTATAGATCAATTAAGATTGAAAATGATAAAGAATGATTTAATAATTTAATTTATTGATTTAATAAAGATTAAATATAATGTATGAAAAGAATAATTAATTTAATAATTAATTATCTAACTTTTGGTAAAGATAATTGAATGACTTGCAAAATTATTTAAAATCATTTTATATTGATTTTTATAATGGTCTTATAATATCAAAGCCTTAAATAAAGAATAATAGTAAATTATATCGTTTTATAAATGTCAAGAATTTAAGTAACAGTTTAAGGAATAAATTTATAAACTAAATGATATACATGGTTAAATAAATGGATGATTAATTAATTATCTAAATAACTATTTGAATAATTATTTATTTAACATATATATTTATAATGTTTTAAATAATCTACATTTGAACCATAATAGGTTTATAACATTTAAATCACATAAAATAATTAATATTATTTTTATAACCTTTATTATCATTTATAAGGTAATTAAATTTAAAATCATAAGTTTTTAAAACCTTTAAAATTAATTTAATAAATTCTGAAATGTTTTAGTTAATAAATTAATTTTTACTTTGATTTAATAATACATTAGTATATTTCTGGAGTTTAAAATATATAAAATGACTTAAAAAAATAAATGTCGATGGTGGGGTTCAAACCCACGATCTTGATTGGGTGAAGGTGGATTCTTAACCGGTTGGGCTAGAAGCCCAGATCTGATCAAGTGCTCTTTTAAATATTTAAAAATATCAGTTGCGAAATCACCCAATTTCATATAAACCCTAACTTGATTTGATCCAAATTAAACACGATTTTGAAGTTGTTAACGGAATCCAACTTAGGGCTTTTGATCCCTAAGTGAAACCGAGTATATAGATGTGTGAAACTTACGTGATTGAGTTTGAATTTGAATTTGATGAAAATGATAGTAAGAACGATCGCGACTACGTTGATGTTGATTCAAGAAGCAAACATTGTTTATACTCAAATTAATCTTGTGCGAAGCTTCTAGTGGAGATGATGAGTCAAAGCCCTCGCCCAAATTTTGTTTAAGGTGCCCAAAAGAGGTGTTTGAGTTATGAGTTGGTTTTGGGTGCTTCGAGTATAATATGATTATAGTTACACGATGTTAACAACAATGGTTGATATGCTTGAAATCGTAATCATCTCATGAGCGTTTTTGTTCAATTAATTCGGTTAATTGTGTTAGTGATTAAGGCATAACCGTTTGAAATTTAAATGTGATGTTCGGTTTCTAGTTTGAATGTTCTTAATAGCACTTAAAATCGAATTAAAACATGGTAGCAGGTTCGAATCCGCGTCACGAGAGTTGAGGGACGGTTTAATTGGGTTAAAAAATCGATGGCTATTGGGGTTTAGGGCTCGCCGGAGTTAGCCGGACTTGCGGCTGGAGATTTGGCCGAGAAAATGGTGATGGGGGTGGTGTGGGTGGTTTGGGTAAATTTGGGTTTTAGAACAAATTTACACTTTTGGTCCCTATGATTTTTAATAGTTATTATTTCATGTAATAACTTTAAAACAAAGTTTTATGATTTGCAAATTTGCCCCCAAACTTATTATCACCTTGGTTTTGTAAAACCATGATTAATTAATAAATACAATTTTATTTTGTAAAGTCTTTATAACCCTTTTTTAAATCTTAAAAAAATGTTTTATAATTTCTTTATTTATTATAAATTCATAATTAAGACCATAATTAAGAATAAACTCTATTAATGTTTGTAAAACGTGTGAATTGAATTGTTTGAAATTAAATGGTTTAATTCTCATAATCATTTATGAAAATCTTTTAAGTTTTGCAACAAATTTCACTTCATAAATTATAAAATTTAAATTGAATATAAATGGTAAACTCATTGTATTTGAAAGATTAAATTGACTTAAATAACTAACTTATGAATTTGCTTTCTAAAATTGCTAAACAAGTTCGGGTCATATTTTCAAAATAAGCAGATGTTACAATGATCCTCCTAACAAAACCCAACATTGGACCGCGAAAGTAGTAACTGGGTACAAGCTTTTCGTAGAGAGCAAATATGATATATAGGAAGATGTGTGAGGCGTATGCAATAAAGTTACGCATATGTAACCACAACTACATTTGTGTTGTAGTTATATAAATGACATCAGGTTACATATGTGAAACCACATATACATATGTGTCAAATTTATGAGTTTAATATATTGTGTTGTACAAGCTATATGTTATAGTTACATGCACCTACATGTCAACTATTACATATATATATATATATATATACACACACACACACACACGATAACCAATAAAACCTATAAAACTGGTATGGGTAACTTGTCATTCCCTAAAATCGCCATTAGTGGATTGGTTTAAAGTTCCATCAAATCTGGCTTACCTATAAAGATCTATTTTTACATCAAAGTTTAACCTCAATCTTTACTCATATTAAGATATAGATTTTCCTACATAATTATTTCTTGCTATTATATTAGATATTAAATAAAAAGTTAGATTATTTGAGTACTATGCATGATTGTATCTTCTACTTAAAAGGATGATGAGATGTTTGATAGGTTTCCATGTGAATTTTATGAGGTATGAGTGAAGATGTTGGATATCATAAGTTGAGGGGTCTAATGTGCCAGACGTGAAAGTTAAGGCTGGTTGTGAGAGGAGATTAAGTTAGGGACTGTTTGGTCATTTTCGAATGAATAATTGTTGAATCAATAAGATGTATGAACCACTAAATACTAAAACATTAAGAACTAGTATATCGTTTAACTATTAAAAAGCAAATATTTGACCAATTCAGATAAGAGGTGCTAACTATTTAGCATTAGTATAATGCTTAACCATTTGGAGGCAAATGTTTGAACCATTCAAACATTTGCTTGTAAAACAAACAGTCTGAACCATTCTGATTTCCAAACCGTCAAGAGGCTGAAACAAACAACTCCTTAGACTCGTGTCAAGATTGGAGTCAAAAAGTACGAAGGAGATTAAGTCCGACTCACGTTAAGGTTGGATATAAGAGCTCAAATTTCAACCAATTTATAAAAATATTTCAATTGCTTAAAAGTTCATGAAGTGATTTAAGTCTTGGATATCATAAAACCATTTCCTTTTAATTTCACGTGATTTTGGTATAAATAGGTTTATGAATCAAGTACGGTGAAATGTGATGCAACGGGATCATAAGAAATTAAACTGATCAAATTATGACGGTAGTGAAAAAATAATAACTGACATTATTCGCTTCAACCTTGGTGGTTTGGTCTAGATTCGTCTTGTCCGGCTATTAAAAACTCGACGATGATTTTTTTCCAACCTAGAAAGTATACCGTCTGAATGTTAGATATAATTGTTTTCGGTTCTTTTTATCATTGTCTTATTCATTTGATAGCCAAGTATATTGTTTTCGTGTTTTGTTTCTTGGTTATTATCTATTAGTTTGTTTTGGTTGTTATCTTTTAGTTTTTTTCATAAAACTCTAGTAAGTATTTGTTTGTGTTGAATGGAACCACAAAATTTTAAGACTGAATCTATTTTCCATCACCATTTGAATTTATAGCCTTTGTAACTTTATGGTTTCCATGTCATTTGATCGCGCTTTTGTTTTCGCATCATGTGTGTTTTTAAAGGAAAAGAAGGGAAAAGAATATTGGTAATAAAAGCATAACAAATCTATGTGTTCCTCCTTGTTTTCATGCCTCCCCCTCATTACATATTATTCACGTCGTTAATTGATTATATCCACCATTTGTATCATATTGCATCAAACAACACTAATTAAAATTGTCCTAGGTTAGGTCTTACTACATGCAAGAACATTCGACATCATAAACTTCAGAAATAACAAAGACGCATGTTACATATACTTTGGACTAGCACCCCAAGCAAAGAGTGCCCACGTGCAGAAAGACCGGACCTCTATAATCTAAATAGACCGTTGTAATAACTAAGACATAAATATCATAAAAACAAAAGACCAGTTGGCATATTTACAAATGAAACTCAAATCATTGATCTTAAAAATATTTTCATCAATATAACTTCAAATGATTTTATTTTTCGTTCAAACCCCTATCATCTTGTATCATAAATGAACACTTGCAAACACATGTCCTAAATGTCTCGCAACAGGGACTGTAGAAGTCTTTAAACAAGCAGGTCAACACACATGTTCTTCATTGGCTACCTTTGATCCCAAATCATCCCTCCTACTTTTCAAGTCTCACTTGCTTTTTCTTGCAATTTGATCTAAAATCCCTCAAATCCCTTTTGGGTATTCTTAAACCCTACGAAAGCTGTCAGATTTCTTCAGCCAACAAGTCAATCTTTATGAACACATGATCGTTGGTTCATCCTACTCTTCAATATTCAGCTTCTTTTCGGTCTTTAAATCAATCCCCTTTTGAGTTTTGAATCTTTCTCTTGATCTGCGACAATGGGCGGTTGTTTCAGCAAGAAAACTCGTCACACCTCAAATTCTAATGGCTACAGGCCTTCAAAACATCAAAATTACCAAACAGTTGCTGAAAGATACGAGAAACCCACATCCAATTACACCCAATCTCAACCGAGACCCACCACCGTCAGCACCAGCAGCAGCCGCGTCAGCCACCACCACCGCCGCCGCCACAACACACAACACCACCCACTAACCCATCGCCACCGCCCCTAAACCCTAGACCTGCTCAAAGTTCAGACCCTAATACCATATTAGGGAAGCCATTTGAGGACATAAGAAGATACTATACACTTGGAAAAGAATTGGGTAGAGGTCAATTTGGTGTGACTTATCTTTGTACTGAGAATTCATCTGGTCATACTTATGCTTGTAAATCAATCTTGAAAAGGAAGCTTTCAAGCAAGAATGATAGAGATGATATCAAGAGGGAGATTCAGATTATGCAGCATTTGAGTGGTCAACCAAATATTGTTGAGTTTAAAGGGGCTTATGAAGATAGGCAATCTGTTCATCTTGTGATGGAGCTATGTGCAGGTGGGGAGCTGTTTGATAGGATCATAGCTCAGGGGCATTACACTGAGAAAGCTGCAGCTACAATTTGTAGGCAGATTGTGAATGTTGTTCATGTTTGCCATTTTATGGGTGTGATGCACAGGGACCTCAAGCCTGAGAATTTCTTGCTTTCTAGCAAGGATCAAAATTCGATGTTAAAAGCAACAGATTTTGGGTTGTCTGTGTTTATCGAAGAAGGTACATCAATACTTGTTAAATTATGTTTCCATATGTGATATGTCGATAATTATATTGTAGAAGTAATTGTGTTTATCTTGATCTTTTATGTTTAATCTAATGCAATACTGTGGTGCCATTGAAACCTAAGTTGCATCTTCCTGGATAGTTTAAAGGTCTTGTAACCGCGTTTGGTCTACATATGTGTTTGTTTGTGTGAGAACGAACTAAGTTTGAGATGAGCAAATGAACTTATGGTAACAACAGCTCATTGGATTCAAGTCCACAAACGTGTGGTGTGTGACAGTTTTAAGTTAATAAGATGTTGCTAGCCTAGCCTACTGGTTTTCATTGATTAGGGCATTACATGGAGTCCATATGTGACTTTCGCATCTGTCTCTATGGTTCATGAATTTAGTATCTAATAAAACCAATAAACCATAGCAAACTACCTCGATCGTTTGTACCTCCATGCCCATTTCCTGTGGAGAATGAGCTGTTTGACACTCTCAGTCGTTATATGGGCTACCATTATCCTCTTACTGTGTTTGTAGTTCATTTGAGATGTTTCTTTGGGCACGTTCGCTGCTTTGGGCTTGGGTGTTACGGTATTTTGTTGATTGTTGAAGACTTGAACAAGTTAAGTTGATAAGCCTAGTTTCATTAGTATTTTTTTAGATAAGTTTTAAGTAATTCCTTTATCATTATCTTTCATTAATTTGAGGTAAGCCCTGGAGAGTAAGGTAACAGGGAGCTAGTTACTTGTCCTACAGTATTAGATAAGGATGTCTTTTAGTATAAAGCGGGCCTTAGGGTTGTAATTTTATCATGCTGCTTACTATTTACGATAATTGGGAGATCTGATTGACCTCTCGAATGCAAATTGAACCTTTTATTACTTTTTTCTGTTTTTTGATTAATTTCCATTATTTAAATGAGCCTGTTCTTATCAGTTATTGTAACTGTATCATGTATGATGTTTTCTGTCAAAACAAAATCTTATGCAAGTATATTTTCCATTCTTGGTCTGTTTTGGGATTTAAATTTTCATGCTTTGATTATTAATGGGAAATATTTTTCAGGGAAGGTGCACCGTGACATAGTTGGTAGTGCATACTACGTTGCTCCGGAGGTGCTGAGGCGTAGTTATGGGAAGGAAATAGATATTTGGAGTGCAGGGATAATGTTATATATTTTATTAAGTGGTGTACCTCCATTCTGGGCAGGTAAGAGAATTGTAATGACTTTTTGTTTTCATATTCCATTTTTTTCTTCAGTTTTCTATTTAACCAATAGTAATCTTTCTTATATGTTTATAGAGACTGAAAAGGGCATATTTGATGCTATACTAGAAGGGGATATCGACTTTGAAAGTGACCCATGGCCCACAATATCAAGGGGTGCCAAAGATCTTGTCCGTAAAATGTTAACACAAGATCCAAGAAAGAGAATTACTTCTGCCCAAGTTCTTGGTATTCATTAATAGTTTATTTTAATGTGCATTTCGGTAAACAAATTACATTTTAACATTTGGATCTTACGCTTGCATGAATTTCTCAACTTCTCCACCATTTTGAGTTTTTGACTATAAGCATCATTGACAATCACTGTGGCACCTATCAGAACTTCATGACAATCTTTTAGTAATTATTCGACAGCACACCTAGTATCGTGTTGATTATTTGTCAAATGTCTTAAATGTCTAATCATGGACCATGATGAACCTCACCAGTCCATTGTACCAATGACAAGGGACAAGTGGGGTATTCTACTTTAAAGTTTTGCCAAAAAATAGGTTGCATTTTCGTGAACTTTGAACTTAAAGTTTTCATGGGGTGGTGCAGAGAGAGTATTCGACAACAATTATAAGTTGCAATTTCCCAAGATAGTCTTTACCTGTTTTTGAATGGACTAAATTATAATCTGTACAGTGCCAGTAGTATCACTAAAACAGTTGTTTGTCTTATTCTTGCTAAGTTTCACTAGTGAAATAAAAATAGAACTATGGAAGTACCAGAAAATTATGTTATCATGATTTTATTCATGTGCATGGAATCATGGATTTATACATATAATCCCTATGCATCTGAATTACCTTAATAACAACATAGTGTAATATTATCATATTCATTACTGTCAGTATATCTGAATGAGTAGTCATTGATGATCTAATTAGTAAGTTTGGATGCTAACTTGAACACCCCCAAAACAAAACCGTTAGAATTTTTAAGGAATAGTGATCTATTTTTTGTTTTAATCTTCCATTATGCATACGTGTGTCTGATTAATCCTTGATTTGATTTATTTAATATTTAGAGCATCCATGGCTTAGAGAAGGCGGAGAAGCGTTAGACAAACCGATAGATAGTGCTGTACTGTCCAGAATGAAGCAATTCAGAGCAATGAATAAGCTCAAAAAACTTGCTTTAAAAGTAAGCTTTGAACGTGTTTTTATTGCACATGTAGGAAATGAATATTAATCTTGCAATTGACAAATTACTATTACGGGCTTTGTTGGAATCAACAATGTAATCTTGCTTTGATTTTCTTGATGTGAAATCGCCTTTTCCTTGCACCGAAATTGCCTTTTACTTGCACCATGTCATTATAGAACATAATCTTGTCATAAGAACAACATAGTTTATATTCTTATTATTTACTATGATTCTGTAAATTTAGGGTCGAAATAATCAGAATTCAGTGAAGCAGTTATGATCAAAAGGGTGTGTAAGAAAACGTATCATTAAGATAAATGTATAGTTACCTACCTATCTCCCTCTTTAGCCAACTAATTATCTGATTCTGATCATGATATTTTAGACCACAATAATTAAAACACATCCAGATTTACATGAAATATCTATGCCAGCTATTCATCAAGTTATTGATTAGGGTGTTATTCTTTTATACCATCTGACTCCATTTTTTGGGACCCACATTATGTTCTTGTTCTTCTTGCATTATGTGATAAACCGAAGAAAATCATTATAAATCCCTGAAACTGTGTATGTGAAAATGCCACCAGGTAATTGCAGAAAGTATGTCTGAAGAAGAAATTAAAGGTCTCAAAGCAATGTTTGTCAACATGGACACTGATAAAAGTGGTTCAATCACTTATGAGGAATTGAAGACAGGACTAGCAAGGCTCGGTTCCAAGCTATCAGAAGCTGAAGTTAAACAACTCATGGAAGCCGTGAGTTCTTAATTTATGCGTTTATATTATGATATAAGTTTCCTAAGCCTTTTTATCTTTTTCCCCTCAATATAATCTAGGGCAAGCTCTTACAAATTAGAGAAAAACATTACACTATTTTATTTTATTTTAGCAACCAACCGTGATTTAGGTGCAAATTAGAAACATACTAACAATTTGTTACTGGTTTTAGCAGGCAACCTCATGTTTAACTGATTTTACTCGAAACTGGTTGATACCATGCCAGCCGCCACATAGCGAAATAAATTATTGACAAGTTTGCAAAAATCTTAAATTTTAAATTTTTTGACATTTATGGATATTAAATATTTAAATGTCACATGGCATGTACATTCACCCTGAATGACAAAATATGATGCCGTGTAGCAACCTTTTAGAAAATTAGCAAAAGTTGACATGCTACTGTTGTGACCCAATTATTTGCTGCTACAATTAGTTATTAAACGAACCATTGACTTGGAAAACATGCATTCACATTATAGGTATTTAAGGATGAAATGGAAAAAAAATAGTAAATTACAACTATTCTTTATAAGCGTGGACAATCTTTTTTGGGACAAACTAAAATAACAATGTGTAGGATTTTTGGATGGAGTAACTTGGTTGCTATAATTGGTAGTAAAATGTAAATTGATTTCTATTTTGCAATCTAATTTAGAGTTGGTTGCTAAACTCATGAAGACAAGTACAGTTTGCATCGTTTTAATTTATTTTTCCTATAATTCAATACTTATGACATTTCAGGCTGACGTGGATGGAAATGGAACAATGACTACATTGAGTTCATAACTGCCACCATGCACAGACATAGGCTCGAAAGAGATGAACATCTATATAAAGCCTTCTGTCATTTTGATACTGATAACAGCGGGTTAGTTCCCTTTTAGTATAATATTATTCCTACTTTTTCCTTTTAATGCATAAATGCTTGTTACTTATATCCATGTCCTCTCAAATTTAGCTTGGAACTAATCACAGGAATAATAATGTTTATACCAAGAATTATGTATGTAGAATTGTTGTAAGATATTTAGTGGCATACTCTCTTTGCTTAAGAAAACTGCTACAATTTCCTTTCCTTTGTCATCTCAAAGAAATTATTATGTTGCGTTTTTGTCATAAAAAAAGAATTGGGGGTATCAATATACTGTCACTGTTGAAGAATATCCACTATTTACTAAAAGTTTTTTTTATAAAACAAAAAGATACAAGCCTAGTCAAAGTTGTAGTTTCATTGTTTTAGTCTTGAGGTCGAATATGTTTTTATCTTTGATGAGATTTTAGAACTCAGAAGCCAAGTTTGATAACTAGTATCAAACCTTTTAACAAGCAATACATTATTGTCTGTTTTAGTGTTAAAGTTCGTCATGAACTCCATACGGAATTGGAGTTTGCTTAGTCTTTAGTTTGACTTCAAAAGTCAAAAGACTTTCTTGGATCAAGAGTTATGAAATTAGTAGTTTATGTGGATTATATTCTGTGATCTAACCTGCTATGGTGGTGGCACAGATACATCACCAGGGATGAACTAGAAACAGCCATGAAGCAATATGGCATGGGCGATGAAGCTACCATCAAGGATATCATTTCTGAAGTGGATACTGATAATGTAATCTATTTTACATATCTTTTTTGATGCAAATAAACCTTTATTCTCACAAATGTTGCTTACACAAAAACACCCCATCAAGTATGATGGTCACATAAATAGTTCCGATAAGCAGATAATTAGTTTAATAAGCAAAATGATATGATATCATACGGTATGATAAAGATTTTGTCTTTTGAACAGGATGGAAGAATCAACTATGAAGAGTTCTGCAATATGATGAGAAGTGGAACCGCACATCAAGCCAAGCTCTTTTGATGTTTTTATATCTCTTGGTAATATGTAGATGACGCTTTTGCTGGATTATTGTTATTATTTTTTGGATTAACGAGTTTTGTTGGTTTGTTTACTCATGTTATGGTAATGGTCACTTATATATGTTTGTTTAGCATGATTGTAATATACAACCCTTGTGTCTTATAGCGTTTAGGTCATGCTACCATTACTTGTGCACTAATGTTACATAACCAATCTTTTGCATTCATTATTCAAGCGAACTGTTTTTAGTTATTACTCTTTCGTTATTCATGTATTAACAATTGCATATTTAAATAAAAGTGTGTATATAACGGAAAGTTAGAATACAAAAGTCTTTATTGTATAAGGTATACGAAGTTATCATATAAGAAGGAATACGAACAGGTGAAATCTAAAATTATTATGTAGGGATAAAATTATCATACAAGGGTGAACTTATAACGTAGAAACTATTTTTACGTGATAATTTTATCTTTGTGTGATAAGTTTACGCAAGTGTAATAATTTTTGTGAATAATTTCACCTATGCTTTTATATGGAAATAAACATTGTACATAAGACTTTATATATGTATCTATAGGTGTGTGTATGTATAATGTAATTAGTTGTTTGTATTTATCATAGAACTAAACAAATTTAAATAAGTTTCTTATTCTATTTGAGCTGAATACGGAATGGGCTCGGCCCAAGAGAAGTTTTGCCTGCTGAACCCCAGTAATATTTGTTTCTAACGTCTAAGGAATTATTATTTATTATTATTTTTGTTATTAGTTTTAATCAAAATTGTTCTATTAAAATCAATTTTTTACCTTTTACGTAATGATAACCATTTGATCTTCATAAGTTTGAAGAATGCTAATATATAACATACCAAATATTTTTTTATTGTTTATTTGGATTTAGAAGTCACCATTTCATCAATTTATAACATGGTAACCTATACAAAATCCGAATATGAATCATGCAACATAAAAGTTGGCCTTGAAACTAATTTTGGACCACTATAAAACCATTTGTTGGTACCCTACATTGATGGGATCATATGGCACATGGTGGGGCACTTAAATAGCAATGTTTAAAACTTACTTACAATTTAAATACAATTATATTAGTACAAGTAGTTTTCAAGTTAGAACCCCACTAGCTACAGTGTTGCATATGGCTACTGGTCTTTTTAATAACAGACCAATCACAAATTTAATGCATACTTTATCTTCCTCAAATCAACTTTCAAAATTATTGAATTCTACTATACCTTTAATATAATCATTGAATTGTACTATACACTAAACATAATTATTGAATTCTACAATATATTAGGGTGTAGATGGATGTCACTCTTCCTCTCTCCCTCTCTTTTCTATAGTGATGACAAATTTCTTTCACTATCACATGTTAATCTTGAGTTAAAATTACTCTTTCAAGAAATTTGAGTTTTTTAGGAAAAGAATATCAAGAAAATAAGCATATTACCCTTGTGCAGGTGAATATAGTTTGTTTTGTAATGTTATTAACTCTATTCATTATGGCCCTAACAAGATTGCTTTAATGAATACTATTTCTACAATAGAAGTGCTCTTTATATATCATCACAAGTGGCCATGATCATAAAGAGAAAAACAAAGAAAGCATCTGATTAATAGCAAACTAAATATCAAACAACCATCATGCATCATACATACTCATACTCCACCATCATCCATCCACCCATATCTACATTCATTCACTTTCCTTAAAACATATAAAGTAAGAAGAAAAACATGACCTACATTGGAAGCTAACATGATGCTCACACCATCACCATCATCAACTTCTTATTCTCCACATCATCAAGATCATCAAGATCATCAACATCATCAACATCATCAATGGTGCTTGTTTGCAACATTGCACTGCTTTCTGATCTCACCCTTAGTGCCAGTGAGTGGATTGTTCTCAGTTAAAATGGTGATAGCTCTTGAAAAGTGTTTGAAGAAATAATCTTGGCTCTTTGCCATCTTCTTCACAAAAGGTTTAGTCCTCTTGTCATTTGCCAACTGGTGATCCACAATCAACAAGCCCTTGTTGTCCAATATGTTTCTATAGTAGTTGTTGTCGAGTTTCATAGGGGTACCACGGTCATTTCTCACGTACTGCACCGCCTTTGGATCCGGGATGGCGTCCGGGCACTTGTGGAGCATGTGCTCCACATGACCCGCGTCAAGAACTGGGTCCACCTCTGGATACAGACGGTGCACCAACTTTACACAGTGTGTCCTACCCACACTGTGTGAACCTATAACAATAAAACAACAATTAAATAATACATTAGAACCAACTTTAACTGATCAGCTAAACTAAGCCAGCTTCAGCTCAGGCTCGAGCTCGTAGTTAAACAAGCCAACTCGACTTGACTGCTTTATATATTATACATGATGACGATGCATACCTAGCAAAGCAACAACTCCAGGGGTGTCAATGCCGATGTTCTTGAACCTTTCGAGAACAACAGACATGCTCTCGTTATGATCCGGGAGGTATTGCTCCAAGATATCAGCTCGGCTCTTCCGACCATCCCTTCTCCCTGTTTTTAGAGGTATGTACGGTCCACCTAGCTGCCGTAAGTCGAAATCAAGATAATTAAACAAACGAACATAACTGAAAATAATTTAGTATACAACCCACTAATGCACACCGGATGACATTCTTGTAAGTTGCAACATTTGTTGCTGTGAGTACAACTAAGAAACGTGATTTGTACTCCACTAATAACATATTGATTGCTTATTTGTTATGCAACGAAAAGGTTAAAAAAATATTATTTAATTTGATGTTACGACAATATTTATCATATCTAATACTTTAATGTTTAAATGATATAGGAAGAAAACACAAGTTACTAGACTTTTGCGTATGCCAATTGGCGAGGTTTACAGGTTTAGAGCTGAATTTGACAAAAAAATTAAAATAAAGCACAAACTCTTTTCATGAATTTGTTATTTTATATGATTTTCTATCTCTTTGAAATTTGTTCTTTTAATTTATTAAGCTTAATAGTTAGTAAGTAATTACTCGCCCTGATATTAAGATTAAATTCATGGCCTTACATGTAGTTAATAACTTCAAATTAATATGACACTTTCTCTTTCTAAACATTATAAACCACTTTATATATAATAAAATATTCTAAAAATCAAATCAAATGTTTATCTTGTGAAATGATGGGTCAAAAGTTAAATTTGGTAACTTTTTCTTCTTTTAACAACCTAAAACACTAATCCCTAAATGATTTAATGAAATTAAGAACCCACAACTAGATATTTAGTCTTTAACAAGACAACCTAATGATAATTTTATACACACTTTCCAACAAAAAAAATGTAAGTTTAACAACTCTACATAATACAAAATTTTGATAGTCATGATAGATTTTTTTAAACGATAAATATACGATTTTATTAAAAAAATATATATTATCTTAATCAGGTCTATCTATCCGTTTTCTAATCGGATCACATCCACAACCCGCTCAAGGGTAAACCCATAACTAGAAAAACCCAAGCTCAACTATATATAAGTATTTTTGCTCAGAGTCGGGACAAGACTTAAACCAAAACCTTCATATATATATATGTATTAAACATATCACCTTAATCACTTGAACTAAATATCATTAGAAGCTGTGAAGCCTGTGATGATTTAACAATAGATAGAGTAAAGTGCGTGTTTACGGGTGAATAAAAACATTAAAACTGACAAGATTTATATGCATGCACAAATAACAACCAAAATCAGGAAAGATCACTAAATAAGCATATATAAATCACTAAATTTAGTAATTTACCGCAACAATCCCATCTCTTCCAGAGAGTACAAGTATATCAGCACAAGATACAACTCCAGGGCACTCCCTCTCCAGAGCTT
This sequence comes from Flaveria trinervia, assembly GCA_025506515.1. Classification (NCBI taxonomy): domain Eukaryota; kingdom Viridiplantae; phylum Streptophyta; class Magnoliopsida; order Asterales; family Asteraceae; genus Flaveria; species Flaveria trinervia. The sequence continues at coordinate 80,775,895 of CM046452.1, read as the reverse complement.
CTTTAATGGTTTCAAGATACCTGAAGTTCCTAAGCCCAAAGCTCCTATCTGTCTCTTTCTCAGACAGCATCCTCCTTGTTGAGTCCAGAAGCAAAGAAGCATCACAAGACTGCAACCACAAAACACCCAAGTGTTGTACACCACGCATCACTACTTGTACTGTTTTTGTAAAGAGATGATCATATGATATATGATGAGTGTTTACAGTAGTACTACGTGCAGTGAGAGCTGTACGTACTTACCTCAACACCACAGTCATGGAAGATGTTTCTGAGCCAAGAGAAAGCAGTGTTCTTGTGGCGTTTGTAGAGAAGCATGACTTGTTCTTTGATGATGTCTTCTGCTTGTGGGCATGAGTCTTTGTAGAAGTTGAGGGTGAGACCTGAGTCTGACTCAGTGTCTGCAAGTGAAGCGATGGCTGAGAGGGAGAAGATGGTCAAGAAGATGAGAGCTTTAGGAGCCATTGTTGCTCTTTGTGTGGTTGGATAGCAGGTGGTGCTCATGTTCTTATATAATCATCAAGGAGTTGCACAATGATGATGGTTAAAAGAAATTTGTTTTTTTGTATGTGGATGTGAAGTACATCACTACATTGATGGTGATGGTAATGGTGTTTTAACTTTTCTAGTATATTCATCAATGCTGGTTTCTTAATACTCTCTTAATTATAAATGAATGCAATAATTGTAGTTGCTAATTTATAAGTGCAGTAAAATTATTGGTGGCAATTATGGATTTAGAGTTTATTTTGTAGTTATTGTTTTTAAATGTTTCAATTATATAATATTAAACATAATTTTTTGGGTTAATCCGAGTCGGAACATATTGGTCATATGATAAAAATACTAGACAAAAACAAAAAAATATTTTTCTATTATAATAAAATGGTAACTAAGAGGGACATATGATACATCACATTCAAATTTTTATAACTTCTCTCATCTATTAAATAATCATATTAATTACTAATAATATTATTTAGTTTTTTAGATTAAAATAATTTTTGAATAAATAACAAAGATATTTATTTATTAGTGTTGATTCTATAGAAATAATTTTTTATAAAATAAATATTTTTCTAAAACATAAAACTTTTTAAAAATACAAAGTATTTTGGTGCTTTTAGAAAGTAAAATTTTATGAACAAAAAATATTAAATTATGAGTTATAATTAGAAAGTTATTAAAATGACCTTTTTTAAAACTTTTATTTTATTTATAATAAAAAAATTCAATCACATTTTAACTTAAAATACCATTGTATATTAATAAGCTTTTATTATATTTAATATTTTTATCCCTTAGCCGGTCCGATTCGCTATGGTTCGTTTTTGTCTGGTCGAACGGTCGGACCGGGAAAAAAGGGGTGTTGAACCATAAATTAGTGTGTTACGTATACAAATATAGTTAAGTTTATATATGACTTTAAAATACATATATAAATCATATATAAATTACTTCTATTTAATTACATATATACTATATATATTAAATACTATATATATAATTATGACGTTATTCGATTTTAAAATCCGGTCTGACCGGTTTGATCACCAAACCAGTAAGGCGTCATGTTCGACATCCAATCCGGTTCTGAAAACATTGATACACAGGTTTACTAAAGTTAGTCACTAATACATGTAAAGAACACTATTATTAATAATTGTGTATTGGTAGTGGGCTTATTTAATTAAGAGTAAAATGTCATTTTTGTCCGTAACGTTATGTTGAATTTGTCATTTCAATCCAAAAACTTTTTTTTTACCATTTTAGTCACTGTAGTTTATCAAATGTTACCATTTGCATCCACTCCACTAACTCCGTTAAGAACATCGTTAAATGTGAGGGTTATTTAGTCTTTTCAACACCCTAATTATCCAGTTAAAACAAAATTCAATTAATATATAATTAAAACAAAAAAACATATGACGCGATTAGTGAAACCGGATGCTTCGATTTATAAGTTTCAATTAACTCTAAACCATATTGTTCAATTGAGGTCTGCTGTGACATTGCAATTGATATGTTTTGTTCGAAAGTGCATCATTGTTTGATTGATATATATTGTTGTCATATTTTGTTTGATTGAGGTCTATTGTTATCATGTAACGTGACAATATCAGATCTCAATCAAACAAAGTGTGACAACAGCAGACCTCAATCGAATAAATGTACATGTTAGAACAAAATATGAAGATTAATTGAATCCCAAAAATATACCCCGATCAAACAACATGAGTCAGAGTTAATCGAATATTTTAAATCGAAGCGTCCAGTCTCACTAGTTGCTTCATATGATTTTTTAGTTTTAATTGAATATTAATTGATTAATTTGTTTTAATTGGATAATTAGAGTTTTAAAAAATACTAAAATACCCTCATATTTAACGGAAATTTTAACGGAGTTAGTGGAGTAGATAACAATGACAACATTTGATCAACTACAGGGACTGAAATGACAAAAAGAAGTTTTTAGATTGAAATAACAAATTCGAGACGAAAATGACACTTTACTCTTTAATTAATTAGATAACGGGCTTTGTATGTATTGAGTATCTAGTGGAAGTTATCGTATTTAGTTATCTAATTAATAAACTCATAGTTTTTTTTTCTAATTTAAGGTTATATATTATTTTTCTTATAATTAATAGATTCAGTATTAAAAAACAATATTATCACTAAAAACTCACATATATCTTCTTCGTACATACAAAAAATTATTGTATTTCAATAACTGTAATTTCATGTTTTGTCATCCTCTAATTGGGAAGTAAAAATAATAAAATAAGATAAACCTTACTGTTATCTTTAAGAATAAAAATAGTGCTTCCTAACACATCTACCGACTTCAAAATACATAGCAACCAAGCAAACAATATAAAAGTATAGAAATAGAAAGTTATTAATATCAACGGAAACGATGAAATGACAACTATCAACAAATTGAAAATTCCGCTAATTAAAGTGTAGCTAAATCTAAGTCCAAAGATTAAGCTAAGACACATCTACATCCTACTCTAAAAGTCATTTCTTTTACAAAGTTTGCTATAAGTATACTAATTGGTTATTGAAGCATATTTTTTTTCTCTCTCTATATATATACTCAAACAGACATATAGAGATAGATAAAGAGAGAATGATATTCGTAAAGCATTCACAACTTCATTTTATATTTTCATGTGAGCGAGTATCATATATTATAAAGATGATTGTAAGTAATGAGTAAGCGATGCATAAAATTTATGAGGATTGTATTGTGTTTTTCCATATTTGAGAAACACGATACAACCTTCACAAGTTTTTTAATATTTTTAAAATTGGTTGTGAGTAGATAAGAAACAAAATATAATTATAAAGGTATAAAAATATTATTATATTCAAAAGGTGAAATAATAAAATAATAATATTTATTGTAATTATAAAAATAAAAATGAGGGGTTGATTGTGAATGCTATAACATTAACCAAAGCCTTCTCTTAATCTAGTCTTCAAACTACATACTCTACTACTATTAAAATAATTTGGACATGTACAAAAAGAAACAAATATGTATTCTGATTAAATTAACGCACAACTTTTAGTCACAAGAGGTAAAACACATCAGGAAATAAGATTATACTTTACAAGCTAAACATATTTTACTTGTATTGTCATAACATACACAAATAAACTTTATATATGAAAAATTTTAAAATGTTTCTTTGATCATTTTAATTTTTCATAATGTCCCTTTGACTCCCCTTCTTGAAAATATCAAATACAACCACCTTCGCTACTTATATAGAATAGCTCGAACTTTCATTTAACGGACATGATTCGTCCATGTGTTCAAATCCTGTTGCCTCAACCCTCTTGGTTTACTTAGGAAAAGAGCCAACCGTTTGAAACTTCATGTCTTGGTTCTATTTGAAACTTCCTGACAAGTCATGGTCGTTTCAAACTTAAACAAATAAAAAATATATATAAATATTATCAATCGAACTTATTTAAAGTTAGAAGAACTTATTTAAAGTTCAAATGATTTTAGTTAAAATTCGAACAACCCTATTCAAAATCCAAAGTTGTTTTTATTTAGTAGTATAGATTAGTATAGATATCAGTTAAAAAAACATTTTAAAACACATAAAGGTTAAAAGGCACAATTAAATTTTTTTCCCGTTTACAAGTGGGAATCATCACACGTGTTTTGGAATATATGAATCTGGCTCACGTATGCTATAATGCTAAGTCAACTTCTCAATAAAAGGAAAATATTCGGATCAGAAATTCACGCATAAGAAATAATTTTTTAAAAGAAGCATATATTATCGACGTAAAATATATTCATATGTTTCACTTATATATAGTATTCTAGAAATAAACAATTTATTGTGTCTATTATAAAATTTTGACAGTTTTTATTGGATTCCTCTCAAGTCTTGACTTTCATCGAGTCATTTATTGCTTGCCTATACACGTTGCTGATTTTAAGATCGCGGTCATCTCACTCTCACATTATCTCACAACATACGAATCTTTTCCTATACAAAAATAAATTATATATATTTTAGAGTAAATTACGCTTTTAGTCCCAGGGGTTTGACAAAAATCACGGTTTCAATCTAATATTTTATTTATTACGCTGGCATTCCAATAGTTTTAGGGTTTGTTTCAATCTCGATCCATATGACTAACACTGTCAAAATTTTCTGTTAAATTAATAGAAAATGACAATTTTACCCTTATAATTAAAAATTCAAAAAATAAATGAATAAACCTCACCCACCCATACCCTACATCACTCCAATCTCCATCTCTCTCTTCTCTCTCTCCATAACAACAACCCCAATCGGACACCACCTTCACCGCCTTCTCCGACAGCCCCTCAACCACGCTCTCCGGTCGCCACCTCCACTACCATCCCCGACTTCCACTGTCAAAGTACAACCTCCCTCCCTCACCCCACTCCACCACAGCCTAATCTAATCCCTCTATCTCTCTCCTTAAACCCCATTCGTTGGCAGAAAACTAGCGCCTCCGGCACCCACAACCCCATCACCGTATGTTGCCTTTGGTGGTCGAACCCCATTACCGGATGCCGCTTCCGATGGCCTACTGCACCCCACTCCACCATACCGCAATCTGCTTTCTCTTTCTCTTCTCTCTCTCTTTACCATCGCCTTCTACCACCAAAATGTCGTCTCAAGAGCAGCTTTGTATTCGATTAGGTTTGGGGTTTTTCAAGGGGTTCTTTGATTAGGTTTCTAGGTTTGGTGTTCTTGGATTAGGTAAAATTTAGTAGGGGTTCTGATTTGTGTTAGATGATGATGGTAAGACGCGAGTGGTTGTGGTTCAAGGGGTAGTTTATAGGTGGTGACGGTGCGTGATGGTGGTGATGTGGTCATTGGAGGTGACGGTGACAGGGGGTGCACATGATTCTTTGTGTGTGTGAGAGAGAGAGAAGAGAGAGAGAGAGGGGATATGGGTTGGGTGGGGATGGGTTTTTATTAAAACTAAGGGCAAAAATGTCTTTTTATATCGTTTAACAGGACAAACACTAACGGTGTTAATGATGCGGATTACATTGAAACAAACCCTAAAACTATTGGACTGTCAGCATAATAAATAAAGTATTGGATTGAAACCGTGATTTTCGTCAAACCCCAGGGACTAAAAGCGTAATTTACTCTATATTTTAATTACCAACTTAAATATATATATATTTTTATACATATAGTATAACTAAATATTTTTATATTTTATACACAATACTTTTACACATTTTATAATTTAATCATATATAATTCTACTTTCAACTTTGTTACCCTATATTTTATCTCTAACAAAATTTTCATTTACATTTCGTTTTAAATTTTGAGAGTTACACTTTGTAACATGCACATGTTTACGCCTATTTATGTCTGTTCAACGGCCCCGTTGCAACGTGCGGATGGTCCTAATTCGACTTATTTATTTTATTTTTAATATTTTACGTTTCACGTGCAAAGTTTAATATTTTTACGTCTATTCTTCCGTTCAATCTTATTTTTTTCGTTTTTTATACAAGTTTTTTCCGATGTTGAATGTTGATCGCTAACGGTGGTGTGGATATTGGAGTTATTTGGTATGATTTTACGCCCCCACCACTACACGGGGGGGCTTAGTACTATTTATTTATTTTGTTTTTAATGTTTTACCTTTCACGTGTAAAGTTTAATATTTTTACATATATTATTTCGTTCGGTTTTATTTTTTTCGTTTATTTCTTTTTTATAGGAGTTTTTCCGATGTTGTTGACCGCTAACGGTGGTGTGGATATTGGTGTTATTTGGTATGATTTTACGCCCCATGCGGCAACGCGGGGGGCTTAGTACTAATTTTATATGAAAATCATAGAAAATTTAAATGTAATTAGAAAAGGAACTTTTAATTATCTAAAATAAAAATATATGGTTTCTTAATAATGGAAGAATTTTACGTATACCTTTAAAATTGTTTATAATATCGTATACATACCTAAATAAAGTTTTAGAATTCATATATATTCTTACAAAAAAATCCTAAATATCATACATACTCTTATAAAACTTTTAAAATACTATATATACATTCGAATCAATATTAAATGTAATATACATACCCCTAAATATATTGAATAAACATCATATACCCCTAGGATTTTCCGAAGATATCTCTCTACTCAAATAAAAGAGTATCTAGGTGTACCATATGTCAACATTACATTTATTCTAACCAATTTTTTTCCGTTTCTTTCTCCTATTTAATAATCATATTAATTACTAATAATATTATTTAATAGATTAAAATAAATCTATAATAAATTAAGAAAGAGATCGTTTTACTAATATTACTGTTTAAGGAAATATTTTGTCATAAAACTAGAAATTTTTTTAGAACATCAAATTTTTTTTAAAATACAAATTTTTATATAATTGGTGCTTTTATAAGTAAAATTTCTATATACAAAAAACAATAAAATTGAGAGTTATAATAAAAGTATTTAAGTATGACAATTTTTAAAACGTTTGTTTTGAAATATAAAATCTATTTTTATTATAATAAAGATTTTAATCGTATCTTATTTTAGAATATTAATTTATAATTAATAATTTTCATTCTGTTTAATATTTTTATTCGACTCGTGTAATACACGAGTTTACTAAACTAGTTATATATCATTAATTGTAAATCAAAATATCATATACACAATTCCATGATAATTAATGTATCAGAATTATTAGAGTATCAAAATCAAATCAAAATATCATATACACAATTCCATGATAATTAATGTATCATATTTATTAGAGTATCAAAATCAAATCAAAATATCATATACACAATTCCATGAAATTCAATTTACTATTTTTAAGTTTGATTTGAACACTGATTTTCAACTTGCGTAAAATCATCTCCAATAAAACGTTTTTAGCCCTTAAAAACGTCATATCGTCTATTTTTTAGACCAAGAACCATTTGGGGGTTTGTTTTTTAAGGTAGAAGTTCATGGAGATGAACATTAAAAAACATCTGATATTTTCAGAGGTGGAGCCAGAGTTAGGTTTTAATATTAAAAAAAGAAAATAACATATTTATATTAATAAAATATTTAGTTTTTCAATATTAATTTAAGTGTTGTACATTTCAAGTCAACTTCATGCGCCTAAACAGTGCCCAAGTACCTGAACAGTGCGCTGGAACAGTGCTCATGCGTCGGAACAATGCTCATGCGCCTGAACAGTATTCATACGCCTGAACAGTGCTCATGTGTCTAAACAGTGCTCATGCGCCTAAACAGTGCCGATGTGCCTGAACAGTGCTCCGGAACAGTGTTCATGTACCTGAACAGTGCTCATATGCCTGAACAATGCTCATGTGTCTGAATAGTACTCATGTGACTGAACAGTCAATTTAATTTTTAAAACTTAATTTTTACTTTTTTACTATAAATTATTATTTATTAAATTTGAAGTTTAAATTTCAAATTTTAAAATTTTAAAATTTTCCTCTAAAAATATTTAACTTTTATATTTTAAAATTTTAAAGTTTTAAAATTTTCATTCAACAAAAGACAAATAAATATTTTATTTATATTTTATATTAATATATAAGATTGATATTAAAAAATATAAAAGATGATAATGATGTGATAATGTTTTTAAGTTTTACCATTAGAGAGTTTTTTTGAATTTTTGAAAAATGAATGGTTTTTGATGTAGTTGTTGACTAGATATATTTTTAAGGGTTTTTTGATTGGGAAAATTACGAAACTAACCAATTGACTAATATAATTTACTCATATAACCATTGACCAAAAAAATTACGAAAATGAAGAGTTGACTTTGACCTCTCGCCACGGGCGAGGAAAAGTCATAATACCTCGCCCACGTCAATTAACCTACCCTCGCCCACGTGTAACTATCTCGCCCACGTGTAAATTGGGGTAATTGTATTTTGGTAGGCCATGTCAGCGAGGGAAGCATCTAGGTAGGCGAGGGATTTGACCCTCCCCTCGCCGAGTCAGCGAGGGACCCATCAACCGAGACGAGGGGCACATTGAACGAGGCAAGGGACACACGACTCGAGGCGAGGGACACAATAACCCAGGTGAGGGATTTGACAACTCCCTCGCCGAGTCAAAGAAAGAAGTCAGCGAGGGGCACGACTATCCACGCGATAATTCTTTAACGGATAATTCTTATTGTATTAATTTTTTATTAATATAGAACATTAAATATTGTATGACGGTATCATACTTTAACGGATAATTCTTATTGTAAACATTGTAACTAAGACAAACTCAATACAATAAGATGGTTATGATTAAAAAAACTATTTATGGATGGAAAGTAAAGTCTGTATAAAAATAATAACTTAAAAGAATAAAAATTGAATAAGTTATTATTATAGCACGAGAAAAATATATCCAACCTAAAAGGTAAATCATTTTCAAAAGAAGTAAAAAATAAATTTTGGAATGGAAAAAGATGATTTCTTTATAAATGTGTAGAGTAATTGAAGTGGTGACAATAGAAGTAAACGAATTTTGAACTAAAAAGTGGACATAAGGGGTGGTAAAATCTCAATAGGAGCAAACGACTAAATTTCAATAAAATTTTATCGGTAAAACTGTACAAGTCACCATTAGATAATTTTTTAGCCCATACACGAGTTATTCATCTTTTGATAGTAGATATTCTTCGACTCCGTTTACAAAATGTCATTTACCATCACTGCATACTATGATATTAACTGATATCTTTACAAATTTCAGATAATTTTAAGAAGAAGATTTTGAGAGAATGTAAGCTTTGTTAAGAGTTAATATGGTATTTATATAGGGGAAAATAAGATTATATTTAATTTTTTAGTATTAAAAAATAATTAATATTAAAAAATCTTGGATTTTTTTAAAAATTATTGGGCGAGGAGGGGCAATTTGGTAAATACGGGCGAGGGATTTTCATAATCCCTCGCTGACTCAGCGAGGGATAGTGGCCACGTCAGCTTCTGGGGTGAGGGATGACACGTGGGTGAGGGATTATGTCGTTCCCTCGCCGAGCACATTTCTCGAGAAAAGGGATTCCCCTATTCCCTCGCCACGTCAGCGAGGGATGATACGTGACGGGCAGCGATTGGTTTTTTGTTTTTTTAATTTTCAATTTTGATCGGTTATTTTGGTAATTAATTTTGGTCAATTGGTTAATTTGGTAATTTTCTCTTTTTGATTTTAGTGTTGGTGATGCTATGAGCGTGATTTCTATACTTGTTTTATCCATGTCGAAATCAAATCAAAAGTACAAATTGGATTGTGGCAACTATAGACTATTTACTTTATTGTTACCGGTCCCAGTAGTGAATAAAAAAGTAGGATTTGTATTATGAGACACAATCTTTAGAAAAAGTCTCAATTTTTTAATTCGTTTAAGACCCTCAAAAAGCTTAGGTCACCTATAGCAATATTCTGAGTGTTCGGATTTTTTTTTCTTGTTAAGAGGTTAAGAATTCATGTGGACGCTAAAAGTTCACCTACACAGTGAATAAAAATAAAAGATTTAGATGTAAAAGTGAAAATGTAAAATTTAAGTTAGTGAAGGCTGGGATAAGGTGGGTGCTGGACCAGGTTAAACGATAGATACTCGACCACCGACGATTTTAGATGCGACATGGGACCCCTGATTAATTTATGCTATTTTTAGATGTGGGCCCCACCGTCGATGTCTCTTTACCTTTTTCTTATTTGCTTCTTTAAAATAAGTGAGAGGTGTCTTTTTATTTTTTTCTATTATTTTGTGTTTAATTAATAGTTTCAAGTTATATTTCGATTAAAATATTTAAAGTTAGACCTGATAAAATAAATAGATTTACCTGATAAAATAACACTTGGTCTAAAATAGAGTTGCAAGTTTAACGTTTGAAAATAACAGTGGAGGTGTCCTCTAGCCGCCCTCATGCATCGCACGTGACTTTCTAACCCTCACGTTATCCACCTGTTCCCCACCGTTTGCATTGCCACTTTGTTCTGACTTGTTATTTAAAAAAATAAAATTAGCAAATGTCACCATCTCAACTCATTTAGTGACTAATACTAAAACAAATTTAAATTTAAATAAAAACCATAAAGAATTGTATAAAGGAGGGAGTGGAAGAGGGTTTCGTCTCGGGAACGAAGGAATAGTGTTCTTTCTTGTAATATCGATATATTACAAGAGGTGATTGCGTAGATTCTCTAACCTGAAAGCGTTTAATTAATTTGAGTGTTTATATATGTTTTATTTACATGTAATAAGTTTTAGGATTGTGTAAAACGCACTCCCCCAGTCCCCTTCATCTTTGGAAAAGAAACGAAAGAAAATAAAATCTAAAAATATGATGTGATATTAATATGAAAGAAAATGAACGTTATGGCTTTAGAATTGGGTGAGATAGATATGGTCACCCGGTTACGAATTTACTTGATTATCAAAATTATAATCTTGGCACCAAAAATAACAATTAAAAGGGAGGGAGCTATCTCTTATCTCAGCGTTTTCATTTTTCTCATTAAATTTACATAAAGAGAAAGAAAAGAAAGAAACTTTTTTTTCTTTTTTTTTTCTTTTCTCTCAATTTCTTTTTATTTTAAAAGGACTTATTTTAATCTTATTTTCCTTTCATTTTCTTCAATTATTCCCCTTTAACTAAACTCAATAACACAAATTACACAAATATTACTTTTGTATATACGCATCCATTTTGTTTTCCGGTTAGGGGCTATTTGATTGCCGCTGACTCAGTATGATCTGACTTAATCAGAAGCTGATCCAGTTAGAAGTTCTGGCTGTGTCTGCATTTAACTGAAACTTAGCTTGATTCATCTGTCATACTCTGCTGAATGATAAAAATATGCCTTTGTATTTTAACTAGTGTTGTGTAATCAATAAAAATAACAAAATTTTTAAAAAGAACATAATAGCTTAAAATTAAGAATGTCATACAAAATACAAGTTAACATAAATCATACATTAATCAAATAAACACATTGAATTTCAAACATATTACAAGAATTTGTATACAAATCTAACTTGAAGCATTGAAAATTAGTTTATTAGCAATTTGGTCAAGCAAAGTAGCCAAATATTCAATGTTTTTTGAATCCCACTCTATTCTTTGTGTGTTTTGACCATCACTTCCTCCACCTTCGCCATTAGGGGTAACCATAGTCTTTTCTTCAAAGTCTGTAAATAATTTATGTTGAATATTGTATTTCCTTATTAAATTATAGACTGCAAAACAAGCAATGGCTATGTCGTTTTGCACTGAAAAGAATAAGGAGTCATTTGTTTTAGGATCTGGAATTTTGCCTTCAATACATCATAAGCATGCTTAATATTATTGCTAAGACACACATGAGCATGATTGAATCTTTCTTTCTTAGTTAATGCTATTCGTCGTCGAAAATCTGCTAACAAATACCTAGTATTGCAGTATGGAGTCATAAATCCATGAGTGTTGGTATATGTAGCATCGAAAAAGTAATATTTATATGTACATTTGAGTGTGACATCTATTATATAAATATTACAAATAATATATTTAATAATAAAAGTTACAATTATATTATAAACCTGGTGTAGGGAATCGAAATCCAAAGGTCAAATTAATTGCAACTTCTCTCAAAACCCATGAATCATGTGTTACGCCCTTCCATCTAGCCCAAACAAAGGTGAATATCATATCGAAATCACATATTCCTAACATATTATGATAACATTCACTTTTTCCTCTTCCCCTAAAGCAACTTTGTTGATAAGTGGGCATAGCTGCATGCACAAGAGTTCCATCTAAAGAACCTATTGCTTCAGGAAAAATGCCTCTTAGAGTTTGAAGTCGTTCCGAGATATTTGTAGTTTCATCTTAAGATATTGAGACTATAATTTCTTTAGCAAAACATATCATTGCAACAAAAACCTTGTGAAAACATTTATGAACCATTTGATTAGAATGTTGAAATAATTGTTTAACCACTCAAAAATGTTCATTATACCCGATAATATGTAAGAACATAGCCATATTATCTTCAATGCTCATCGTCCTACTAGCTCATAACCAATATCGTTATATAAAATTATGGCATAATCACGTGAAAGTCTCATCATTTCTTGATATTGTGTAGAAGATCCATGTAGTAATTTATGTGTATATGCATGCCCATTTAAAACATAATCATTATCTCTTATTCTTTCAATTCTATCATCTCGTTTTCTTTTCCAGGCCAACTTCAACAAATACCATGAAAGTATTAAAAAAAGATAAAATTTCACCATCAGTTTACATATTTGACCTCTTAGAAGTCATTCGAAACATCATACTAAAGTCTTACGAAATTCATACATTAATCATACTAAAGTCTTACATAAGTCATACAAAAGTCATACTAAAGTGATACACAAATCAAACAAAAGTCATACTAAAGTCATATAAAAGTCATACGCAAGTCATACTAGTCATACAAAAGTCATACGCAAGTCATCTAAAAGAAAAACACAAAAGTCAATCGAATAATCCAAACTTTCTCCCAAAATTTCTCTCCCATGACTCGCAACTCATCGGCTTAAGAAGTAACCAAACTTTTCTAATATCAACACTTTCACCGAATAGCAAAAGAGCTGTGTTGTATCTCGGATCTTCTCCCACAACATTCCATTTTTTCCAACTTATCCATGCATACGCCCATTTCATTCTCAATATTATTTTTTTTACCAACATCTTTGCAACATTAATTATTTCATTTCCAACTTCTATTAAGTCTTCATCTATTGTTTTCTTACAAACTTTTTTGATAGTTTTAGTACTTGCCTTGCGTTTTGACCGACCAGAGGATTCTTCACTTATATGTGGGGGCTTTATTTCCATTTGAGTGCACTAAACATCATCCGCATCATGCTCAGAAAATCCTTCAGCGGGATGAGGAAGTGTAGAAGATGGCCCACAATTGTGAATACCGATCGTGGTCACCCCCTCAAATAGCTCGGTACAAAGATCAGAGTAAGGAAGATGCGCATTTCTCAACTTTTTGATAAATTTGTTCAACTATTTGAATTTTTTTATAGATACAATCAAGCTACTAACAAAAATAATTTTATTAAAAAGGTTTTCATATTAAAAAAATACATTTGCCCACGCTTCCTATTCTTCATCACTCATATTGAAAGTCTTGGTTATAAGATCATAAATATTTGTTTTTCAGTTTGACCTAAGCCACGTACTTTGATTTCAGGTAGTCATATCGAATTTTCATTTGTTTATGGTCAACATTGAAATTATGATCATTTTTAGGCTTTCCGTAACAACTTTCCATAAGCATCCTTTTAGGCTACTACCCTCCCGATTGTTGCTTGTTATTTCATGTATACATGCTTCGAGAAAAGTTTTGTCGACACATTCCAACTTTCAAATAACTCTAGCTCTGTTTTTCTGTCATGCCTAGATACAAGTATAAAATCAAGAAATAATATCAAAACTATAACAACCCTAAAACTAAGGTTAGATAAATTAACATTTTAAGAACTATTATAAATTAATAGAATATACTTATATATCTTATTAGAGATTGTTTAGGTGATTTTATTTGATTAACTCTATATGAATTTTGTATGCTTAATTAAACATGCACATATGATACGTGAACATGCATTCATGCAAAAGCATTTACGTGTGCATGTATATGGACCTTTGAGAAATTTATGGTCATTGAATCATGTGTGTAAGTTATCAATCATAAGATTATGTGATAGGTTACTTGATTGATATATATTTTCACCTAGTATGTAATGCATTAAGATTAAAACTTAATCAAACACTACTAAACAAGTTAACACCTAGAAAATTTATATCAAAGACCAAAACCAAACTAATCCTAAACACTTGACCACTAAACTAAAACACAAACTTAACACTAGTAATCGGTTTATTAGAGTAATAACTAACCTAGATTAGTAACTAATTAACCAACTAACTTAAACTTAACTACTAAGAGTGTCATTAACACCAAATGGTGACACCTTGCAATCATTTCAATAATCACTTCCTAAAGTTGACACCTAGCATCTAATTTCCACCTTATGACCCTAAAACCACCAACTCACAAGTCTAGGTTAGAGCTAATGATGATCTCCCCATCCAACTTTGAACCAATCGACCAAAGACCACCGTAACAACCACCCCATCAACCGCAAACCACCACCACCTCTCTCGGATTACATTCCCTCTCTTGGTTCTCATACAACCCAAACCATCATTCCACAACCTCTTGCTCTCTCTCGGCCTTACATCATCCAAACACGAACATCTTGAACATCTCATCCTTATTTTTAAACATCAACCATGTTAATCTAGTGATCATCTCTCAAGATCAAAGGCAACCTCATCAAGTGATTCTTCAAGAATCCAAGAACTAACCCTCTAAGCTCTCTTTCATTTCAAACAAGGTTTGATTCTCAAAAGCCATTATTAACCAATTAAAAAGTTATATATGTGTTTAATCTACATATATAATCAACCCTTTAAGTTATAAACCACTAAGGTTATTTACAAAACCTCATGAACACTTGATTTTCTGTAACACCCCAACCCAAAAAGGCTGACGTGTCACTATCATGATAATCAAAATCCAAAACATCATTCCGTTATCCATAACGATTAAAAATTAAATAACCAAAAGAAAACACTAGTCTAAAATCCAACAGAAAAGTCATTACATCAAATTAAATAAACTCTTCATTAAGCAGAATTCCACTCTTCACTCCCCTCCCGGATGGCCCTGCTGACCTGACGTGCATGAAAACAAAAGCACGCCTAAGCATAACACTCAGTGAACGGAATAACAGATAACAAAAATAAACATATATAATGATGACAGAGGATAACACAATATCGAACAGAACATAACCCGAGCTAATAATCATATCATATAATAACTGAATAGAGGGGACACAGGTAGCGAGCCCGTGAACCAATGTGAAATGGAGTATGGGCAGACATACAGACCATTCACCAGAGTCCTAAATGGAGTGGTGTGTAACCATCCATCAGGAAATACATGACTAACCTAGGATCAATCCATACGCCTCTGAGGAAATAATAATATAACATAACGGCCAACATGATTTCAGAGTCCTCCTTAGAGACGCCGTGATCTTAGCTCACCGCCACGGTTGGTGCCACATTATTGATGCCGCAATAACAGGTATTGGTCACTCCCAAGATAGGGAGAGCTCGGGTAACAAATTTCAGAAATATAAAGTAGTCTAGTTACTTATAACAGAATCAAAAGCAAACTAACTACGTATGACAAGAATCAAAACTAAAGATGAACGAGAATCAAATATGAGACAAGAATCAGGAATCCGTACCTTAATTAGGTTAGCAAACAGAAACAAGTTGAGTACCTTTCAATAACCATGAGGACCTACATTTCATTAATAGTTTGAATTAAATTTATAAAACCTAAATTAATTTTTCTGATTTGTTGATGTTTGTGATATATGACTACAAAATACTCCACTTATCACATCCTTAATCACCACGTTTGTCTTATTTAGTACATAAGTACTTGATTACCTAATTCAATTCATTTTTCATCAAACTACACTTGTATAATTCTGCACAAAAATTTCTATTTCCAAAATTTCTAAAGTGTTCTAAATTAATATGAACTAACCCATATCTTATATATATATGCGCGCGCGCGCACACACACACACACCACACACACACACAACACACACACACATATATATATATATATATATTATATATATATATATATATAATATATATATATATATATTATATATATATATATTATATATATATATAATATATATATATATAAATTGAATTGCTACCTTTGTGCACATTCATTTACCCGTTTCAAGTCAATGGAACTATTACTATTCCCCATCATTATATTTATAATGACCTTGTCGTTCACCATATATATACATATGTATATGTATTAAGATTTTTAACATTGTTGTGTCCATAGGTGTGTATCATAAAAGTGAATTTAAGTTATTTTATATTTCATATTTAGTTACCGGTTATACACGTTTTCATCATAAAAAACTGATATAATCAAACCGGTGCTATACAAAAAGCAACAAAAGTTCCACTATTATTTCAAATTATTTGAGAATTCTTTTCTTTTCATAACTCTGGATTCTATTTCAACAAGGAGATAGTTGCGGAACAATCCAACGATTCATACGCCATGACCGAACACATGGAGTATAACAAACTAGAAACATACGATTAGAATCGCTACCTGGTTTTGTGAATAGAGCAAGGTTCGGAGACTAAGCCAAGGGTGGAGGTACACTACACGTAACCCGTGTCTGCGTATGTCGACGGAACAAATTAGAACTCAAGTCGGAGGTAAATATGAACCGGTTTCAATTGAAATTTATAATATCTAGTTACCTGCGATGCGAAAAAGAACTAGAATTGCCTTCATTGTTCGTAACCGGTGATGCACAATGGAGCTTAGCAGGCGATGAACGATACAAACATGATGATATGGTGCAATGATGATGCCGATAGTAGTTCAAGAAAAGGAAGAACACAATTTCAGAGGTTGTGAAACAGAGATTTTTGCGAGGTTTTCCTGAGGACTTAGTGTGGTATATGTCAGCCGATCGAAACATGGGTTCATAAGGAAATGTCTCCCGGTTCCTTCGTGAGTTTGTTGCGTAAGACGAAATCAAAAAGGTGGGTGAATAAGTCAAACAAAGCCACCGTTTAAATTTACAGTTCCATCATGATGGCTTGTGTGTGTGTATATATATTGGTTTTCTTTCTTTTCTTTTCTTTTTTAACACAGCACATGCACGTAACATTTGTTCTCTTTTTTAATTATTTATATATGTATAGATATATTTTTTTGTGTATTATAATTCTACCCTCCTTAAAACATTTTGACCTTGAAATTGATAGATACGGATAAACACGAGAAAATATGATAATAAAATATATGGAGTGATAAAAATTAATAAGCAAACAAGACAATTGATAATCGCCATTTTGACATTGAAACATGACATGATTGATGACCAAAAGTTATAACAATAGCTAGTTTGATTATTAAAAGCGAATTACTAAAACTCTTATAGCATTATGGAAGATCATATTAAATGGAAATAATTGAAACAAAATACTAAAATGTAGATAGATGCGGATATTGAGGACGGATAGTATCTTTCATCTCCCATGTAGCTTCACGTTCAGAGTGGTTCTTCCATAATATCTTAACGAAAGGGATAGTTTTCTTACGCATAATGCGTTCTCGTCGGTCGAGAATAGCTTCTGGCTCTTTGTCGAATGATAAGTCTTCTCGAATCAAATGAAGCGGATAATTTACAACGTGAAGTGGATGGTAGTTGTATCCCCTTAAAAGAGATACATGGAAAACGTCATGCACATGTGACAGTTGAGGTGGTAATGCCAGACGATAAGATACTTCACCAATTCTTTCTAATATTTCAAATGGCCCAATGAATCTTGGACTGAGCTTCCCTTTAATGCCAAAACCACGTACGCCTCTACATGGTGAAACCCGTAGAAATACTTTGTCACCGACATTAAACTCCAAAGGTCGACGATGTTGACCTGCATAACTTTTCTGTCTACTTTGAGCTTCCTTCAATTTTTCTCGAGCAGTAGCAACTTTCTTATTGGTGATGTGTACCAACTCAGGTCCTTCAATAATCTTTTCACCAACCTCTTCCCAACAAATGGGCGCTCTGCATTTACGACCATATAATAATTCGAAAGGTGCCATGCCGATGCTAGCTTGCCAACTATTATGGTAGGCAAACTCGACTAAACATAAATACTCCATGAAGTCTGATAATTTCCTGTGTAGATACTTCAGATAGTTTGCTAACAGAGAATCCATGTTGAATTGGAAGAAAATGAGCTGACTTTGACAATCTGTCGACCACAACCCATATCGCGTCATTCTTCTTGAATGTTCTTGGTAACCCTGTCACAAAGTCCATGGAAATATCATCCCATTTCCATACAGGAATAGGTAGTGACTAAAGCAACCCACTAGCTCTCTGATGCTCAATCTTGACCTGCTGACAAGTAAAACACCTGCTGACAAACCTAGCCACGTCCTCTTTCATACCATTCCACCAGAAGTTCTGACGAAGATCATGATACATTTTAGTAGATCCAGGATGTATAAAGAATGGAGAACTGTGTGCCTCATCTAATAACGATTCTCGAAGAGAAGAATCATCAGGCACACACAAACGTTTGTCATACCAAATTACTCCACGCTCATCCGTTTTGAATTCTGACTGTTTTCCATTATCCAATTTTTGCACAATTGGCCAAAGTTCACCATCGTCTTTCTATGCTTCTTTGATTCGAGATACCAGATCTGGCTCAATCTGAAGTCTGGCCAGATATGCGTCACCCTTACCAATTTGCAAGTCAATACCCAGTCTTTCTAGATCAGTAATTATCTGAGGCTGTAACAGGAGTGAGGCTACCATCCCAGAACTCTTTCGACTAAGAGCATCAGCTACTACATTAGCCTTTCCTGGATGATACTGAATGTTGGCATCATAGTCTTTCAACAGCTCTAACCATCTCCTTTGTCTCATGTTTAATTCCTTCTACGTGAAAATATACTTCAAACTCTTATGATCGGTGAAGATGTCACAAGTCTCTCCATAAAGATAGTGCCGCCAGATTTTAACGCGAAAATCACAGCAGCAAGCTCAAGGTCATGCGTAAGATAATTAACCTCATAAGGTTTCAACTGTCGTGAAGCATAAGCAATGACCTTTCCGTGTTGTATCAACACACATCCAATCCCTTTCTTTGAGGCATCACTATAAATCTGGTATCCACCCATACCCGATGGAAGTGTAAGAATCGAGGTAGGCACCAATCTCTTCTTAAGCTCTTCGAAACTTTTCTCTCGCTCATCATTCCAAGAGTATTTAACCCCTTTCCTTAGCAGTTGCGTAAGGGGTAGGGCAATAATAGAGAACCCTTCGACAAATCTGCGATAGTAACCGGCAAGACCTAGAAAACTCCGGAATTTTGTGGCTGAAGTAGGTCTTGGCCATTTAGTGATTGCCTTTATCTTCGCTGGGTCCATCATAATCCCATCTGCAGAAACCACATGACCCAGAAAGGCTACTTGACTTAACCAGAATTCACATTTTGAAAACTTAGCATAAAGCTTCTTTTTACGCAAAGTTTGAAGCACGATATGAAGATGGTCTTCATGTTCCTCCTTACTCTTAGAATATATCAGAATGTCATCAATGAAAACGATGACAAACTTATCCAAATAGTCACGAAACACTCGGTTCATTAGGTCCATGAAAACAGCCGGGGCATTAGTTAACCCAAACAGCATAACTAAGAATTCATAGTGGCCATATCGCGTACGAAAAGCTGATTTCGGGATGTCAGAATCTTTAATCTTCAACTGATGATACCCAGACCTCAAATCAATTTTAGAGAAACACTTCATGCCCTGAAGCTGATCAAATAAGTCATCGATACGAGGTAAAGGGTAACGATTTCGAATAGTGATCTTATTTAATTCCCGATAGTCAATACAAAGCCTCATAGTTCCATCTTTCTTCTTCACAAACAGAACCGGTGCACCCCAAGGCGAGACACTTGGTCTAATAAATCCAAGATCTAATAACTCCTGTAGTTTCTCCTTTAGTTCCTTGAGTTCAAGTGGTTCCATACGGTATGGTGCCTTGGAAATCGGCTCAGCACCGGAATAAGATCAATAGTGAATTCCACTCGCGATCCGGTGGAAGTCAAGGTAACTCTTTAGAAAAAACATCTGGAAAGTCGCAAACAATCGGATAATCAGAAATATTAGGCTCCTCAGAAGATATAATTTTTACTGAAGCAAGGAATCCTGCACAGCCGTGCAGTAGGGATTTGCGAGCCTTAAGTGCTGAAATTATTTGAAGAGTTTTTCGAGGTTTAGTCCCCTGATAAATGAGTTTAGGATGATGGGGATCTCCAAACATAATGCGACGAGTCTGACACTCAATTATGACATGATGCCGAGTTAACCAGTCCATTCCCAAGATAACATCAAAATCCTCCATTTGCATGGGTAGTAGATCCGCTGTAAGAATAAGCGATTCGACTCGGATCGGACAATCCTCATACACGTGAGAGATTACAACAGAGTTTCCCATAGGAGTCATAATATTCAAAGTATATTTTAATAACGTGGGAGTCTTCGCTAGATGTTTAACAAAAGAATAAGAAACTATAGAGTTTGTTGCTCCGGTATCGGAAAGGACTTGAATATCACAAGTGCCTAACATGAGAGTAGCAGAAACGGTACATAAAGAATTTATGATACAATGATACACTTAGTAAATAGATAACAAGCACAATTTGAATTGTAAGAATTTTAGATTATTCATATATGACAGATTCACATATGTGAGAAATATCAAGAATCGTACCTGGTGTGTTTGCAGCATCCTTTGCGTTCAAGGAAAACACTCGTCCTCCATTAGTAGGTTGTTTAGTGTTACTTCCAGCCTTTCCTTTATTATCAAGGTATGGACAGTCTTTCAGTAAATGGCCGGTCTTCCCACATCTGAAACAGGCTCCTGAAGCTCGACGACAAACACCAAAATGACGTTTCCCACATGTAGTGCACACCGGGGCTTGCTCTTGACCTTGGTTTTTGGCAGGCTTAGAATTCTGCTGTTTTTGTTTCCATTGATTTCCTTGGCGGTTATTATTTTTGTTGAATTTGGCTTTCCGATCACCTGTATTGTGATTCTCATTCGAAGATTGCCCATAAGGTGCGGTTTGGTTCCCTTCACAATTTCTCTTACGACTCTCCTCAGCTTTAGCCAACCTCTTCTTGTTCTCCATGTCAAGTGTTTTCACGGCATCAGCCACTTCGTTGATGTTGTTAAACTTTTGGGTCACTATCCATCTTCGGGTTCTCTCACGAACCACCCATTTCAACTTTTCAGCTTGGACCACTGGGCTACCTGCAGCTTCTCCAAGAAAACCAGCCAGCCTACAAAATCTAGCCATGAATTCTTACCAAGGTTCATCATCTCATTGCTCAATAGATGCATATTCTCATGCATACTCATTTCGTTCCACTTCAGAGAAATACTTTAGGAAGAATATAGTGCGGAGGTTAGCCCAAGGAAGGGTAGCAGCATAACCCTCTCCACCATGTGCAAGTTTGACCCCTTCCCACCAAACAAGAGCATCATCCTCTAGTTTGTAAGAAGCCAACCTAGTTTTAAATACATCAGCAACTCCTAGCACCTCGAAAATCTTTTCCACATAGGCTATCCAGTTCCGAGCATCCATCGGTGTAGCAACATCACTAAAAGATCTTGGTCTTTGCTTCATAAAGCGCTCAAGCCAAACATTAATCTCAGCCACAGGTGGTGTTGCTTTTCCGCCAGGAGGTGGTTCTGTGTTGTTTCCACTAGGTGGTGGTCCTGTATTGTTTCCACCGAAATTCACTTGTTGCATCTGTTGAACGACTGTTTGAGCGGTCTGAGTCATCAGATTAGCGAGTAATCCGGTAATAGCTGCGTTTACGGAATTAGCAACGAGAGTTTCTAGAGGAGTATCAGATGAAGAGTTATTCCCAACATTTCGGTCGTTTGTGCGTCTATTTGGAGCCATGATAACTGAAAACCAAGATTTACGCATAAGCAGGTAGGTATAGATTAAGTGGAAAATTAGAACCTAAACCCCATATCCACCCATTACCTCACATTTTTAGTTTAATTTTTTTTTTAAGTTTCTACAGGAAAGAGCCTGGGCTCTAATACCATAACTGTAACACCCCAACCCAAAAAGGCTGACGTGTCACTATCACAGTAATCAAAATCCAAAATATCATTCCATTATCCATAACGATTAAAAGTTAAATAACCAAAAAGAAAACACTAGTCTAAAATCCAATAGAAAAGTCATTACATCAAATGATTAAACTCTTCATTAAGCAGAATTCCACTCTTCACTCCCCTCCCAGATGGCCCTGCTGACCTGACGTGCATGAAAACAAAAGCACGCCTGAGCATAACACTCAGTGAACGGAAATACAGATAACAAAAATAAACAGATATAATGATGACAGAGGATAACACAATATCGAACAGAACATAACCCGAGCTAATAATCATATCATATAATAACTGAACAGAGGGGACACAGGTAGCGAGCCCGTGAACCAATGTGAAATGGAGTATGGGCAGACATACAGACCATTCACCAGAGTCCTAAATGGAGTGGTGTGTAACCATCCATCAGGAAATACATGACTAACCTAGGATCGATCCATACGCCTCCAAGGAAATAATAATATAACATAATGGCCAACATGATTTCAGAGTCCTCTTTAGAGACGTCGTGATCTCAGCTCACCCCCACGGTTGGTGCCACATTATTGATGCCGCAATAACATGTCTTGGTCACTCCCAAGATAGGGAGAGTTCGGGTAACAAATTTCAGAAATATAAAGTAGTCTAGTTACTTATAACAGAATCAAAAGCAAACTAACTACGTATGACAGGAATCAAAACTAGAGATGAACGGGAATCAAATATGAGACAAGAATGAGGAATCCGTACCTTAATTAGGTTAGCAAAAGAAACAAGTTGAGTACCCTTTAATAACCACGAGGACCTACATTTCATTAATAGTTTGAATTAAATTTATAAAACCTAAATTAATTTTTCTGATTTGTTGAAGTTTGTGATATATGACTACAAAATACTCCATTTATCAAATCCTTAATCACCACGTTTGTCTTATTTAGTACATAAATACCTGATTACCTAATTCAATTCATTTTTTTTATCAAATTACAGTTGTATAATTCTGCACAAAAATTTCTATTTCTAAAATTTCTAAAGTGTTCTAAATTAATATGAACTAACCCCTATCTTATACACACA
The DNA here is from genome assembly GCA_025506515.1 of Flaveria trinervia. Lineage (NCBI taxonomy): Eukaryota > Viridiplantae > Streptophyta > Magnoliopsida > Asterales > Asteraceae > Flaveria > Flaveria trinervia. The sequence goes on along the minus strand of CM046452.1, from coordinate 80,752,410 downwards.
CACACACACACCACACACACACACACATATATATATATATTATATATATATATATAATATATATTTTTAATTAATTTAATTGCTACCTTTGTGCACATTCATTTACCCATTTCAAGTCAATGGAACTATTACTATTCTCCATCATTATATTCATAATGACCTCGTCGTTCACCAATATATATACATATGTATATGTATCAAGATTGTTAACAATGTTGTGTCCATAGGTGTGTATCATAAAAGTGAATTTAAGTTATTTTATATTTCATATTTAGTTACCGGTTATACACGTTTTCATGATAAAAAAACTGATATAATCAAACCGGTGCTATACAAAAAGCAACAAAAGTTCCGCTGTTATTTCAAATTATTTGAGAGTTCTTTTCTTTCATAACTCTGGATTCTATTTCAACAAGGAGATAGTTGCGGAACAATCCAATGATTCATACGCCATGACCGAACACATGGAGTATAATGTTGGAATTTTGGACATATAATAATTATATTTATATGTTTTTTATATAAATAGTTATTTATTTATTGGTTTAAGTTCTCGTTTTGTAATGAACTAACCGTGTCCAAACTAAAGTTAAGATGAATTAGATATCGATGCTCGAAGTTGAGTGGTCGAAATGAAGAAAGTAAAACTTGGGTGATTATTGTAGGAAATTTTGTAATTTCTTGCATAATGCTAATAAAGTCATGTTTTGATTAACATGGATGTTTTATGTTGACCAAATCTTTTAATAAATATTATGAATGTCTATTATGGATCATAATTTTTATTAAAATTGGTATTAAACTTGTCATGAATAAAATGAGAAGAAATTTATTTTCTTGAGTGTCAACAAGTTTTATAGAAATTTAGAGAGGATTACTCTCTAAATTATTCTTCCTACACCATCATCTTTAATCTTGTTCCATATAACTACATAACACATATACTTTACCTAGTGATCTGTTGGGTCGAGGCACTCTCTGGCAGTACATACTGCTCTGGCTGTTGTACCATGGGAAACAGATGCGTTGTCTTGAGTAGAGACGCGAAATCTGTTTTAAGGGACTCGTGTCTAACACGATCCTCAGCCACAACTGTCAATCTTTTGTTTGTTATTTATTGTAGTCAAAGGGTATACTAAAGACTCGAACGTGATGAAGACTCGTGTCAAGAATACGTTATGAAGACTCGTTGGAATATATACTAAAGACGAATGTTCGAATCAAGTTTGGTACATAAATATTGCTTGTATTTATTTTTTTAGTCGTATTTGTAAACGGTATTGTACTGTAATATTTCACATGGCTAACGAGAGTATTGTTAGAATTAATATTTTTAATATAAAAGTGAACCTATTTCCTACATATAACAAACTAGAAACATATGATTAGAATCGCTACCTGATTTTGTGAATAGAGCAAGGTTCGGCGACTAAGCCAAGGGTGGAGGTACACTACACGTAACCCATGTCTGCGTATGTCGACGGAACAAATTAGAACTCAAGTCGAAGGTAAATACGAACCGGTTTCAATTGAAATATATAATATCTAGTTACCTGTGATGCGGAAAAGAACTAGAATTGCCTTCGTTGTTCGTAATCGGTGATGCATAGTGGAGCTTAGCAGGCGATGAAGGATACAAACATGATGATATGGTGCAACGATGATGCCGATAGTAGTTCAAGAAAACGAAGAACACAATTTCAGAGGTTGTGAAACAGAGATTTTTGTGAGGTTTTCCTGAGTACTTAGTGTGGTATATGTCAGCCGATCGAAACATGGGTTCCTAAGGAAATGTCTCCCGGTTCCTTCGCAAGTTTGTTGCGTAAGACGAAATCAAAAAGGTTGGGTGAATAAGTCAAACAAAGCCACCATTTAAATTTACAGTTACATCATGATGGCTTGTGTGTGTGTATATATATATACACACGTGTATATATATATATATATATATATATATATGTATTGGTTTTCTTTCTTTTCTTTTTTTTAACACAACACATGCACGTAACATTTGTTCTCTTTTTTAATTATTTATATATGTATATATATATATATATATATATATATATATATATTATATTTGTGTATTATATTTTCCATCAAAAACAGTGAGAAAAGATTCAAAAACAGAAAAATTGAGAATTATAAAAACCAAGAATTAAACAAAAATAAAGGATTTATTGGGTTGAAACATGTGTTATTTCATGATAAGTTAGATTAAATACTTAAATGACTGTGATTATGGTAATAAAATTTAGAAATTTATTATAAAATATTGAAAATAATAATATATAAAGTATAGAATAATTATATGGGATATATTATATGATTAATTCAAAGAAATAGAATAAAATTTCCAAACAGATGATCTAGACTCAATAAAAATCTAGAAAATTTATATGATGAGCCTAATATTATGTTGGAATTAAAGAATAAATTTTGTGAATTAGTTCACAATTATGATAAATTTTTATATTTTAGAATAGTTAATGAGAAGAAAAATCTAAAGTAATAGCAAAACAGTAGGTAAAACCTTGAAAATTTTACATAAAACATGATATACAAAATGGGACAGTTATATAAATTTTAGAATTTTTAGAGATAATTATCTATTTCTGCCATTTATTTTGAAACTTATAAAAATTCTAGGACATTACCTGTAAAGAAATATTAATTGAAATTTTTATGAGATAATTTCAATTTTGAAAAATTATTTCTTGCAAAATTTGTTAATATTTGGATAACCGTAGCTACTAATTAGAAATTTTAGTTTAATTAATGATATAAATACTGAAAATTAAAAACAAATAAGATTTATTTCTAACAAATAATTATTTTATAGAAAATATTTAATTTGTTGCTGGAAATAAGATGAGTAACATGGCCCCCTTTTGATTTATAAATTTTTTCAGGGAAAAGCATGCTATATGTTATTGAAATTGATAAAAAATTGAAAGTTTTGATATGTTACTGTCATAGTGACACAACCATTAATTCGAATGAGAAACCGTCAAATAATATAGGGAACGCTAGTTAGGAATATGTCAACCTGCATGTGCCAGATAAGGGTTGTGAAATTATATTATTTGATTATGTGATTTGTATGTGATAGTTATAAATCACTTAGCATATAAGTAGGATTGGTTGTGAGTTTGATTATGTTGCATCAATTAAATAAACTTATGTTATTGAATAAACCTATGTTCTCAAAAACTTTATGTTGACTGTTTGAGTATGTTTTTCAGGTAATCATAATGTATTATAATTTCATGTCATGTTCAACATGTTCAGTGATTGACACGACTACAGAGGAAAGCTGTGCATTTGGGTGATTATAGATCTAACGGATTTCAGCCTTTTCGTAAACGTTCAAGTCCACTACTAGCTGGAAGATAAAAGAAATGATTATGATGTGTATTTTAATCTAGGATTACTAGTAAATGTAAAAGTCTAGTTATTAGACTAATTTTGTAATATGCAATCCTATGAAAAAATGTAGTTAATGGAAAATTATGTTTAGTTTATTGTTGGGATTGCATGCTATTACAATCATTTTGAACCGAAAAGTCACAACCAAGCATTTCACGCTTTCGTTGGGATGTGACAAAAACTGATTTCAAAAACTTATATAAACAATATTATATATGATTTTAAGAACCCATATAAGCAATATCAAATCTGATTTTGAGAACGAATATAACTAATATCAAATTTGATTTCAAGAAGCCATATAAGAAATATCAAATCTGATTTCAAGAACACATATAACTAATATCAAATTTGATTTCAAGAACTCATATAAGCAATTCAAATCTGATTTCAAAAACTCATGTAACTAACATCAAATCTAATTTCAATTAAGGACAAGAACAACTTTAAGAACTATAACAAAATTTCTAGACTAAAATCATACAACTAAAATAAAATCTGATTTCAAGAAACTATAACTAAAATCAATCACTTTCAAGATAGCAAAATTTCAAAACAAGAACAATATTACAACTTCAAAACAAGAACAAAAGTTAAAATCAAAATATACCTTGAACATGAGGAGGGAGGGCGACGAAGAGAGGCCGACGAAGGGAAGAGGGCAGCGGGTGAAGAGGAGAGGGTAGAGGGGAGGAATGGTATGTGCAGATCTTAGTCAGTGAACCCCCATAATATGTCTGAGTCAAAAGCTTGGGACCGGGTCAGTCGTGTGGTTGGTAAAAATAAACGCATTGACTGGTTGACCGAGTTAGCTAGTCACTGGTTAGAAGCCCGGTCAGACGAAACAAACAACCCCTTAACCATTCATTGTTGTGTTTATTCTTTACCATGGTTACTCATTCAAGTCATCGTGCCACCGCTAAAGATGGATGGGCGATGTTCACCATGGTCTTACACAACCACCTTAGTAGTCTTGTGCCATAACTCATTTCACTCCCTCCCCTTATGTTAATAGGACTTTGATATAGATGGTGGGTAATTAATTACCCACCATTCTTAATGCTTAATTTTGAATATAATTTATGCGAAAACGTTAAACAAGTCGCAAAAGAATGTTTGAAAGTTAAAAGAACATTATGTGGTTATGAAAAGATTTGTATAGAAACACAAATTTTACAAAAATATAAATATTCGATCCGGCTTGTTGTGTTTAAAAATTTATATTGAATCGTAGATAAAAATAATAATGTCATAACGGTATATTAAGAAATTTACAGGTTATTTTATTCTGAAAATAATAAGAGAAAAATAAATAATGTAAAAGTTAGAAATAGATATAAAGAATGAACATTTTACATCATAGAAAGTAACTACTATTAAGCCATTCGCGTTGCGCAGAGAGATGTAAAACAATGCCACATAGCACCAATGTCATACTATTGTTAGCGACCATCAATATTGAATAAACTTGGATTAAAAAATGAATTAAAACTGAAAAAAATAAACCGAAGAAAAGTAGACGTAAAGACGTAGAACCACGCACGTGAAATGTAAAACATTTAGAACAATAACTAAATCAAATTAGAATTTGTATGTTGTGACGCGACAGTTTAGCGAGAAAAAATAAACGTAATAATGTTGAATCACACGCGCACTTTACAACTTGTTAACTATAAAAATTTAAATAAAAATGTAAAGTGAAAATCTTGCCATTCAAGAATAATATTATATTTATTTTTGATAATACAAAAGCTACTAGAATATAATTTAAAACCCATATAACACATCCTCAATATATGTCGTATAAATAAGCTATGCACGTGTTTTGTTTGTATTTTTCCCTTATTACATGTGCCCTTCGCTTCCAAGCACGTTGAATTTGGGATGTTAACCGGTTCAGTTATCAATTTATTCGGTTTATTCGGTTCGGTTTATCCGGATTCAAAATTATTTCAGGCATAATCGAATACCGAACTGAACCGAATTAGAAATATGGCTAACCAAACCAAATTTAACCAAATTCAATTCGGTTTGGTTTCGGTTAAAAACCGAAAAAACTATGTTCAACCAAAAAAACCGAAATCACCATTTGTTTATATTTTTAAGACGTTAACTTTAAACCGCTTATACGAGAATCATTCTTCATATATATTATATATCAAATAATTAAACTCTTGAATTGTTATTAACCTCGTTTTTTAAAATATAAATAGTCGACTTTGACTCTTTGAAAAATAAGATTTGACGCTCAATTTTGTTAAGTGGAGTTGGACAAGCTTATAAATTCTTAGTTCTTTGGTTTAAATAAAACACTTTGAAAATACAAGCCTTATATAAGCCTTAAGAAATTAAGCTAAACTTACAATTATATAAGAATAAATAAAGTATACATATTGAATTCGGTTATAATTGTTAAACCGAACAAAACGAATTTAAAATTTACACCGAACCGAAAACCGAATTCCTAATTCGGTTTCGGTTACAAACCGAACTGAAAACCGAATTCATAATTTAGTTTGGTTTTTTCGGGTTACGAATACAGATCGGTTTTCGGTTTTTTTCGACTGTCGGTTTTTTTGCACACCCCTGGGTTTGAATTAGCTTTCTTTTTTTATATTTCCCAAGCTAAGTTGTCTTTTTGGCTACAATCTGTTTGTGAACATATTAATTATGTGTCATGTTTTATTTTATGATTGGAAAACTTTTGTCAACGGATATTTAAAATATATTAGAAACATTTATAAACTAAAGGCGGACTTATTAACCTAAAGGATAATTTAAATACTCCTTAGACACAATTATCATATGAGTAAATCCAATGGCACTTCCAACCTAAATAGTAAATACCTAATGCAAGAATAATCTACATGAGTTAGCTAAAGACACCAACTTTTGAGTGTTAAGTACCATTTTACATTCAACTACAATAATCGATGGTTCAAATCTAACCGCAAGATCCTTTTAGTTGTTAGAATGAGTTAATTTAGTGATCAGGGTTAAAGTAAAGATGAGATTTTGGTGGCTAAATTGCAAAGTGCAATATTAAAATATCAAATTCGCTAGTCATCACCAAGAAGTTAAAGTGCAAAAGCAAGATATTAAAACTTCATGTTATGGTTCATAATTGCCATCCTTGCCTTTTTTTTTGAAGGCGGTGGACAAACGATGGTACTGGTGGTTGGGTTGGGTCGTTGTTATGGAGCGAATTGGCCTCGTTATTGATTGTTGTTAGATGTTACAGCCTGGGATTTTTCGGGTTTTGGTTAGCGAAAGGCAAATTGGTTCTTGTGGAACCAGTTTGGGTTAAGACCAAGTTTGTATTTGGGTGGAGTGATCTGTTTGGTTCTGGTTAAGCCAAATTGAAATACGTTTGAACGAGGAAAATTGCAATTCAATGGTTTGTGGTCAGCCTTAATAGGTTATTGCCAAACCTGTTCCGGTTTAGGTTAAGGAACCTTTATTTTGATTACAGCACCTATTAATAATAGTTAATTAACTTTAAAATTGATTCTTTGCTATGGGCCACAACTTCATTTGAATTGGGCTCACTGCCATGGGCTTTTACTTCCATTTGACGAAACAAGAAGAAGAAGAAAATCAAACTCTCGGAGTCTCGGAGAAACGAAGTCCAAAATCTTTTGGGCTAAATTGGTTGATAAGTTATAGTCTTATAGGACCGCATGAGAGTTTTTACTTTTAAGGGCTAAAATGCATAACCACTGTGTATTAATTTTACACATAACTACTTTCAGTCCCAACTGTGTATTATTATAGCGATTTACATAGAAAGTTTACAACTTGGGTAAATTAAAAAGCTTGTTGCATTATAATCGCATAACAATAGAAAGTTGGAAACAAATTATGCATTAAAATCTCTTACATAATTATCCATATTATTTCAAATCCTAAGTCAGTCTTAGCGGTTTTCATGAAAGTAATTCGACTCCAAAATCGATACCGAAATAGACGGAATGTTGGAACCAGAAACCATATCTATAGTATGTCAACTGGTTTCGGATCGTTCTGTCTAGCCGATTCCAGCTATCTGTTCTTTGGCTTAAAAAACGGTTCTTGCACAACCCTATTATGCCAAGCTCGCCCGTTATCACTAGAATGCTAAAGTGTAAAATGCGCCATCAAAACATCATGAGCATTGTTGAGGAATTAATATTGAAGGAACCTCCTACTTTTAAACCATAGTGAGGTTCTACCAACTTCATATATCTAACTAGGTTAGTATCCCGTGTATTACACGGGTTGAAAAAATAAATTAATAAATATTTAGTAATAAAAATTTATGAATTATAAAAGCATGTTTGAAGATAAAATATGATTATAATTGCATATGAATAACTATTTTAAGTAAATAAACAATAGATATGTTATAGACAAATAAATATATAAATAAATAGACAGTCTAGTTAAACAGATTATAGTTAGTAATAAACACGAAAAATTATAGTAGAATATTTTAATATAAGATACGTATAAAATTATACATACATACTTGTTCAAAAGATAAAACAATTATATTATTTTTAAACGTTTATCTAAATAGTTTCATTTTTAAATATTTGTTTTAAGATTTTATTATAAAAATTTATTATTTATAAAAATCTTGTTTATTTAAAACTCAAGTTTCCAATTATTCTGGTTGATTTAATCAAACTACTTTTAGAAAATTTCATATTTTTATAATTATTTTAAAATAGGACTAATTTAAAATATTTGTTTCAAAAGGTTCAATGTTTTAGAAAATATATGAATTAAAATTTTCTTAATAAAATTTATTTTTAAAAACATAGTTTGATTTTTAAAAAATGTAGATGAGAGAGAAAAATATATCAATTGATCAAATTAGTATTTATGAAGAGAGAGCAATTGTTTGAGTTTTTAAATTACTTTAATACCTTTTTGGAGAAAAATTAAAATAAGGATACTTAGAAAAATGATAAGTGTCAAAAATATAGTTTAAAAATATGACAAGTGGTAAAAGAAATCTTTTTTTATTAATATTTATTATAGATAAGTTCCCACGTAATATCTTTTCTTGCAATTATATATCCATTTCAATAGGGCTGCAAATGAACTGAACGTTCAGCGAACAGTTCGTGAACCGTTCGGCGGGAAGTTCGTTCGTTTAGTAAATGAACGAACACGAACACAAAATTCCGTTCGTTTAGTTAAACGAACGAACATGAACACAACCCGCGTTCGTTCATTTATGTTCGCGGACGTTCAATAATGTGTTCGTTAGTGTTCGTTCGTGAACGTTCGATAAAGTGTTAGTTTATGTTCGTTTATTTCTTAACTATTGTGTAAGTTATTTTTATGACTATTATATTAAGTATTTTTTTATATATATATGTTAACTACTTATTATTTTTTATTAATTTTGTGTAATCTTTGTAATAAAAATATATAAATTTTATTCTAAAATAAATCTATAATAATTTATATTCGTTTGTGTTTATGAATTTTTTTGTGTTCATCATGTTCATGAACAGTTGTTTGTGTTTGTTTGTGTTCGTTTGCGTTCGGTAAGTATTCGTGAACAGTTCATGAACATGTTCATTTTCTTAATGAACGAACACGAACAAGAAATCTCGTTCGATAAGTGTTCGTGAACAGTTTATGAACAAGTTTATTTCTTAACGAACGAACACGAACAAGGCTTTGTTCGTGTTTGTTCGGTTCGTTTGCAGCCTTACATTTCAAGCAAACCACTTTGAGAGCTGGTGTCTCATCATTATAAGCTCGTTGCAAAAATGTTATCAAAAGGAACATCTATAATTGCCAAATAAAATTCCCGATACGACGTTACTACATCAAATCAATAGGAACACCACAGACCATTAGCCTTATTTCATTACTCGTTGTGTTAACATATATATCAAGAATCGCGATCTCTCCCGTGTTGTTTTTAAATCAGTTACGAAAATGTCATCACGTAAAAGAGATTTGTATAGCAAGTCAAAATGTCAAATAGTGATTTTTATTCTTTAAAATGATTTCTAACTTATTCCAATGTGAATCTATCAATGCGTATACACCACATTTGCACGCATAAATTTATTAGTTAAGGTGTGAATGTATGTTTTCAACTTTGTGCTTTTGTCATAAAAGACTAGAGATTTGTTTGGAGTTATATATTCATGCATAACTCGTTGTAATTGTAGTATTTTAATAAGAACAACTTATTGTTAATTAGTTTAAAAAATTAATACCAAGTACAATCATTGTTGTAATTTATATCGTTTTGATATATAAAGTTTATTTGCCTTTCATACATGCACATGTGAAATTGCCAATAGGGATAAAGGTCGCAAAATTAGTCACTTCTAACAAATCTTAATAATTTGTGTAAGGTTACATTGTTATAACTTGTAAACTTTTATATCATATGTGAATTTAGTGACTTTTAACAATTCTTATTTCGATTTTATTTATTAACTTCTTTTTGTTATTTTTCTTATATTCTTTTCAGCCTTTTAGTTTTCTATTTTGTTCAGTTTTATTATTTGTTTGATGTTTTGTTATTTTTCCAGCTTTTTTTTGTTAATGCTTTGTTGGCTCCTTTTGGTTTTATTCCAGTTTTAATTTTCTAATATAGTTTTGTTATTTTGTTATTTTTCTTTTTTATTTGTTAAAGATGTACTTATTCCTCTTTTTTAATGTTACAAAATTTTACATCCTCATTGTATCAACGTTTAGGACTATAAGCACGAAAAAATTGATAATCATTCTATGTAGTGCGGTCAACATGTTTGTTTATTTTTTGTCCTTTGTTAAAGATCGGCTTGCCTCCACTACGTAGCTCGTGTCAACCTCCATGTTTCCGCCGCTCTGGCGCCGCATGGCGCCATAATGTGGATATCTAGTTATACCATAGTTAAAAACTTGTCTTGAATACAAAAATATATTTTTAAACTTATTCATGCGGTCGGTTTTTCTACACTAGTCACACGCACCAACTCACTCCTTCCTTTGCATAAATCAAGCCATTCATCACACCATTGATGAAACCCAATACTCTCATCTTTCAAGACTAGGACTTAATCTTAATAGTAAATGCTAGTCGTAAGTAGTGTCATGTGACACCGGTAAAATCTTTTATGTGTTATACTACCAAGAATTTGCTTTTACATTATTAAGCTAGTTATCTTTTTTCATAATTTTAATAAAGGAATTTTTCAATGTCTGAAATTATACTAACTAAATAGTCATTGCTTGTAAAAGATATAAAAAAAATTATAATACATATAGTATATGAAACTAATACAATAATATAAAGATGTTATCAGTCACATGAATTACATCATTCAAAGGTAGGTTGTATAGCAAAGTATTAGTGGGTGGGATTCTGATTCTTTTGAATTATTGCATATAAATTATTTATATTTTGTATTTTTTTTATTGAATATACTTTGGGTCATCAACAAAAAACGATAATAATTGTTTTTCACACAATATAGCGCTTTGTAAAATGACGACGTGTGTATATTTAGATATGCAAATGCCATTTAAACTAGCCCGAATAAACATATATGATAAAGTTTAAAAGAAAACAAGAGAAAATTACGAATGATAGCATAATCTTTAAATAGAATGAAGAAAATAATGTGAATAATAACATGATGTTCAAATATTGTAAGCTAGCTCATATCTTAATTTATTATTAACTAGGATATACACACATGCGTATGCACGTATAGGTGTGTTTGAATATAATTTTATACATACATATCATGTTCATACATAAATGTAAAAAAGAGAAGTGCATTCTTAAGGTGTTATTAATAAAATTATACCAGTAATTAAAAAGAGTAATAGAAAAGTTGTTAGTTTTGAAAGAGAAGCATAACCATGTTATGCAGGAGTGTTAAAAACATGAATGATGAATATATAATCTAGAATGATTAAGTCGTAATTTATCACAAATGTGACGATAGGATTTGCATAAAAGAGATAGGTGATCAGCATCAAATCAGTGTTACTTGTGTTAATCTTAGATATTAAGATTATAGAATTATGACCATAAATATTAAGTAAAACTAAAGATTTAAGTGTTTGAATAATCTTTGTTTTAAAAAAATAATAGTGATAACAATGGTAGCTATTAATGAAAAGCAAAAGCGTTAACAACTTTACACAAATTATTTTCTACTTTTAAATTATGAAGAAAATGTCTAAGGTCAATTAAAATGTTTTAAAGTTACCTAACACCCCTAAAATGGACCATAGTTAAACTTTAGGACTTATGTTCAAAAAGTGTTTTATGCATAAAAATCATTTTTAAAAATCAGTATAATTTCAATTTAAACTAAGAGTTAATTACCTGATTCGTCCCTGGGTATGCTTATATTGCAAGATTTGTCATAACTTTTGGCAATTTACATCATTGGTCCAATAATTTGTCAAATCGTTACACCTAGAGTTCTTCGAGTGCTGATGTTGCTACTGTTACTATTTTGCTTTTGCTTCTACTAAACAGCTGCTGCTACTACGCCATCATCGCCATAGCACCGGAACCACTGTCACCATACCATACCTCTGGAACCACCGCTTGAATCACCATCCTCATTCCTTGCCATCGCTTGAAGAACACCCTGAGATCGATATTTACGGTTTTGATTTTGATTTTTTTTATTTAATTTTAGTTAGGGGTAAATTAATCATTTAACAGAAAACTAACAACACTAAGGACCACGAGTGTTACGATTCAGTAAATAGTTGGAATTAACGATGTATTTCTAAAAAGTTGAGACAAATCCTGAAATATTAACATACTACAAGAACCAATAATGTAATTAGCTCTTAAAATAATACAAACTTGGAGTATTACGGTGTAATTGTGATACATTAGAGGCCAAATATAATAATTGGAACTTTAATAATCTAATATGAAGACATGGGATATATAAAACAATATATTAATCTTAATAGTGGTAGAATGAACTGTCGTTTTTTTCATTTGTTTCTCTATTTTCTTAAGATAACGATACTCAAGCAAGTCACACAATATTATTATATCGGGTTTAATTACCGAGCTAAATAGCTTTTTTTTACCGTGAGAAACCCTTTATCGTTGTAATTAAAGAATTTTATTATTTAGCCTATAGTCGTATAGGATCCAATCATATGTATTTCGGTTGTAGTTTAATCCAAACATCAAACCTTAACTAAATATAAATTAAAATAATGCTTCTTTACTAATAGTGAACCGACCCGTCTAGCTATTATGGATTGATTTAAGGCAATTATTTGCATCTTGATCGATGTTAAAGTATCAATCAAATAAAATGTAAAATGTGTGGTCCCATTCATCTTAACTAGTTAGGGTAAGTAGGGGTTGTCAAACCTTGTGAAATTAGTGGTCGGTGTGTCGTACTTTGATTTGTAAAAAAATAGATTAACTAATGAATTATCAAACTATTGTCTCTTAGTGGTGAAAAGTGAATCTTAGAATGATTAACAACTTAATTAAAAAAACAAATTGCAATTAATAAAATTGATTAGAAGATGATTATGAAAAAGGGTAATCCATCCCGTGATTTAGGTTTGGTTCTCGGTAGTCGCCTAGTTCAACTTGGTGGGAAATCCTTAACGAGGATTCTATACGTATAATGATTAAGTGGCAGAGATAACCAAGACTTAACGGGTCTTAGTACACTATGTCAATTGAATTAACAACCAAAACCTTGCAATCATACAACTCGCGCATAATTATATGAAATTCAAATCAAGATTTACTAAAATAATTGTTTAAACAATCAAGACACAAGTTAAACTCAATAAAGAACTTAACGGGTTCTAAAGTTTAATCCCAACACAATTTGAACATAAGCAAAAACCTAAAAACATGAAACCTATCACCCGAGGTAAATCACGAAAAGTTTAGCATTGCATCTTCATGAATTCGGCAACAATATCGGATTGGAACATGATTTGATGGATTGGAATGAGTTGGAGAAGTAGAATTGACCTCAAGAATCGTCCAAGTTCGTCTCTTTTTGCTCCCAATGTGAATTAGGGTTTTTAGATTTAATAAATCTCCTTAAATATGGTCAAAATCTGGAAAATTACATCAAATCCGACCCTACGACGTAAGTTACGTCCTTAGGGACGTAAATTACGTCATCCCCCATGATATACGTGGTTAGCCTCTGTCTTACGTCCAAAAACTATCAATTTTAGAAAGAACGTAGCTTACTTCCTTTAGGACGTAAATTACGTCGTAAATTACGTCGTATGCTCATTTTGCACCAATTTCTTCATTTTCTTCATCTCTTTTCATCCATATATTATCCAATCTTCGTGCAACCTTTGAATACATCATTTAAGCTTCCCACACCTATAATTCAAATCTAATACAAAATGATTGCGTTCGATAGGAAAATCACATTAAAAGCATACATTTAAACACTTTAAACACATACAAAACATGAACGCATCACATCCCCACACTTATCATTTGCTGGCCCCCAAGCAAACTTGCTCATAACACTACAACTATCATTAGACTAATACAATCCAGCCATGTGTTCATCATCTGTTAGCTAAGGTCCCAAGTCATGCCCACTTACAATATCATACATAAAGTTCTAGTTTTGTAAGCAAAGACAATACTTGTTTGAAATATGATTTATCTTATCAAGCCCAACAGCTTTCTAGTCCTCCTTATTTATGTAATCACACCTCTCACAAGTTTCATTCCTCTTGGTTTAGTATCTAGTCTAGTAAATAGCGTGCTAGTATATCAGTGTAGTACTCTCAACCAAGAACAATTCATGATTACCATAAGCTTGCATAATGATCGTGACTTTTTCAAATAACATAAACCATGCACACATCAAAAGGGCTTTGAAATGTTATAATGTAGGGCTTAAGTGTAGGTATGGATAAGAAATTCGAAGTGGCTAAAGGTGATGAAATCCAAATAAGAATGTTGAACATACTAAACAATAAATAACCACAACACAATGAATTTGGGGTAAGCTTGACCCATATTCAACATTATTATCACTGAACATGACATTGATATTATGGTCATTTTGACCCATTATTTTTCTTCTTTTTTTGTGAATAATGACTATATCTAAACACTTTACTGTTTTTAATAATATTATGTCTAAAATTCAAGCAATACTTATCAGATTTCACCACATGAGCTTAAAAAGTAAAAAGGTTTGAAAAGGCTATTGGGTTGATTCGGGTTTAAACAAATAAAGAAGTTGGAGGCTCAAAGTGGTGACTAGATGATCATTTTAGGGTAGGATAATACAACTGAAAAAGGCTAATAAAACAAAGGTTCATCCTAGTGGCTTAATCATATATGTGCAAGAGTTTGGTTCTTGATCTTGAAACGTATCAATCATGCAAGTTCTAGAATAATGTAATCGTTTTAGTAAACACACGTGAAAGGAAAATGAGCAAATAACCTATTGATGTTCTAAACTCATGCATAGGCTCAATCCTCACAAAAATGATGACAGATAGGTTAAGAATGTGAAAATATGCATAAAGAGTCTATTATCTAGCTAGCCACCCCGGTTAAACATCCCAATCAATTTTCAAAATACTCCTTCTGTAATAAGATAGCCATGACGAATGACCTTTGCTTGTGCATAGGTTAAACATATTTTCACGAATTACATTGAAAAATTTAAGCTTTCATGCATAAATAAGTTACTTTAGGGGCATTTTAAAAACTTTGGTGCAATCTTTCCCTCATCTTCATACTTGGGATACATTGTCCCAATGTATGGTATTTAGGCTAAGTGTAGGATTTCTTTAAATCAACTATCCAATCAATCAACACAATGACTTTTCAACCCAAACCGGCCCAAACATAAAAACAACAACTCCCAACACATAATAATAATAACACCACCAAATTGACAACACAGACTACTTAAACAAACACATTAAACATAAAAGCATAAAAATTTAATTTCGGGTTGCCTCCCGAATAACGCTAAGTTTTAGGTCTTCAGCCAGACCATACCTGCGACCACTCATGGTTGTCGAGTAGGATGCTTGACTCCGGTATTCTTCAAATAATTTGATGGGTCTTCAACTAGATCGCATTGTGACCCAAACATTAATGCCTCAACTCTATCTTTTATATGATCAAGTGGATCACCAACTTTTTTCTTCATTTTAGGCTTTTCATCTTTTGTTTCTATCATTATAATTAGCTCTTTCTCATCTTTTAAATTTATCAATTCTTTTAATTCCACATGCTTAACCCTATCATACTCAAAACTATTCTTAAAATTGGTGTTCGTGCTTACATATGAAGTGTAAGTAGGAACACACATGTTAGTCATATCTTCCACAAAAACTTCATCATTAACAAAATACTTAACCGACTTGGAAAATACATCAAACGTAACTTACACATTTTGTAAGTCATTTCAATTGTTCCATCCCGGCAATTTATTTGAGCATTGGCAGTTGCTAAAAATGGTCGACCCAATATGACCTTCGGTTGCTCATTTGTCCTCACTAGTGCATAGTCAAGCACCATAAAGTCCACCGGGTAGTAAAATTCTCCCAACTTGATTATAACATTATTTACCATCCCCTGAGGACATTTCTGAGTCAAGTCAGCTCACACCACAGTGGGGTTAACTTCCTCTAGATAATCGAAGTCATACTGATCATATAACATACCTGGCAAGATACTAACAACTGCTCCATAATCCAAGAGTGCCCTTTTAATCTTCAATTTCGCCACTTTGATTGGAATGATGGTGCTCCTTGGTCACTATCTTCCACTTCATTACTTTCTCTTCCTTATTTGCAACTTGTTGTGGAAAAACAGTAAAGTCATTATCAATAATTTCAAACTCAGGAAGGATACTAACCGAATTGATGTGAACATTTCTCATGTTTTATAGTGTTTGTTCCTTGATGTTGAGGATTGATCATGGTATCACTCGGTAGTTTCCTAGGGTTACTTTTAATCTGGGCTACGTCCTCAGCAAGTTGACCCACTTGTTTATTCAAAGCTTCATAAGCTTTGTCTCTTATATCATTTTCTCTCTTATTCTCTTTCATATTTTCCTTCATAATGTTCATCAAAGCATCTAACTTTGCATTTGCAGACTCTTGTTGACTTGCATGGTTGTAGATCCCTTGATTGCTTCCTTATAAATATGAGGTTCTTTGATAACCACTTTGATTGTAATTCCTTGTGGTCGGTTCTGATATGCTTGATCACCTTATTACTACCTTGAAAATTAGGGTTCATCTGGTTTGAAGCGTTTTCATACTTCAAGTTTGGATGATTTCTCAAACCAGCATGATAAGTATTAGAGTTCATATCAAACTACTTATTCTTTCCATATACTTGATTCACCATTTCATATTGACTTAAAATCAATGAACACTCTAAACTTGCATGCCCTAGTTTACCACATTCATTGCATACATTAAATCTAACTGAAGCTACATCTTTAGTTCCCGTTTGTCCTAACTTGGACAATTGTCTTTCCAAAAATGCAATTCTTTCTTTAGACTCATAATCAATGGTGGTTGACCTTGTCGTAGCAGGCTTTGACTGTCTACTAGCCGAAGCTTGAGCTTTGGAATTCTTACACATTCGTTCTAGGAATTCCCAATCCATATCTTCATGATTAGATAAGAATGTTCCATCACTTGTAGAATACAAGTATTTTCTTTCTCTTAGTGTTAGTCCATCTGAAAATGCCTTAATCAATTCCCATCTTTCAATACCATGATGAGGACACATACGGATCAACTCCTTGAATCTTGTAAATGCCTTTTGAAATTGCTCACCCATTTGTTGTTGAAAAGAATGAATAGCCTCTCTTGCATCACTTGTCTTTCCCATAGAGTAATATTCTTCAAGGAAAACCCTTTGCGTCACTTGCCAAGTTTGAATACTATTGTCAGGCAAAGTCAGGAACCATTGCTTAGCTCTATCTTTCAAAGTAAATTTGAAATAGTCACAACCTCACCTCATCTTGTGTGAAGTGATTTCCACCAATAGTGCTACATATGGCATCAAATTCAGCAAGATGCACATATGGTTCTTCTGTTGCAGTGCCTCTAAATGCAGGAAGAATAGTGAGATAATAAGGGTGCACATCAAAATCTCTTCCTCTACGATTTAAAGGTGCGATAGGATTTGGATTTTCAGAAATAACCGATCTGAAATGGCTATCCACACTATGTACTTGAGCTCTTTGAGGTCTTCTTGATTGGTTGACATTGTTATTGACTCTACCTCGTTGTTGATTCATAGGTGGTGCATTCCATCCATAATGATTGTTCCCCTAATTATTATAATTCCCATTATATCAATTACCTACACCAGGATTTTCATCCTAAGCATCATAATTAGCACCATGATTGTCTTCATTGTTGTTCCACTCATCTTCATAATCTTCATCGCCTGAGTGGACACTGTGCATGCACATATAATCAAAGTTACCTCCTTGATTAACGTTATTTTGATTTAGGTTATTGTTTGGTGGTGGTTGATTTGGGTTGTTGTTGCGGATATTATTTGGTGGTAGGGGTGGATTTGGGTTTTGGTTATTAGGAAGAGGGTTTGGATTTTGAGATGATTGGTTATTTGGGTTATTCATTTGGGTTGAAGCAGAAGAACTACTAGCTGCTTGATCAATATCTTGTGAAATTGATGTAACTGGTAACCCTAATCGATGCAGAACGCGATTGTATCTTACTGATTTCTCTATCTCTGGATCGAATACTTATGGTGATTTCCTACCCGAATAACGAGTATGCATGCAACCTGTCACCTGCACACCGAAAAAAATACCAAGCGTAACAAGAAAATAAAGAAATAAAGCAAAACAAGTAACAAAACTAAAAAACAAATCAATAACAAAACACCAAACGCACCGATTCCCCTGAAACAACGCCAAAATTTGATCGATGTCAAAGTATCAATCAAATAAGATGTAAAATGTGTGTTCCTATTCACCTTAACTAGTTAGGGTAAGTAGGGTTATCGAACCTCGTGGAATTAGTGATCGGTGTGTCGTACTTTGATTTATAAGAAAATAGATTAACTAATGAATTATCAAACTATTGCCTCTTAGCTGCGAAAAGTGAATCTTAAAATGATTAACAACTTAATTAAGAAAACAAATTGCAATTAATGAAATTGACTAGAAGATGATTATGAAAAAGGATAATCCACCCCGGGATTCAGGTTCGGTTCTCGGTAGTCGCCTAGTTCAACTTGGTGGGAAATCCTTAACGAGGATTCTATACGTGTAATGATTAAGTGGCAGAGATAACTAAGACTTAACGGGTCTTAGTACACCATGTCAATTGAATTAACAACCAAAACCTTGCAATCATACAACTCGCGCATAATTATATGAAATTCAAATCAATATTTACTAAAACAATTGTTTAAACAATCAAGACACAAGTTAAACTCAATAAAAAACTTAACGGGTTCTAAAGCTTAATCCCAACACAATTTGAACATAAACGAAAACCTAAAAACACAAAACCTTTCACCCGAGGTAAATCACGAAAAGTTTAGCCTTGCATATTCATGAATTCGGCGACAAGATCGGATTGGAACATGATTTGATGGATTGGAATGAGTTGGAGAAGTAGAATTGACCTCAAGAATCGTCCAAGTTCATCCCGTTTTGCTCCCAATGCAAATTAGGGTTTTAGAATTGATAACTCTCCTTAAATATGGTCAAAATCCGGAAAATTACGTCAAATCCGACCCTACGACGTAAGTTACGTCCTTAGGGATGTAAATTACGTCCTCCCCCATGATATACGTGGTTAGCCTCTGTCTTACATTCAAAAAACTATCAGTTTTAGAAAGGACGTAGCTTACTTCCTTTAGGACGTAAGTTACGTCGTATGCTCATTTTGCATCAATTTCTTCATCTCTTTTCATCCATATATCATCCAATCTTCGTGCAACCTTTGAATACATCATTTAAGCTTCCCGGACCTATAATTCAAACCTAACACAAAGTGATTACGCTCGATAGAAAAATCACATTAAAAGCATACATTTAAACACTTTAAACACATACAAAACTTGAACACATCACATCTATATATAGACTAGCTAAAATAATCAAAGGGCGTCTACTTCAATGGTATTCAGGATGTATAATTAGTGTTTCCTGTCCCGCGTTAGATATGTTAGACAGATTTAGACGTACACATACTAACAACGGTTAAAAAAGAAGATTGTTTTTGTAATGAAAAAGAATATCTAGGTGTACATTCCATGTTATGTAGTATTGTGGTTTCCGTTGATTTAATACTCTATCTCACCACTTAGGCTAAATGTCATTTTTTTACTTCCTACATATATTATCAAGCACATATATCTTTTTACGAGATTTGCAATTTACCCAAACCTCACATCTATTATTTGCTTCATCTCTTTTAATATTTGCAAGATGTATGTCGGACGTCACAAATATAAATCATCTTCTACCGATCTTAATTTTTTTGTCGCACTGCTTGTAAAATTGTACATCTTATAATTCAATCTGTTCTATAACTATTACTGCAGAAGTTCTTTTGCTGATTGTAAACATTATTTTATTAACCTCTAAAGATGCAAATGACTTGATACTGTTATTTGTCAAGTTGATTAACATACGATAAACTTTTAGACACTCATCTAGTTCACTAGGATATACTTTAGTCTCCTGATAGAAAAAGATATATATACTTTATTACTTTTCCATACACAACTACAATATACAATTATTGGTAAGTAATCTAAACAACTTTTACATGCATGCTCATGCAATTTCCTGGTATTATATTTTTCATTAAGATGCGTATTAATTCTTTATTGGAAAAATATATTTATATGATGATGGATGACGAAGTACCATTGATTATTATAACTGTGGGAAAATAATGGTGCCAATAGTAGCAATTAAAGAATCAACACTGGGCTCATGCCTCATAGAGATTTATAAATCACCAAGTTTTATTACGTAGGTTAGATGGTGACCGTAGGCGGTTGTACTTCGGCCACATGGGCATATGCGCGCACTGGGTCCATTCTTTTAAAGGCATTATATATATATATATATATATATATATATATTATATATATATAATATATATATATATATATATATATATATATATATATATGTAGGTGAACTCATAAATAAAAACTAGATTATTCATACAGTCCTGATGCACTTTTAGGTCAATAGAGAATTTGATGATTTATTTGTATATCTTTTAGTCACATAGAACTTAGAATTTGTTTAAAAACGAATATGTATGAGTTGGGTGATAATTTTTTTGTGAACCGAAAAGAAAGGATCAAAATCAACTGCTTTATTATAACCCGATAAATTTTGAAGGATTTTATAGATTAATTGATCAAGGTTGACCTCTTCTTTCTTTATATTCTAGATAATAAATGTAAAAAAGATTTATAAAACTTACAAACGTTCCCATGTCCAACATGATCCCATTAGATTCTCAAGTCCAAATCAAATTTAAGGAATACTTAAATAAAAAATGACACTACAACTAATTATACAATTAACTAAAGATCTAAGCAGATGAAATTTAGCATGAGCTCGTTCAAATCAACTCGATACCTTAATAAAGTAGTTGAATAGAACGTGTTGTTCATACCTGCATTTCAATCTACTAAACATTTATGTTTACTTGGATCTTTTTAAGATTTTTTCACACACGTCTCGCTAAACCCATACCATAACATCGTGAATTTCATTAGATACAAATTGTTGTAATCCCTCTTTAACTATAGTTAACAAAATCCAACTTTTATAAACAACAACTCACACAACCATTATTATTTATTACATATTATATTAAATATTTTCTCCCGTACGCGTGTCCAACTGAGAGTGGTATACATTAAATTACCGTTATGTCCCTTTCAAACCTTTACGATTTCACAATCCTCGTCTTCTAGTATTGCAATTATGTACCTTGAGGGCCCCAATTCACCATTGGCATTATATATTCAAAATCAAATTCACTTCAAATTCACTCCAAATTCACATGCAATCTGATGTGGGTTCTCCTTCTTCATTCCAACCTTATAAATATCACTCCATATGATCACCATACAGTTTCATTACACTTGGGTCGCCGGAAAATTAAGATTCCGATCACCGGAGCTGCTGTTTTCTATTATTATTATCAATGGCCAAAGGTCGGAGATTTACAATCAGCCGGAGCGAACGGTTCTTGGGTAGCTACGGCTACGGCGGCGACCACCACCACACGGAGGACGACGGTGAGGAGCTCGGAGAAGATGACGTTTGGTCTATGGTTGATGACATGGTCAACGGTGGCAACAGCGGTGGCGATAGAACGTCCATCAGCAGCGATTGGACCTCACGCGCCACCGTGAGCGGTGCTCCGATGAGTCGCCGTCATGCCGGCGGGTTGTCGGTGGCGTTTGATGATCAGAAGATGGTGGCGTCGTCGAAGAGGGTCGTTCACCAGGTCCGTAACGGTGGTGACAACGTGGCATCTCCACGTGGGCGTCATGTTGCCACATCGGCGCCCGTGAACGTGCCAGATTGGTCAAAAATTTACCGAGTTGACTCGGTTGAGTCGATGCATGACTCGGATGATGGGGGCGATGATCATGATATGGTCCCACCACACGAGTACTTGGCGCGAAGCCATAGATTGGCGGCCAAGTCGGTTTTCGTAGGCGTGGGTCGGACCCTTAAGGGCCGAGACATGAGCCGTGTTCGTGATGCGGTTTGGAGCCAAACCGGATTCGACGGTTAGCTCATATGTATAAAATTGATTTTTTTTATTTGTCGTTATTTAGACCCGAAATATATTTATATTTTTTAAGTTTTAACTTAAATTAACCCACTAAAATAACCAACGGGGTGCATACCATCAATCATGTTATAATAATCTTTTACGAATTATGCATCAAGGGATATTTCTAAATTTCGTTCTTAACTTATAATTATTATTATAATTATAATTAATTTAATATCTAGGCATTTTCATGTAAAATTAAAAAAATGTTTCATTGAGACAAATGAAAAGGTCACTATCAATAATTAGGTCTCTCTCGTTTGTTTGAATAAAATTTTGTATTATATTAAAAACAATTATTATTCCGTTCATTTTTAGAGAAAAAAAACCTTTGAAAAAAGACTCAATTTAGGTCGCACAAATGTATTGCTAGAAGAAAAACTAATTATTTTTCATTTTTGGAATTTTTATTCACGTTACCTTTTGCGAAACCGGACTCCAACTAGCATGAGATGTATACGTTCACTTAACTATAAAGACTGCGGTCATTGAAGACATCAAACATCTAACTTATGCATGTTTAAGCATCTTTTTAATTAATCGTCATGAGTTACCCTAACCATTTTCAACACACTACTTGTAAACATTGGCACGACTTACGTTTGTCAGGGTTCTTGTACATGTAGTCTAAGAAAAAAAAAGAATAAATCAAGTATAAAACGATATACATTGCATTCTGCAACGAAGACAAAAACGTAAATTTCAATCTGCTTTTTAACGACTATGATTGATGTGATTAATAGAAGCACAAGTTGATGGAGTAGATGACAAAAATGAGTGATGAAAAGAGTAAATTCTTATAAGAACTTTTTTAACACATTTATGAAAATACAAGCTCAAGCTTTTATAAATTAAAAGTTCAGAAATTTACCCGTTACTCCGCGACTTCCAATTTTTAAATTATATTTTTACAACCATGTGTTTTCTATTAAACAGATCATGACAGAAGTATACAAATAGTATGAAACTTGAATATATATATTTATTAACATGTTAAAAGAAATATGATATTGACAACCATTTCTTAGGCTTAACTAAAATAATAAAAAGAAAAGAAAATGAGTGGTGGTAGTTGGGAACAAAAATATATTGGATGGAAGGTTGGAGGTGTATTTTTAATTGGTCACCTTTATTAAGAAGTGACACTATCGGTGAATTTTTATTGGTCCACTTCTTTTGGAAAATAAAACAAATCCATGGTAAAAATATAAATTTTCTACATCATGACATTTGTCAGTTATAAATTAAAACTTGTAAAAATCACGAACTTAGTGTTATGTTGTATCACTAGCATTATAATCGTCTCTTATTAAAACAGGGGACAAAAAGATATACCCATGTTTTTTGTTGTGTGGATCTTCGTACTTAGCTTTTAAATATATTGGTAAAAATATTTTGGTAACTATAAGGGTTGAATTTTTTATTTATATTTATATAATTATATTAAAAATCATAATATTTTTTTTATTTTTAATTAAATATAACTTTTAGATCCTTATCATTATTTTTTCTCTCTCTTTTACTCACAATCATTTTAAAAAATATTAAAAAAATTATAATGATTGAACAACGATTTTTCAAATATATCACTCAATAATAATATTTTTTCTCTCTCTCACTCATAATCACTCAAAATCATTCAACATAATATACCAAACACACTCATATATTTTTAGGGATTTCACTGTGTGCTCTAAAGAAATTCTTATGAGTTATTACATATTGTTAAAATAAAATATATATATAACTGTTAATTTAGGTCTAAGTTATTGCTACAAAAAAATATCATTAAATTATAATCAAGTTTCAAAAGGGTTGATCACTGGTGAAATTTTCCTTAAATTAAAACTCTAAGCTTGTTAAAACACACATAGTCCCTCAAGTTAAGTTTGGTATATTTAAGTCCTTAAACTTATGTAAAATACGTTTTTTTAACAACCAACGAATACTTCAAGCCTGATCAACCGGGTAAAATTATTGATGAAAGATCACCTACGCCCGTAACACAGACAACACTGATGACCCCCAGCACATAATGGAAACCCACCACATAAAATACATGTTTTAAACGTTAAACTAATGTATTTTTATCTATTAAAGTGATCTAAATAAAATTTTATCATCTTTTTACTAAAATATTAAATGTAATTAACAATATTTGACTAGTTAATGGTAACTAGTTATCATATAATTTTTTGAGTAAGGTTATAATAAAAACAATATTTAATGTAAAAAGTAAAAGTATTGTAGTCTTTACATGTGTTCTTTTATTAATTTAAAGAGGGGAATATTTTGATTATTGTGTTAATACGTCTGCTTATTAAGTCTTATACGTATCATATATTTTACATCATTTGTTATATGTATTCATAGTTGTGTTTATATTTTAGATCATTTTATGTTATTTTTGTCATTGTTTTTTGTAAATTAAATAAACTTATTATTAATCATTGTGTTTTACAACTAGAAATACACTACGATATATAATTTTACCAATGTATTTTTTATAACTTATAATGTTGAAGATAACACCACATGTTATTTTTGTCATTGTTTTTTATAGATTATATAAACTTGTTGTCTACCACTATGTTTTACAACTAAAAGTATACAATGTTGTTATTTCACCACTATATTTTTTAAAATATAACACAATGACGATTAAAAAACACAATGCTACATTATGTTATTTTATCATTGTTTTTAATGTATTTGATTGTTTAGTTGTTAATTTATTATTGTATTTTACATTTTAGAGATACACAACAATATTATTCTGCTATTATATTTTTTAAATTCATATTTTAGAAAACCTATTATATTAAAAAAACACAATAATTAACAAAAAGACACCGCACAATGATGAAATGAGTTAAAAACATAAAAAGTTTTATAATTTATTATATAACAATATCGTACTCGGTTTAAAAATAAAAATTGCTTGTTTTTATACTGTGATTTTTATAATAAATAAAATCGTACATAAAATTTATGAACGTTTAAAAAAACAGAAATACTTTCAAAAAATCAACAAGTGTGATTATTTCTAAAATATTAATCTAACAAACTTTACTTACAATTGATCTCAACAATTGATTAAAAACATTGATAATTGAGGTTACTTATTATATTTTATAGTTTGGAGGGTTTTTTTTTTTTAATTTGAACATTTTCCCAATATATTTCCATAAGTATGTTCAAAATAGACAAGTTTAAGATTTTTACTATTTACCAGAAATTTGTTAGTGTCTGTTTCATGTATATTTTATAAATTCAGGGGTTAAGTACTTAAGTATACCAAAAATCTATTGAGTGACTATATTGACTTAAAATAAAAATTTTACTTACATTTTAATGACATTTTCCCATTTTTTTAAGCAAGGGGTAACTATACACAATTTCACTAAAATTTGTAAAGTTTTAGAAACACAGGTTGAAATGATCCATCAACTCGTCGATTTGGTGGGTTGTTGTAGTGGGCTTGTTAGAGAATTTAGAATCTAGCAACAAAGAATGTTTCAAGACCAGGCCTAGGCCCGCAATTGATTAAGACCAACCCATATAATATATATCTCGAGGGAAACAATCTATGTTTAAAAACATGTAAATTATACAATAGGTCACTTTTGGTTTTATGTATAACAATATATTATTATAACAAAGATTAAAAAAATCGAATTGCAATCATAATTAAGTATGAGATTACTAATTAACTCCCATTTTCGTGCATTTTCAGCTAGGAATCAAGATATTTTTCTAACTTTAGACAACTAAAATTTACTCGTTGAAATTCTCATTCCAGAAGTAAAATCTCAATCTCGTCAGAAAACTAAATTGAAATATTGGAAACTCAAGAATAATTCCAAAAATACTATATTATTGTTATCTTAGTTGTCTTTTAATTACAACAATTTCAGGAATGATAAGTATCAAATACATATATTATCATCACCACGTACATATATATAAAATTTTAGTTTGTGTTGTCAATCACTTTGATCCTAAATTCGACTTATTTTTAAATATTTGTATCGTCAGAAAATGACGATAAGTTTGTTTTCTTGATTTAAATACCATGATAAGATCAAGTCGATTACGGAAGGGGCAATATAGAGCCAACATATATTTGGTCCACTCATTTTCATACTCGAAAGTAATTTTGTTGGTTTCTTCGTAACCTTTTTTCTTGTTTTTTTTGTTTTCTCAATGTTTTTTAAAAAGATAAAAGAAAAATCTTCACCAAGACATGAATGGTTGAAAAGAATGAAACGTAATTAAAAAACTAATATAATTTTCAAGTAAAATTATATTTGAATGAACAATTATAAATAAACTCAAAGAAATATTTCATCTCAAATTCATTTGGTTATAAGATTTCATAATCTTTTTACCTAGAGAGAGTTTAATATCCCACAACCAATTTGTTGTTTTACGATTCAGTTTAAACTTTTTGAGTTAGCTGGCGCAACGTGCAAGTATGGTTCATCGTTTTTACCCTTATATTTTTCCAGTTTTACGACCCCATCACAACGCGCTGTATCTAGATCGACATAACTATTGTTTTATATGTTTTACGTTCCACCTACGCGGTTTAACATTTTTACACATACTTTTTGTTCGTATTTATTTTATTTTTTACTACGAGCTTTTTCAATTTAGTGGTTATTAGCGGCTGTGGGTCATTGGTGCTACTTGATATGGTTTTATGCTCCCGTTACAACGCAGGGGATTAAGACTAGTTAATATTTTAATTATGAAACTTTTAGTAGTTTACTTTAACAACAACTTTTAATATATTTTTTCATCATCTTACTTCTGCAAATTCATTTATTACTATATGTTTAGAAAAACTTAGGTTAGTGGCATTTGAGATATTCTATATGTTTTAATGTTCGTTTACGTTTTAACGTAATGTTGTTTAAAAATAGGTCGGGTTAACATAAAACGTTTCAACGCATATTTGTATACGCTTTGAGTTGGTCTATGTTTTAATGTAAAATTTATTTGGAAATGTGTTGGGTCATAAGCTATTAACATATTGATAGTATAAATCTAAGCTACTTTACGTTTTGACGTAAATTTAGTTCGAAAACAAATTAGGGTAATTGTAATCTATACTTTGTCAGTCCACACAAGAAGTTGTACATGGTTTTTTATATACGTTTTGAGTTGGTTTATGTTTTAAGATAAATCCGTTTGTAAAAGAGTTAGGTCTAATACAATACATTTCTATTCATCGGTACAAATTTGACTTACTCTATTTTTCAACATAAATATAGTTTAGAAACAAATTAGATCGATTATAGTTTATAATTTATCACATCGTGTAAGATAATGCTGCAACGCGCGACAGGTTGAAAAACTAGTTAAACTCAATATTCAATCATCATCTATTATTTTATTTTATGTCTTACATTTGTCTAACATAAGTTAAAATTTTGGATCATGTAATATAAGTTATATAATTATACTTACCTTTGAAAACCTAGGTTGGTGGGTAGGGGTGTTGAAAAATATCTGGATCCGAAACCAAATCCGAAATATTTAAAAATCTAAAATTCGGATATCCAAATTTTCGAATTCTGATTCGAATAGTGATTTTAAGAACTTTTTAATATTCGGATATCCAAAATATTTTTAAAAAAATAATAATATTAAATATTAATGAAACATTTAGGATATTTTCAGATATTTAAGATATTTTAATAAAAACTTTGAATTTTGGAAAAAAATTTAATAAGATTATTATATTTTTATTAAATTTATCAAATAATACAATTTTTTTTGGAATTCGGATATTCAAATGCGAATCCAAATATGAAATTTCAAATATCCAAAATTTCGGATTCGAATTCGGATAGTTAGATCAAAATGTAAAGACATCGCGATTGTTAAACATAAAAAATAATGGTAAAAACATTGGACCAAATACGTATGTTACGGCATGTTAACTTGAAGATTTTAGATCGAAACATAAAGCAAAAAATCCGTAAAAGATGAAAAATATATGAGATTAAAGTTAAAAATGAAAAAAACATATTATTGTTAAATGAATAGATGAAGACTATTAAGGTTTAAATTAATAAAATCAAATGATAAAACAAAAATATAACCTATAAAACATGAGATAAAACGAATAATAAACAACCAAAGTTGAAAGTTAATATATATATATATATATATATATATATTATATATATATATATAGAAGATATCAAATGAGAACTAGTTTTTTTTGTGAGAGCTCTAGAAACCAATCTCAACTACTAGTTCTCAATGACAAAATTGTAATTAACAAAAACATGTTTAAAAAAATTATAAATCATAAAATAACATAAAAATAAAAAATAAACAAAAAAATGTTTCCCAACTTTCCCTCTTTCATAAAATATATAAAAAAATTATAAAAAATAAAAAAATTTCCATTTTTTTAACGAAATTTGTTTTACACATATGTAATATCGGATTTACACATGTGTAAATCCAGTACTACACATGTGTATAACTAGATTTACACATATGTAAACAACGGATGTACGATTTTTTTTAGAAAAGTATATGAATATGGTAGGCGTTGGAAAGATAAAAAATACTGAATTTTATAGTGGTTTTTTTTTGAAAAAATGATGTCGTGAAAAAAAATCACGAACGTTTAAAAAAAAGGGAAATGACATGTGATTTGCATGTGATAAATGAGTGGTTGAGATTGGTTTTTAAAGTTCTCATAAAAATGGTTATTATTTAAACCCTCCTATATATATATATATATATATATGTAATTTTGACCGGTGCATGTACAATTGTGCAGTAATAATTTCACAACAAACAGGAAGAACTTTAAGTACACACTTACACTTGGATTTATCTAAACATTCGTAGGAACAATCGTGTAAGATGTAACGTGACATCAATAATGCCGTGACACGTGATATGTGCGTCAAGAATGCCAAAAATAAAAATGAAACAAAGGTGATATATAAACAATCTAATTAAATATCCTTATTTGCCATTAATTATAGTTATAATAAACTAAGGCGGTTAAATTGTTTTAAATACATAAAATATCATTAAGATGTGTTAACACAGCCATTAAGAAAATATAAACTTTAAATAACATATTTGATGTGCAATTGTATATCTACGTACTATTCTTAAAAACTGAAATTAGTTTTTTAAATCAGATTAATTCAAGTTAATAAATTGCATTGAATAAAGAATGAATTAATTACTATATCACATTCTTCATGTGTTCTGCTTTGGTTTTTAAATAAATTGAAAACTCATATAGTAAAAATATGAATGGTTATTGAATTTTAATAATATACCAACTTTAATTATTGGCGCGGATTAATTCGAACTCAAAAAATGTTCATAGACATTCCAATTTTAAACTTATTTTCCTCTAACGATATCTTATTAATTGAGAGCTAACATCGTTAGTTTTTTTTTATTGTGATGTTAATTGCTTATATAGTCAAAACACAAAACCAAATGTTAAATTCAACCATCAGGTCCGTTAATCTGAAATTTTTGTATCTGAAACCCGTTAATCTCCATCTCCTTATCTGAACCATTTGACTTGTTGGAGGTAGAATTCACGTGATGATAGAGATTAGACACCCAAAAACGGACCCGATAAAGGCTGGGTTGCAACGAAGTTGAAAAATGCCTCAAAGTTGGTTCCATTTCATCAAAAAAATTAACGAGTGTTAAATCTCAGTTAGTAAAAGATCGTTAAAAGAAAATAATCTTAAAAATTAAAAGTGTTTGTAAACATTTTGTAAGTTGAGATTAATCTCGTTCAATGTATAAAAATTAAAAAATCTAATAATCCAAATATAAAACAACAATTATTAGATTGTTGTTTGGTGTCATGGTAAGATGGAACATGCGAAAGTTACTGTTTCAATTCTAACATGTTTATTATTAGATAAAATTGTCAATATAAACATTTGACCAAACTAAATTACCATTATAATCATTAAAAAAAATTACAAAAAAAACAACCAATAAAAACGAGCCATGTGTTCATTCCTCGCCACGTGGGCGAGGAAAATCCATAATCCCTCGCTGAAAAGGTGACTGGGCGAGGGATTTACATAATCCCTCGCTGACGTGTCGAAATTTTAGGAGTTCCTCACTGAAAAGATGACTAGGCGAGAGATTTTCATAATCCCTCGCTGACGTGTCGCAATTTCAGTGTTTCCTCGCTGACGTGTCTTATTCTTTGCCCATAACTACCAAAATGCCACTACTCACTTAAAATTTTTATTTTTATTTTTTTAAATACAAAATTTAAAAAAAGTATTTTCTAAAAGTTATAAAATTGTTAGATTTATTAAAAAATTCATTTAGTATTTTTTTTAAACACTTAAATTTGTTATTTAATATGCTTTTCTTCTATATAATACAAGTTTTCCTTTAATAAACTTATCAAATTTTAGTTTTTTTTATTTAATTCATGGTAAGATGGAACATGCGAAAGGTACTGTTTCAATTCTAACATTTTTATTATAATTGTATTATTATTTTCAAATAAACTAATTTCACCATACTATATGGATGATTTTATAATATCATCCGGTTTTTAAATCATGTACGATACACTCTTAAGACGGTCGGTTTAATGTCCGGTCTTGTTGTCAAAAAAATTAACATTATGATATCATGATGGTGCATATATAAAGATACAAGTGAAAGCTAACCTGCATCCAATTCTATAAAAATGG
The DNA here is from genome assembly GCA_025506515.1 of Flaveria trinervia. NCBI lineage: Eukaryota > Viridiplantae > Streptophyta > Magnoliopsida > Asterales > Asteraceae > Flaveria > Flaveria trinervia. The sequence continues at coordinate 80,721,415 of CM046452.1, read as the reverse complement.
AGTCCCAAACAAATGAACTACATCATCCCCTCTTAGAACCTGTTCAAGATTGTGGAGCAAGTTCATCGTCTGCCGCCAGCCATGGCGGCAGTGCGGAGCTGGAGAGGGTGCTTTCCGACCCCGAGACCCCATTGATCAGGCGGCTTGTTGCTGCGTCTAGGATAGAGCTTAATCTACTGTACAAGTTGGCTGCACCGGCCGTGATGGTTTACTTGATCAACATTGCTATGTCTATCTCCACCAGAATCTTTTCGGGCCATCTTGGAAACCTCGAGCTTGCCGCGGCCTCCCTCGGTAACCAAGGGATTCAACTCTTTGCTTATGGCCTCATGGTGAGTTTTTTTTGACTTATGACTATAATCGATCACCTCGTCAATTGATGATTTGACACTTGCTTGTATATGTGATTATAGCTCGGGATGGGTAGCGCAGTGGAGACGCTATGCGGTCAAGCATACGGGGCGCATAAATACGATATGCTTGGAGTATACCTTCAAAGATCCACAATAGTTCTCTTAGTAACGGCCATACCAATCACTATAGTTTATGTGTTTTCTAAACCGATTTTACTTTTACTCGGCCAATCGCCAACAATGGCATCGGCCGCAGCACTATTTGTCTACGGGCTCATTCCTCAAGTATTCGCGTATGCTATAAATTTTCCTATACAAAAGTTCCTTCAGGCCCAAAGCATTGTAGCGCCAAGCGCTTACATATCAGCTGGAACCCTAATTGTACACATGATCCTTTCTTGGATCATGGTGTACAGGTTAGGGTTGGGCTTGATAGGGGCTTCATTGACCCTAAGTTTTTCATGGTGGGTTATAGTGGTTGGTCAGTTTGTTTACATCGTGACCAGCCGTAGATGCCGGGCAACATGGACCGGGTTCAGCTCGAGGGCGTTTGGGGGTCTATGGGAGTTCGTAAAGCTGTCAACGGGGTCGGCCGTGATGTTGTGTTTGGAGACATGGTATTTTCAGATATTGGTGTTGATTGCAGGGTTGCTTGAGAACCCTCAGCTAGCATTGGATGCACTTTCGGTTTGGTTAGTCATGTATTCAATTGCACTGTCAACTTTATTATTTTGGGCCCATTTTTAATAGCCCGGCCCATAAAATTTTCAGCAGTACTAATCAAATGGACCAATGGTCCAGAACCCATTGCCCCTTATTATGACTTATAAGGACTTTATCTTTATTACATTTCCTTTCATAAATAATTATTGAAATAAATGGTTATTTTGTAATTAATTTATGCAGTATGGGTGTCAATGGGCTGTTGTTCATGGTGTCAGTTGGGTTCAATGCAGCTGCTAGTGTTAGAATTGGAAACGAACTTGGCGCAGGAAACCCGAAAGCCGCAGCCTTCTCGGTGTTAACAGTTACCACCGTCTCCTTTCTCATCGCGCTAGTCGAAGCCGTGATTGTTTTGTCGGTACGACATGTTATTAGCTACGCGTTCACTAGTGGTGAAACTGTTGCAAATGCAGTCTCTGAGCTTTGCCCATTATTGGCCATAACAATCATTCTTAATGGTATACAACCTGTTTTATCAGGTATGTACGTACATGTGAATATTTGCATGGTCATCGGTCATGCTGAATAGATTGAAAACCGATATATGTTCACATGTATGATGTTTTTATCAAAGGTGTGGCTGTCGGGTGCGGATGGCAAGCGTATGTGGCATATGTGAATGTCGGATGCTATTACATTGTAGGCATACCCCTCGGGTTTGTTCTTGGCTTCCATTTCAAACTAGGAGTCAAGGTAACATTTATAATCATGCGATTAACTATTCTGTAAGTTTCAAAAATCACATACATCGCGTCTTGATAGGGAATATGGACGGGAATGATTGGAGGAACCGCGATGCAAACCTTCATTTTACTATGGTCAACATTTCGTACAGACTGGAACAAAGAGGTACAATAAATCAAATTTGCTGTTTAAATTTTGTGTTTCTTAGATAACAAACTAATCTTTGGTAGAAAATTGTAAAAATCAGGTGGAAATAACCAACAAACGGTTGGATAAATGGAAAGCAAACAAAGAGGCAATATTGAAGGAATAAAAGAAAGTCAAAGTCAATATCCCAATTAGTCAATGGATTTGTTTGATTGGGATACAATCATTCATGCCCAATAATGAGTTGATTATATTTTGTATCTCTTGTTATATTGTTTCTGATATTAGTATTTCTAATTGAACATTCATGAAAATGGTGATTTGGTAATCCAATTCGAGCTATGTAATGCTGTTGAATGTCATATTTTATGAGCAGGATATAACTAGATAAGTGTATTTGGTTTGTTTGTTTATTGAATACGTCACTTGAGTTGGTAAACTTTTACAGAGAAAAACAACATAAAGTTTAAAAAACATATGAAAACACAACACTTGCTGAGAAAGATGCACAATCAAGTTTACAAAATATGTGTTTTGAAGATCATAAAATAGTAGCATGGAACCTGAATACAGCGATTGATTCCACCAATCTAAAAAGATTTATTTATGGACTTGGCTGTCGTTGTGTGGATCCCTTCGGTTCGAGCCCACATTTTAATCACCTTAGTCAATTTCCATTGGTTGGTCCCTTGGGTCTGAGTCCACAAAGTTGTCACCTTGATCCATGTCCATAGAGTGGTCCCTTTGGTCTGAGTCCACGGTTTCCTCATGTGTTGAGGATGAAGGGTTGCCTTGGATTATGCTTTCGCATGTTCTGAAGAAAATGACAGTTATAAGTGGTAAGTAATATGAAAAGTTGATGATTAAATGAAATAATTTAGCTCACATTAGTTGAGATCCCATAAATCAATCTTACATCATAAAAGAGTCGATTAAACTAACCTCTCAACCTTATCTATAACATTATTAATGTAAGTTATCAAGGTATATGGAGATGAAGGCTTTTGAAAGAGATCATTAATCCTCCATTCAGCTCTAGCACACACATCGTTTACCTGCCAAAAAGAGTGCTAGTTACTCTGACAGCAAAAAGACTGATATCATAATTTATACTTAATAAACTTCCCCTTTAATTGCATTATATTATATCCATCAAATAGAAGTATATGTAACAACTATTCCACAACTAGCTGCGATGAAAGATGACATGATAAAAAATGTGACCACAATTTATATTCAACATACAGTCATACAGAATACACTAAGAATTAGGCTATATGGGATGTGGAGAGCAACGGTTTTTACCTTCTCTCTCTGGTCAGCTGGAAGTGACTTAGCATGGGAACGATATTTTGCAAAACAGACTTGCAGAGCTTTTGTTGCTTTTGTCCTCGCATCTTCAGATTCCACGGGTTGGTCCTTTTGGTCCTGTTCCACGTTTTGGTGCCTTAGGTCCGAGTCCAAAGGTTTCTCGGGCCTTGGGGATGAAAATTTGGACTTGATGATGCTTTGGCATTTTCTGAAAACCAGTTGACAGCATAAGTAGCAAGTAATGTGAAAAGCAGATGATTTGCAATTTCTAAAAACACAAGTTATAAGCTAAAAGCAATTTTGAAATCAGGTTGAATTCCTATTCAAGTCAATTATCATGCTTGAGCTCTACGTATAATTTTACTTCAGTTGTAGCTGATTCAGTTCGAATTACTCAAGATCAAATACAATACAACCTACATCAGAAACAAGTTGGTTAAAACTAACCGCTCAAAATTTTCCATAGCACGATTAACCTTAGTTGACAAAGTGTTTAGAGACAAATTCTTTTGAGAGACAGTTTCTATAAGCCACTGCTCTGTTTCCCTACATGCATTATGAACCTGCCAAAAAGAGTGCGAGTTACTTTGACATCTGAGGACTGATATCATAACATAAACTTAAATATTCCCCTTTGTTTGTGCTATATTTTATCCATTGATAAAAAGTTATTGTAACAACAATTCCACAACTAGTTGCTAGGAAAGCTGACGGAATATATAATTGACTAGAATTCAAATTAAACATCAAGAAACAATAACAACCTGGTTATATAGTATGTGGGGAGTATCTTTTTCGTGCATTAAGAAGTAACGAAAGAATAAAAGGCTAGATTATACCTTTTCTTTCTCGTCAGCTGGCAGTGACTCAGCACACGAATAATAGGTTGCAATACAAGTTTTCAGAGGTTTTGTGGCTTTCGCCCTAGCATTTTCAGAGTCCACAGGTTCCTCACGCCTTAAGATTGAAGGTTTGGACCTGATTATGCTTTCACAATCACTGAAACAAATGACAGCATAAGTAGCAAGTAATGTGAAAAGCAGATAATTTGTAGTTTCAGTTTGATCCAAGATCAAATACAATCAATCCTACATAAGAAAAGTGTCGGTCAAAACTAACCTCTCAACCAATTCTATAATGCGGTTGATTTCAGTTAACAAGGTCTTTGAAGATGAATGCTTCTGAGAGTGAGCTTTAGTAAGCCGCTGCTCAGCTTTAGTACATTCATTTTTAACCTTCTCTTTCTTGCCAGCTGGCAGTGATTCAGCGCGTGACTGATATTTTGCGATACAGGTTTGTAGAGTTTTTGTTGCTTTTGCTACAGCATTTTCCTCGTTGTATCTATTTTCAATAGGCTCTAACAACTACAAAGACAAAGGACGTTACACAACAAGTTTAACAGCATAAAAGTTGCATTTTATAAACACCTTTTTGAGTTCGTTGAGTTTCCCTTTATAGTCTTGTTCAGATTCATCATCACTGTCTTCATATAGCCAGTCTTCGGTTTTTTGCAAATTCTTAGTAAGTACCTCCTTCTCTGAATCAGAGGCAAACTTCTGATAGGCACCAGAAAGCTAAAGTACACAAATTCTATCAATTTATATGAAATCCGAGAAGTCAAATGACAACTTTATGTAGATATTATAATTAAACAAGCACCTTGCTACGAGTATCATAGACAAATGACTCGAGTGTGTTTCTTTGATCCTTAGATTCCTCCACCTTTATATCTTGTTCTGTCAACATCTTTTCTATCTTTTTAGCTTCACGCAGCTCATCATCTGTTGTCGAGACATCAACATTCTCGGTAACTGGAAGACTCACCATCTGACTGCCGGCCCCCAACCACAATCCGTAAGAATATGCACGTTTATCTTCTAAGGCCTGAAACCACAAGCAGAACTAAGGAAATATCAAAGTGCTTTTAACGTATCCATGTTCAACATCAGGGTGATAAGCAATACTTACTGTTGCAGAATCTATTTCAATAATTCCATGGTAGTTAAGCCTCACTCTAAACTTGACCTTCACTGTTTCTGCATCAGAGAGTTGAGGCGAATCGATCTAAAAGAATATTTAACACATATGTCAAGCTATGAGCACGCAATGCAATTTTATAACATGCCTGAGCACAGAAATGGTAAATTCTTACCCCGAAATGGCCTACTATACGTGATATTCCTGCAGGGAAATCACTCTCGTTTCTGTATGCCACTTGAAAATAAAATGGAAGATTTCTATCATGATTCACTGTCTGCTGTTTTGGAAATGAACTGCCTTTTTGAAAGAGCATAGTTTCATCTTGTGGTGGAGGAATTACTATCGAGTATGGAAAGAAATCCTCAATCTGCAAACAACAAGAAAACATAAAATAAACCTTTAGCAACAGAATAAGCCTATTAAAACAAGGAGTGCTGAGCAGCAGCGCGTTAAAAATAGACCTTATAGTTGCGCACTTGGAGATTGCGGCTAAGCATTGCACAACGAAGAGCACATCCTCTAGCAACACATTCACTAGCATTTAGTGTTCTGGTTGGTTCTTTCCCCAAAAACAAAGTTAAAACTCTTGTTATAGCTGGTATGCGCGAACCAGAACCAACAAGCTCAACAGTATATAACTCATCAGCACTTAAACCAGAATCCTTTAAAGCCATCCTGCAAGGAACAATAAGCCTGTCTAACAGACTAGATGACAACTTCTCAAACTCTTCTCTGGTTATCAACCCACTCACATCCGTATCCCCGATCAGACACTCAACACTAAGCGGTGCTTCTGTATTCGCACTCATAACTTTCTTCACCTTCTCACACGACGCCCTAAGCCTTACAGAAGCGCGCGCATTGGAATAAACATCAATCTTGTATTTCTCATTGAAATGTGCTGCAAAATGCTTGAATAAAACTTCATCAAAATCTCTACCTCCCAAGTTCTGATCAAAAGAATGGGACCGTATCTTCATCCCCCCTTGCTCGAAAGCTGCAACCGTCACCTGCGTGTCACAATGCCCAACGTCGACAAACATAACATTAGTGGCTCCAGAGCTGCACAAATCAGTCTTGTACATACCATAACCTAAAGCAACGGCAGTACCATCATGCATCAACCTCAAAGGCTTCAAACCAGCGATACACGCAGCGTCAAGGTACATACGCCTCTGCAAATCCGTAAAATACGAAGGAATCCCAATCACACAATCAACAACATCAGATTCAAGATTCTTCTCCGTGATCTGTTTCAAATGTTTGAACAACATCCCCAAAATCTCCACCGGAGTAAACCTCCATTTCCGTTTCAAATACTCTAACTCAATCAACACACCACACGAGGGCCCTCACAGGTGACCAACGGCAGCAGCTTAAGCTCTTGCTCCACCTCCTTATACAGCTTTCCGATCAACCTCTTGATCTGAGAAACAGTTGATTTCAAATTAGCACCAGCAAATGCAGCACCTGAAGAACCAAAAAACCGTTGCTTTTCACCAAACGACACAACAGCAGGTGTCTCACGCTTCGATTCATCGTTCAACAACACATCAACCCCACCACGTTTTGCAGCGGCGATGACACAATTGTCGTTCCCAATGTCGAATCCGACCACACTCATCTCTGAACACCCTTAAAAGCACAAACTTAGTTAGAAATTAAGATGATTTAGCATCTAATGAGACGCAAAAACACAGAGAATGATCAAGATTGCAAGATGTAACGTAGGAATGAAGTGAAATGGGTGCACCTGATTGAAATCAAGTGTGTAGAGAGGAGACTGACGAAGGAATGAAGGGTGGAAATCGTTATGAATGTCAATGAATCGTCGAAGTCGAATAGTCGTCGAAGACTTCGTCATGCTTGTAATTTTATGTGAATTTTGCCGCATGATGGTGAGCTATTTGAATTGATTATTATTCTGTGAATAAAACAAGGGAATCATGTTACTATTTAAACATTTATTCTTATGGAACTGTATACCTGGTACATAGTTGATTTTAGTTTTATAATTAAATAATTAATTGCTTGCATACCTCTTTTTTAGGATTATTTTATTTATTGAATTCGAATTTTGACTTGGAGAATTAGTCTAATATTTGTAGAAAACTTTAAACTTTGTTTGATCAAATTTATAATTTTGAAAAGGAGTAAATTACTATTTTAGTTCTTAAGGTTTAGAATAAATAACTATTTTAGTCTAAAAGTTTATAAATAACTTTTTTAGTATGACAGATTCATTCTTGAAACACATTTCATCCACTTTTTCAATCCTCTAGTATTGTTACGTTAAGTCAATATAAAAAATATCATAGAGCCCTTCTAGCATAGAATTTTGAGAAATAAAAATATATATTTTTCAAATAAATCTTTTTCCCTCCCTCCCCTCTCTCTATCCATCCATCTCTTTTTGTCTCCCTCTTCTTACACTCATGATCATCACTAACACCTTAAACCATCGATGCCTAACCATTGTATTGAAAACCGGATTGGACTGGCCGGTGTGTCCGGTTGGACTGAAAGCTAGACTCCAATTTCCAATCTGATCTGATTCGGTGTTAAAACCATTTTGGCACTAAAACAGTGGTCGAACTGATTGAACCAGCGGTCGAACAAGATGAACCGAGGGTTGGACCGGTGTTTCATATATATTAATCCTAAATGAAATAGACACGTCTACACAATAACCATCTTCATAAGAGGAGTTTCATCCATCACCATTTCAAGGTGTAATGGAGATGGCGGGGAACACGATCAAAGATTCAAATAAGCTTAAACTAGATTGAACTCTTAAATCTAAACTGAAAATATTACTTTGTATAGAAAATACAAATGGAAGCATAAATTGAAAGGAGGCGATTATTGATATTTGGTCTCAATTAGCGATATGAGGAGTTCGTCGGTGATGGTAGTGATACTATGGCGAGCGATTCATAGAAGACGATAGTGTGAGATGAGAGATATAGATGGGAGGGGAGATAAGAGAGAGACAGAGAGGTGGAGGTTGGTTCATCCGACGATGGTTAGGGTAGAGAGAAGTATGAGTGTGCATGGTCAGTTTGGTTTTGTTTTAGCCTAAAACTGAAACCAAAAACCGTTTATTTTGGTTTCCCGGTTTTTAAAACCGTTTGGTTTTGATTTTTTCGGTGTTTTGTTTTCATTTTTTTTGTTTTGTTTTTGGGCTTCAAGTTTTTCTTATGGTGCAAAGTAATAAACTTAAGATAAAACTTTGGGTTTATATCATTTTGTTGATCTTTAAATATAATCTATTTATTCTTATAAATTACATAATATTAAAAATAATTATAATTAATAAAATACAATACAAGAATTCAATAAAGCAATTTAATCTACCAATAAAACAAGTTTAAAGATTATTATAGAAACCTAAATATCTATCTATTTTAGGCAGCATAAGTTAAATAAGTAATTTATAAGCCAGTCATGTTTATAAGTGAACGAATACACCTCTAATTTTACAAGTTCGGTTTTATAGTTTCCATTTGGTTATTTCGGTTTCTGTTACAAGCAAAACTAAAACCGAACTGAAAAAATCATTTCTTAAAAACTATCAAACCAAACCATCGATTTTTATTGGTTTCGGTTTTTTCCATTTCGGTTGTGCCAGTTATATCGGTTGTGTTTCGGTTATTTCGGTTTCTGGCACACCCCTTGAGAGAAGACATAAAATGTTAAGAAATAGGGGTATGGATGGGGTATGTGTTTAATGTATGTAATGCTATTAGGGGCACTATAGTTCTCTTACACTTACTTAACAGAACACGTTTAACGATGCTAACAAACGAATAAAAATTGTTACAAAATGAAACTATTGGACTACAAAGGTTATATTTAAACTTTTGGATTAAAATGGTTACTTTGAATAAAACTCAACAAGTAAAATAGTAGTTACTTTTTTAAAAAGATAGTATGAATATTTAGTGGTGTTTTTTTAGGTTTGTGTTTGGTTAAAGTTTTTGGAGTGTACACCAACTGTTAAAAATGGGATGGCTGTTAAAGAAACTATTAAGAAACTGGATTTTAGTAGCTTAAATTTTATATATAAAAATTAACTTTTCTATTTTTAAAGAAAAATATTTTAACCCAATTTTAGTATTTTAAATCTATGAACATTTCAAAATACACTAAGAATCCACAAAGAGTAAATTACATGGATAGTACTTGTGATTAATACATATTTTAAATTTAGTCTCTAAACTTTAAAATTTAGAGATTTGATCCTTAATTGTAGTATTTGCTTTCATCCCTGGTCCGATGCTTTAACATTGTTAAATAATGTTGTTAAATACAGAGGCAATTTGGTAATTTTAACTTTTGACAAATTATATTTATTAGTTAAATTCCATATTCCCCCTCTTTCTATTGGGAAGAAGACATACCAATAAAGAAGGCAAGAGTAAAGTTGTGATCGTTTCTCTCGTTATAACTATCTCTATCCAAACTAAAAAAGAAGTTGAGAGTTTAACCCCTAATTCGTAAGTCAGAAACGCCAGCAACACAATAACTGGTGACAAAGGAAACCGATGATAACTCAGAAAAATGTCCTTTGATGGTCGCTTGATCCCAAATAACAATGATACCCGTTGCGGGGATGCATGCACCACCTTTAATTAGTTGAACTTTAAAATCACACACCAACTGACGACTTAATTCACATGTTGATTTTTACTCGATTCACATTTTGATTCCATGAACTTTTTCATCAAGTATATTGGAAAGTTTGAATAGGTATACTGACTCAAGCTCGTAATGCCAAGCTTGAAGACGAATTGCATTATGACCGAAACATTTCTAACAATTTGCTTTCAGTCGAATCTGAACTCTCGGTGAATTCTTCTTTTTGTGGTTCTTGGTGAAGGATATTTGGGTTTGATGTAAGGGATGATAGAAATATTTCAAAATTTTATGGCAATTGGCATAGAATGATCTTCAAACATTTCTGTCCTCCTCTTGTTCTTCCTCCCACAATGCCTAATCAAGAAGTAGATATTCAAAACCCAATTATAGTCTCTTGTTTAGGTGTGTTTGCTTTACATAGAAATGAACTCCAGCAGGAACCATAACCTTCATTCGCCCCAAACAGTACCTTTGAATTTGACGGATTTGACTTTGTATCTAAACGGAAAGAAATCAAGAACGATGGTGATTAGGGGTGGTGGTGTAAGGTGGTTTACGATGGGGTTTCAAGGAATCGAAGAGAGATAAGAGATGTGTTCTGTTTATGCCGTATTATTTTGTATCTTGTTTTTTAAATCAACGATTAGAGGTTAATTGCCTAAAATACCCCAAGAATTAACGGACTAAACTAAATTTTTTAAACTCAAGGACCATATTTAAAAGCACATTGTGTAATTGAGGACCAAATCCATAACATTTAAAGTTTAGGAACTATACTCAAAATTTATCTAAAAGTATAGGGACCATCCATGTAATTTACTCATCCTCTAACCAAAGATGTTTGCGAGATCAACGACGCAAGCAAGTTACTAGCATAATGGTTACATGTGTGGAGGCAATTTGAACAACTATTGTTAATGGCCATGTGTTACATACATATAGTTCATGGATTAGAAGGAAGATACAATTTAAATAAAAACTTATAGGCTTAGCAGTCTCACTACCACTACTTGCATTTGTAGAATTATTGGTGAATTTATTCCACAAATTGGTATGATTAATATTTTGTATTCATGCTAACTATAGTTCTCATTCAATGATTTAGGTTGCCCTTTAATTTCTTCTTTTAAACCCTTTATGGTAAAGACTAATAGCTTGAGAGTCGATGATATTTACCCTATTCAACAAAGAATTGAAATTGTTGTATTACTCATATAATCATTAGCTTGTTAAAGCAAAGCAATCTCCTCTATCAGATCTTCATATAGGTGTAATTTCATGAATGATTATGCCATTCTAATGCGTCATCTTTTAAATTGATCAAAACATACCTCAATCTTAATGCTTCAGGCGTCTCATACATTGTGAAGAAGTCTTCACATGTGTACAACCATCTATTGATGTTATTCCCTCTAAATTTTGGAAAGTTCAATTTCCCGATCCTTTTCGACCGGTTCTGATTGCGATCTCGATCTTTGCTTTGATTTCCATTCGTAATCGGAATCTGTTGAATCACCAATGAGTTCCTGTTGTTAAGCAAGTGTTTCACCATCGATCACAAATCTGCCAATGATTTGTTGTTCTCTACAACAGAAGCCTTAGATTCTGCCTTTAATTTAGTGAAAGGGCACTCATGTTCCTTCAACACCTTATCAATCTCTTGATACCTAGTGTCCACTTTATGCAATACAAATGTAAAGAGAAAGTGTTTTAGAAAGAGAGAAAAAGTACTAACATTTACATTATATAACCCACATAATAGACATAATCGATTATAATGACCAAAACACTACTGTAACAATTTGACATATCGAGCCCTCTTTTAATGACCCGTACACCACTTAACTAGTTCTATTGTAACAAAAATTCATATAATGCAATATGCTAAAAATATATCCACTCAACATTATTAAGTACATAGAGCTAAGGTGTTCATAAATCCTCAAAACCATTCAAACGGATTGAACCATAAAAAAATTGGTCGGTCTGGCCGGTTTGTGGTTTACTTTTTGAAAACCGAATTTGACTCGGTTTACGGTTTGTGTTTTAGATTAAATCTTGTAAACTGGACTGGTCGTATATATGTTATATATCATCTTCTTAACAAATAACAAATGTAATCATGTTAAACTTAATACTTTGCTCTAGAAATCATTATGGATCATGACTTATGAAGTTTATTATAAACTTATAATAATTTGCTTTTGTTTTGAACTTTTGAATGGATTGTATGGCTCAGACTTTAATTTTTTATATATTTTATGACTTTTAAAAGCTATAATATCATCTTCTAATAATGAACTTGTATGAGATAATGACCTTTCGAACAATGTTTTTATAATTCTATGAATTGGAAATATTACTTATGTGTAAGTAATTTTCATGTTCATATGTAACTAGTCAAATTATTAATCATGTATCATGAACAAGAGTAAACAAATTTTCAAAAATGGTTTAAACCGGTAAACTGCCCAAGCCCAACCGTTTTTGATGGTTCAGTTAGGCTGTCTGGCTGGTTTGACGTATTTTTTTTTCAAACTTCATAGCTACTAGTTTGATTCAAAAAATATATTAACAAAGGTTAAACCGTACCATAAACATCCCTAGATATTTATAGCGTATCTTTTCGTATGTTGAGATGTTTAGACAAAATCATTTCTCATAGAAAAAATTCAAAAAAGTTGAGGGTAAATTGGTGATTTAGTGAGAAAAAATATCTCAATCAGAACCTCAAAATTGATAACCTTTTGAATGGATAGGGTTTTTGGCTTCAAGAGTCCAATCATTTTGCAGGTGCTTCCAAACCCATCATCATCATCCTCCCACCAAACACCATACACCACCCAATTGGTTACTCTATAATAACAATTAATCAAACCAACCAACCACCTCCATCTTCATTCTTCCTTTCTAAATCTGGTTCTGATCTCTCAGAATTCTCCATCATATCTTGGTAATTGCCTACTGGTTCTTTTACCAACAAAGGAAGAAAGAAAGAAACAAACAAACAAACAAACAAAAACAACCATGGAGTTCTCTACATTCAACCCCTCTTGGCACTCCTTCTTCACCTCCCTCTCCTCTTCCCCTACCCCTTCGTCCCTGAAAACTATGTTCATTGGACTGAAACCCCTGAATCCCATATTTATTCTGCTGATATCCCCGGTAATCCCATGTTCATTTCTTCATTTCTTCATGTCTTTGTGTTGAATCAATTGGGTTAATACCATATAAGAACTTGTCATCAGAAGAAAGTTGATCTTTTTGTTATGATATCAAGGTTTCTTGATTCTTTTTTGTGGCTAGGGTGGTTAATTTCTTGGTTCTTGAAATGGCTAAATTAAGATGTCTGATTTGTATGATATCAAATCTTGAATCAATTGGTTTAATCGCACACACGAATTCGCTTCTGGAGGCCAATCTTGATGTTAGGGAGCTAAGTTTGTATGCTGTGAAGGTCTCTTGATTCTGTTTTTGTAGGGTGCTTTCTTGATTTTAACTTGGTTGATTGGCTAATGATGTCAGGTTCTAGGACCAAATCTTGATTCAAGTGGTCGTTTATTTACAAACAAGAATTTGTTTTCTGGACACCCTAATTAAAAAGTTTATTTTTCTGATTCTTTTATGTGGGGTAGTTTATTGATGTTAACTATGATAAATGTCTGGTTTCTAAGAACAGGGTTTGTTTGCATACAAGAATTCGTTTCTAAGATTACATTATTAGAGAACTTCTTTTGTATATTACCAAGATTTCTTGTGGCTTTTCTCAGGAATGATTTACTGCTATTAACTGTATTAAATGGTTAAAAATATATATGCTTTAAGTACCAAATCCTGATCAACTAGTTTGTTTACACACAAGAATTCGTTTCCAACACAGAGAAGTTCATCTTTTTGTCACCAAGAATTTCTTCATATTAGCTCTATTAAATGGTTAAAGATGTCTGCTTCTAAGACCAAATCATGAATCAACTGGATTGATTATTGCACATATGAGATTATTTCTAAGAAACACTTACTAGAAAGTTGATCTTTTTGTATAAGATCGAGATTTCTTGATTTCTTTTTTTAGGGTGGTTTATTATGGTGTACAGGTGTGAGGAAGGAGGAAATCTGCGTGGAAGTTGAGGACTCGAGGTATCTTATAATTCGTACAGAATCAGCTGATGATACAGTGACAATGCCGGGTGGTCGGACTTTTATGAAAAAATTCAGGTTGCCAGATACTATCGATGTAAATGGGATTTCTGCTTGTTACGAGAATGGAGTGTTGACGGTTACTGTGCCAAGGTCTTTCGTTAGAAGGGGGTTTTATATCGAACCAGCTGATCTGCCACAGCAGACCGAAGTTCTTGCTAGGGCTGCCTGAATCCTTAAAAGTTTAGGATATCTTATGTATAAATTTGATATGTTTAAGGTCATTTGGATTCAGAAATTTTAACTGTTGGTGTACAAATATTCATTTAGATGTAGGCCTTAGTTGATTGATACTAAAATCGTTCATCTTATGCAATGAATAATGTGCATTCTACGTTAAAGAAAACCATCATGATGTTGATACAAATATATATGCAAAAAAAGGCTATGTTCGTATATTCACGATGCATCTCTACCGTTCATTATTGAGTTTAAGATTTGAATGATATTTTTCAATCTTTGGTATGCTCTTTTGTTGTCATATCACATGATTGATAGCATCCTCATGAATATGTCACATGTCAAGTTAGAATAAGCAAAACATTCAGGTACATAATAGAAATCCCTACCATGGCTTCAAGTTCAACGCTCATATCACAATCATCCAAATAACTAATTTTAATAGTACAATAACTATAAGTATACAATTAGGTGATCGGATGAGTCATTTGATGAAGTTGAATCGTCGTTCATGTTGAATCGATTGTGATCATCAGGTTGGAAACCATAGATGAATGATCAGCTATACAAGGGCATTTGTCTATACAAGGACATTGATGGATGAGAACACCAGCCATGAAGGGATTTGTTGTTTAAACAAGGTATATTGTGTTGTTTTCTATTAAAGTTTGTTTGTTTTTATAAAATTAAGGCTCTATTTGTTTGATTTGTGTCGATTAATTGTTAGAATCTCATCATTTTTTTAAAAATGGGAGCAAGACATTGTTTTGTTAACACAAAGAGACAAACTCATTAAGAACAATGGCATGTAAGGTTAGAGGCAAACCTATATTGGTCTAATGGGGTTGTCCGCACCCCATGAATGTTTTGTTCTTTTAGTTTATATACGTTCGAAAACTGAACAACCCCTCTAAAATATTAACACTGACCCCAAGAAATTTAGACACCGACCTCATGAAATTTAAACACCAACCTTCAACAAACTTTGACATCGTCCCAAAAAAATCAAATTACAATATTGAAATTTTATTAATATAAATTTATTCTTATAAACTAATTTCACATGATATAAAAATTCTTATAATACCCGATAATAATTTAAACAATTTAGCCTATTATCCATTTTGTTCTTAAGTTACCAAATACTCACAATAACTTTTTAAAACGCTTAAGCTCTTTACTACATGGTTACACACTCTCGACTCTCAAATCCGATTGTAAACAACCCCAAAATCCATAATGTAGGAATTTATTTGTAAAGTTTTTCTCTAAAATCTACTTTATTATTTGATTGTTTTCTAGATTAAATATTAGATTATTAATTCAAGATTAAAATATTTGATTAGTTTCTTGAATGTTTTATTATTTGACAAAAACTATGTGACCCAACCCGGTACCGGAAAACATTATATTTATCGATAGATTCTAATGCTTTATTATTTGACGGAAATTATGCAACCTAATCCGAACCATACTGGAAAAACTTTTATTTATCGATAGACATTAATGCTTTTCGAACCCCATGAAAAAGATTTCTGAGTCCGCCACTACGTAAGATAAATATCACATATTTTATTGACATGAGTACGATAAAATAGCTGAAAAAAGAGTTTCTCTAATATTCAAAAACAACTTAAGTTAAATAATAATAATATGATTAAGGGTGTGGAGACACACCGTTGTACGACTATGACATGTGCATGCGTCGAGCAGCAACACCGTCCCCTCGACGTTGCGTTTTTCCCTTTTCATGGCATATACAAGCCGTGAACTCTTGTGTGTGTAGTGTTGTGCTATAGTGCGACAACATCACCACAAGCAAATTTAAGGTTGTGACGTAGTGTGTTGTGGTGTTATATGATAAAATATGATTGGTGAATATATACTGTGGTGTGATGTGTGTGATAAGAACACCCCGTCTACACTAACATGTACATGTAAACCAGAGACGGACGAGTGAGGACACGTGTCACACCCCAACCTTGGCGGCGGAAACGTCGAGATGCGAGGGTTAAGATTGTTCACAGCCACATAACGCTATAATTAAATGTAAATATTAAAATTATAAGTTTCAAAGATATTACAATTATAGTGTCAAAACATGACATGGTTCCAAATAAAATAAAACATAACATAAACATTTTACTCATTTAACTAGGTCCAAGTCCTAGTCTTATTGCAAGCTTCAAAAGACCACTTTAAATTTAAGGGTTATCTAAAACATGATAAAAATAAAATGTCAACTAAAAATATTTAGTGAGTTTCCAAGGTTTTCATACATAATATGATAAGGTTATAAGTAGCAATTCATGTCATAGGTTATAAGTTAGTAAGGTTATAGAACACATATCGTTACAACCAAACCTCGACTTGATTACAAGTATATAAGACGTCGCAAGGCTAGCAATAGTTAATGATTGTAAATAAACTATGTATCTCATATAATCACTTACAACACACAAATAACCATGACAAAATATAAAGATGAATTGCAAGTGCATTACAAGTCTCAAACGTTTATAAGTGTATGATGTATAAGTATCATGTTTTACCCCAAAATAGTGTGAAAAGATAAAAAGGGGGCAAGGAAACTCACTTGATCAATAAGTATATAATTGATGAATAATAAGAAAAATGATAGTTGTCGTTCCAATGTAAACCTTCCCAAGATACCTAAGGATATATGCATTTCAAGTTTAAGTTTACTAATAAGTTGAACGATTTAACGGGATGCTAGGGCTTCAATTGATATTTGGGGGTTTCAATAACTAAATAAAATGGTATAGTTGGTTATGTTTTGATTCGATGAAAATATAATATTTGAACATTTTATTATAGAACAATGAATAGAACCGTAGGTAGTTTAGTTTAAATATAAGTTTAAATAATCTTTTATAAATTATGTTTCTTAAAACTACTTATGATTTAAATAATTGTATTTAGATGTCGTTTGAATCAAATAATAATTTAAAGTTTTAAATCATTATTTAGAGTCTACTTTATATATATATATATATATATATATATATATATATATATATTATATATATATATATATATATATATATATATATATATATATAAAAGAAAATAATCTAAATATAACTCTTGTTTTAAAATTATTCAAGAATATATTTATAGAAATTAATAAAGGATTTTAGAAATACACAAAGTTTTTAAAATTATTTTTAATAATTTTCAAATTTTTTTACATATTTAAAATCTTAAAAAAAAAAACCAAAAGAATGAACTTGAGGGTCCCCGGGTTCGAACCCGAGACCTCAAGTCCTCACAGCACACATATTACCAGTAAGCCAAAGGCCTAAGCCGTGATAGTATTTGCCTTTTAAATCTTATATACAACCTAAACAAAACCCCCAAATCCTTAGGAACCCTAGAACACAATCGATCAAATTGATCGTTAATTCGAGATTGTTGATCAAATTAACCATGGGCTTTTGTTCCCCTTGCTTAATCAATCACAACCATGTATCAAACTTACTTGGTTTTGATTGATTTACGGATTTGGAACTTGATTTCACTTCGATGAACACTCGATGAACACTCGATGAACAAGACTCGATTTTTGTTTGATGGAGTGTGTATTTCACAAATTGTGTGCATAGATAGTTGAAAGGAATCGAGTGAAACCTTTCCCCTCTATTAAATGGATTCAATTTAATTGATTCAGTCCCAAACAACTTCATCTTTGGTTTCATTAGCTTCGGTTACAATTCGATGATTAATTGTTTGTTAAGCTCGAATTGAATTACCCATTTAATTTAGAAGTGATTGTGCGAACGTTTCCAATCGTTTGATTTGATTAATCAACATATTGAGTACGTTGAACGGTTATGAACCGATTGTGATGGTTGATTTCGGTTAAATCCTCTTTATTGCCGCCTGTAATGATCCATCTGTCCATGGGTTCGAGTTCACGACGTTACAACGGTTCGATTGGTGTCTTTAACAAGTTAAAAAACGTTCGGAATTTGATGTTTGGTGGTCACCGGAGCTCGGCCGGAGGGTGGCCGGCCGGTGACCGGTTTATCGGGGGTGAAAGACGGGGAAAGGTTTGGGTTTTATTAAATTTACACAATTAGCCCTCCAACTTTGATTTCTTATCATTTTATGCATAAAACTTCTGTTTAAAGTTTATAAAATGACATTAAGACCCCCTAAACTTTGATCTAACTTGTTAATTATCAAGTATTATTATTATTATAGTTATTATTAGTATTATTATTATAACTTGTATTATTATTACTCTATTAATATTAATAGTATTTGATGTTTTTATTTTTAACCTTCATATATTAAAAGTTAGTGATAACTAAAAAGAATAAGCATAAATAACACATGAGTTTCATAATTGTCAATAATGACCCTTATAAGAATAAACAAAGTTAATTTTTGTTAACAAAAAATACGAGATGTTACAGTCTCCCCAACTTAAAAGAATTTCGTCCCGAAATTAAGAAAAATGAAACTTATACAAATAAGAACGGGTATCTCTTCTTCATGTGCTCCTCGCGTTCCCAAGTAAATTCAGCGGCACGTTTATTCTCCCAACGAACCTTGACGATTGGGGTTGTTGTGGTTCTAGTCTTCTTCATTATGCGGTCCATGATCTCAACAGGTTTTTCGACAAAATGCAATGACTCGTCAATCTGGATGTCTTCCAACGGGACATGCAGACTTTCATTAGCCAAACACTTTCTCAAATTTGAGACGTGGAACACAGGATGAACTCCACTAAGGTCGAAAGGTAACTCCAGTTGATAAGCCACATTTCCAACCCTTTTCAGGAATTTAAAAGGTCCTAAAAATCTCGGAGCCAGTTTACCCTTCTTTCTAAAGCGAACAACACCCTTCTACGGTGAAACCTTAAGAAGAACCATCTCCCCAACTTGGAATTCCAATGGCTTACATCGCTTATCAGCATAGCTCTTTTGACGACTTCTCGCCACTTCAAGGTTCTTGCGTATGATGGAAACTTTGTCGGTCGTTTCTTGTATAAGTTCAGGACCAGTGATGAAGTTTTCACCAATGTTGGTCTAGCAGATCGATGAACGACATTTACGACCATAAAGTGCTTCAAACGGTTCCATCTTGATACTCGAGTGATAACTATTGTTATACGAAAATTCCGCGAGCGGTAGATGCGTATCCCAATCACCACCAAAGTCAGGACACAAAGGCGTAGCAAATCCTCCAAGCTTTGGATCGTTCGCTCGGTTTGACCATCAGTTTGAGGATGGTAAGCCGTGCTTAGATCCAATTGAGTACCCAAAAGTTCTTGCATAAACGACCAAAAGTGTGAAGTGAAACAAGCATCTCGGTCGGATATGATGTGCAAAGGTACCCCATGACGACTTACAATCTCACCAATGTATATACGAGCCAACCTGGATGTCTTGTAAGTGTCACGTATGGGTATAAAATATGCCGATTTGGTCAATCGGTCAACGATCACCCATATGCTATCTTGTACTCGAGAGGTTCAGGGTAGCTTGGTTATGAAATCCATGGATATGTGTTCCCACTTCCACATAGGGATCTCGGGTTGCTCAAGTAATCCACTTGGACGTTGATGTTTAGCTTTAACCGTCGTACACGTGAGGCACTTAGCTACATAAGTCGCTATGTCTTTCTTCATTCCAGGCCACCAATATTGACCACGCAGGTCCATATACATCTTATCGGAGCCAGGATGAATAGAATAACGAGTTTGATGAGCTTCGTTCATGATAAAGGTACGAAGGTTATCGCGATTTGGAACCCAAATTCGATTTGCGAAGTACATCAATCCATTAGATTTCGTTTCCAATTGGGTTAGAAGATTATGCTCCAGTTCATCATTCAGTCTTCCTTCTTGTTGCACCACTTGTTGAGCCTCCAAGATACTAGACTCGATGTCACTATCTATTCTCAAGTTTTGTAGCAGTACAGTTGTCTCGTTGACATCTAGTCGGATCTCAGTATCGAACTCACTCAAAGTGTCAAACCATTGACTTCGATCGCGAATTTATTGGAACGAAATCATCTTGTTATGGACCTTTCGACATAAAGCATCGGCTACAACATTTGCCTTACCAGGATGGTATCGAATGTCACAATCGTAGTCACTAATCAACTCCACCCAACGAAGTTGTCTCATATTGAGATCTTTTTTTATTAAAGACGTGTTGAAGGCTTTTGTGATCGGTGTAGACTATACATTGTGTACCATACAGGTAGTGCCTCCAAATCTTCAAAGCAAAGACAACAACACCAAGCTCGAGATCATGTGTTGTGTAATTCACCTCGTGGACCTTCAATTGTCTTGATCCATAAGCTATGACCTTCTCTCGTTGCATGAGAACACAACCAAGGCCTTGTTTAGATGCATCACAATACATGGTGAAGTCGTCATTTCCATCGGGTAGGGTCAAGATTCGAGCATTGCACAACTTGTGCTTTAACCCTTCAAAAGCTTCTTCTTGCTCGGAACCCCACACGAATGGTTTATTCTTTTGTGTCAAAGAAGTGAGTGGCTTCGCGATCCTCGAGAAGTTGGCAATGAATCGCCGATAATAACCAACAAGACCAAGAAAGAATGAACTTCAGTAGGAGTTGTAGGAACACACTAATTCTTCACAGCTTCCACCTTTGCGGGATCAACGTGAATTCCTTGGCTATTCACCACATGTCCTAGAAATTGAACTTTCTCGAGCCAGAAGTCACACTTCGAGAACTTCGCGTACAATTGCTCTTTCTTCAACAACTCAAGAACCAATCTCAAATGCAGTTCATGATCAGTGTTGGATTTGGGGTAGATAAGTATGTCATCAATGAAGACGATCACAAACTTGTCTAGATAAGGCTAGCATACTCGGTTCATGAGATCCATGAAGACAGCAGGAGCATTGGTTAAACCAAAAGGCATCACCATAAACTCATAGTGCCCATAACGAGTACGGAATGCAGTCTTGGGGATATCATCGTCATGGACTCGTAATTGATGATAGCCAGACGTAAATCAATCTTTGAGAAAATAGCAGCTCCTTGAAGTTGGTCAAACAAGTCATTGATGCGAGGGAGAGGATAACGATTCTTGATGGTAAGCTTGTCAAGCTCACGATAGTAGATGCACATACAAAACGATCCATCTTTCTTCTTCAAGAAAAGGACAGGTGCACCCCAAGGTGAAAAGCTAGGACGAATGAAGCCCTTCTCAGATAGCTCTTGAAGTTGACTAGAGAGTTCTTGCATTTCCAATGGTGCAAGTCGATATGGTGACTTAGCCACGGGGTTTGCTCCCGGTATCAAGTCAATTTTAAACTCGACTTCACGCATGGGAGGTAAACCACTAAGGTCATCGAGAAATACTTTAGGAAAGTCTCGTACGATAGGGACATCCTTAAGTTCTTTCCCTTTGACTTTCATGTTGACCACGTAAGCCAAGAAAGCCATATACTTCTTGCTTAAGCACTTTCGGGCTTGAGTGCAAGACATGAGTTTAAGTCCTTTGGAAGATTTATCACCGAACACCTTCATGTGTCACCGGAGGGTAACAGTATACGAATGCATTTCTCGAACAAATGATCTCGGCATGGTGTTTGGCTAACCAATCCCTACCAATGATGACGTCAAAACTTCCAAGTTTCATAGGAATAAGATCGATAAGAAAATCATGTGTGTCAAGACTTAAGATGCAATCACGAATAATGACGTCAATGGTGATCGGTTCTCCATCGGCAACTTCAACGGTGAGAGGTCTTTCTAATCTCGTATGTGGCTTAGCAAGTATGGGTTCAAACTCTAACGAAACAAAACTCTTATCGGCTCCAGAATCAAATAGGACATAGGCATAAGTTTTATTAATAAGGAACATACCTGTTCAATTTTGAAGGTATTTAACGGTACAGTTAACGCATGAAAATAATCAGGTCACACAAGTCAAAGGTAAGTTAACATACCATTTACCACATCGTTGTTTGCTTGTGATTGATTTGCGTTGATGTTGAAAGCACATCCTCGGGTTTGTGGAACATTACCCACAAGACGAGGGCATTGTGGGCGAAAATGACCAAGTTCCCCACAGTTGTAGCAAACACGGTTTGTGACCACGGCGGCATTGTTAGGTGCACGGTGGAAAGTCGCCACCAAATGACCATATTTACCACATAAGGTGCAGATATGGCATGGTTGATTCCCCGAATGATGATACCTACAAGTGTTGCACATAGGCTGAGGACCAGCATAAGCCCTAGCCCCAGGCACTTGTGCCACAGGTGTAGCCACAGGTACAAGTTGCCGTTGGGGTTGTTTGGGTGTAGCCACGGCATAGTTGCGTGCCGGTGTAAACTTGCGCTTCTTGTTGTTGTTGTTGTTGTTGTGAGACGGTTCAGCTTTAGTCTCCTTAACGGCCTCGCTAGCCGTCTTTTCCACCTTCTTTGCACCCTTCACAGACATGGTTCCCGCTCGTATGTGATTCTCGGTGAGTTGAGCTGTGATAGTAATGGCTTCTTCCAAGGTTGTGGGTCGGCTACCCACCACAACATCTTGAATTTGGGGTGGTACACCCTTAATGAACTTCTTGATGTTGCGGGAGACAGTGTCAACCATGTGAGGCAGCAATATACTCAACTCATGATGCCTAGTTGAGTAGGCCAAATGGTCACCACCATCTTGCTTCAAGTTCTAGAATTCTTCCTCCAACTTTTGTAGTTCGCTTCTCGGGCAGAACTTTGTGATGGCGACGTTCTTGAACTCTTCCCAAGTAAGTACCAGAATAGCATCGGCTCCTCGATTTCTCTTCTTGCTATTCCACCAAGTAAGTGCCCTTTATTGGAGCATACTAGTAGCATAACGAACTTTGAGTGCCTCGAGACACTCGCAGTTGACAAATGTATTTTCCATGCTCTCGAACCACTCAAGAAGACCAGTGGCTCCTTCCTTGCCACTAAAACTAGTAGGCTTGCAAGAGCTAAAGTGCTTGAAGGTGCAAGTTTGGTTGTTGCGCCCTTGGTAAGCACTATTCTCTCCTTAACCATTTCCATTGTTGCTAGAGTTGGTCATTAAGGTGCTATTGAGTTCAGCAACCATGGTCAGGATGACAGCAGCCATTTGCCGAGCAATCATGGCGGCTAGCTTGCGATCCGAACTTCCACGCTTTTCATGATGACGAGACATTCTGGAATATGCAAAATGAGTTAGACAAGAGAAAGAGAATAACAAGGATTGTACTTCAACAAGGATAAGGCAAGAGTTGTAAGGCAGTTGGAATGGTTCCATTTGGTAACGCATTACCATTTGGAAACGTTGACACGTCAAGGTAAGTTGACCCATTCGCCTTAGAAATTTGTGTATGTTGACCATAGTTTATCACTCATCACAGAAATCCCCAGGTAAGCATAACTAGTCCCATAGGATTTATGCGATATGCTTGCCTTAGCCCGAGGGCCTTTTGCCAGGAAATCCAGGATACAAGTGTCTATGTGTCACACAAATTTCTCAGGTTCATGAAATCAAAACCTTGATGAGATTTACATAGATTAGACATAAGTCTAAAGATTCAAGTCATAAGCATAAGTATACGATTCCACATGTCGTTGAAAATAAGATTAAGAAGTTTCATTTGTCGGAGAGAGTCAAAGTGTCAAAGGTAAGTTTAGGGAGACAAGTAACAAAGTTTAAACAATTACAAGGCAAACCTATGCTAAGACATCAAGTTGTACATAAGTATGTTATAGCATTATGTAGCATGTAAACAATATATATATTTCCAAGAATGTAAATATTATTCTATGAGGTTCATACATAAGCTATAGTCTAGGTCACCATTTTTAATAACCTAAATCTCTATAGTTATGGGCTTTGATACCAATCTGTCATACCCCAACCTTGATGGCGAAAACGTCGAGATGCGGGGGTTAAGATTGTTCACAGCCACATAACGCTATAAATTAATGTAAATATTAAAATTATAAGTTTCAAAGATATTATAATTATAAGTCTCAAAACATGAAATAGTTCCAAATAAAATAAAGTATAACATAAACATTTTATTCATTTAACTAGGTCCAAGTCCTAGTTTTATTACAAGCTTCAAAAGACCACTTTAAACTTGAGGGTTACCTAAAACATGATAAAAATAAAAAGTCAACTAAAAATAGTTGGTGAGTTTCCAAGGTTTTCATACATAATATGATAAGGTTACAAGTAACAATTCATGTCATAGGTTATAAGTTAGTAAGGTTATAGAACACATATCGTTACAACCAAACCTCGACTTGATTGCAAGTATATAAGATTGGCTAAGTGTATTTGGTTCCCATGATGAAGAAGCATACGTCATCAAGAGCCGGCAATACCTCGACTTTAGCACCAAATAGGCTTATCAGGCCTAAAGATCTAAGACGTCGCCAGAATAGCAATAGTTAATGATTGTAAACAAACTATGTATCTTATATAATCACTTACAACACACAAATAACCATGACAAAATATAAAGATGAATTGCAGGTGCTTTACAAGTCTCAAACGTTTATAAGTGTATGATGTATACGTATCATGTTTCACCCCAAAATAGTATGAAAAAATAAAAAGGAGGCAAGAAAACTCACTTGATCAATAAGTATATAATTGACGAAAAATAAGAAAAATAATAGTTGTCGTTCCAACGTAAACCTTCCAAAGATACCTAAGGATATATACATTTGAAGTTTAAGTTTACTAATAAGTTGAACAATTTAACGGGATGCTAGGGCTTCAATTGATATTTGGGGGTTTCAATAACTAAAGAAAATGGTATAGTTGGTTATGTTTTGATTCGATGAAAATATAATATTTGAACATTTTATTATAGAACAATGAATAGAACCGTAGGTAGTTTAGTTTAAATATAAGTTTAAATAATCTTTTATAAATTCTGTTTTTAAAAATACTTATGATTTAAATAATTGTATTTAGATGCCGTTTGAATCAAATAATAATTTAAAGTTTTAAATCATTATTTAGAGTCTACTTTATATATATATATATATAAGAAAATAATCTAAATATAACCCTTGTTTTAAAATTATTCAAGAATATATATATAGAAATTAATAAAGAGATTTTAGAAATACACAAAGTTGTTAAAATTATTTTTAATAATTTTCAGAAATGTTTACATATTTAAAAACTTGAAAAAAAACCAAAAGAATGAACTTGAGGGTCCCTGGGTTCAAACCCAGGACCTCAAGTCCCCACAGCACACATATTACCAGGAAACCAAAAGTCTAAGCCGCGATAGTATTTGCCTTTTAAATCTTATATACAAACCTAAACAAAACCCCTAAATCCTTAAGAACCCTAGAACACAATCGATCAAATTGATCGTTAATTCGAGATTGTTGATCAAATTAACCATGGGGCTTTTGTTCCCCTTGCTTAATCGATCACAACCATGTATCAAAATTACTTGGTTTCGATTGATTTACGGATTTGGAACTTGATTTCACTTTGATGAACACTCGATGAACAAGACTCGTTTTTTGTTTGATGGAGTGTGTATTTCATAAATTGTGTGCATAGATAGTTGGAAGGAATCGAGTGAAACCTTGCCCCTCTGTTAAATGGATTCAATTTAATTGATTCAGTCCCTAACAGCTTCATCTTTGGTTTCGTTAGCTTCGGTTACAATTCGATGATTAATTGTTTGTTAAGCTCGAATTGAATTACCCATTTAATTTAGTAGTGATTGTGCGAATGTTTCCAATCGTTTGATTTGATTAATCAACATATTGAGTACGTTGAACGGTTATGAACCGATTGTGATGGTTGATTTCGGTTAAATCCTCTTTATTGCCGCCTGTAATGATCCATCTGTCCATGGGTTCGAGTTCGCGACGTTGCAACGGTTCGATTGGTGTCTTTAACAAGTTAAAAAACGTTTGGAATTTGATGTTTGGTGGTCACCGGAGCTCGGCCGGAGGGTGGCCGGCCGGTGACCGGTTTATCGGGGGTGAAAGATGGGGAAAGGTTTGGGTTTTATTAAATTTACACAATTAGCCCTCCAACTTTGATTTCTTATCATTTTATGTATAAAACTTCTATTTAAAGTTTATAAAATGACATTAAGACCCCTTAAACTTTAATCTAACTTGTTAATTATTCAAGTATTATTATTATTATTATTATTATTGTTATTTTTATAGTTATTATTAGTATTATTATTATAACTTGTATTATTATTACTACTATTAATATTAATAGTATTTGATATTTTTATTTTTAATCTTCATATATTAAAAGTTAGTGATAACTAAAAAGAATAAGCATAAATAACACATGAGTGTTATAATTGTCAAGAATGACCCTTATAAGAATAAACGAAATTAACTTTTAGTTAACAAAAAATACGAGATGTTACAACACGATAATGACACGATAATATATATGCTTGGGTAGTTGGTTGTGAGTTATTTAACTTGTTCCGGCCATTAAGCAAGATTATCTTATTGCATTGTCGGTCTTTAACCAATTATAAAATATTATTAAATTCCTCATCATCATTATCTACGTTTGAGTAGATCACTAAGGGTAATTATATTACAGGATTTAGATGGTAGTATCAATAGGACACAATCTCTCCTTCATTGTTATAAACGTGAATAAGTCATATGTATTGGCCTCATATTAGCGTAACATTATATTATAAATGTATGAAAAATGTATATAAGGACCCACTTCTAAAGTAATATATGAAAGTAAATAACATATCAGAAAAATATATGCATGTAAAATATAGGCGTCGGTTACTATATAAAGTTTAATTTTCGTGCGAAGCGTTCAGAGTTATCAGGATGTGACACGTGTTTTTTGGCGGAGGGGTAGTTTCATCCGCACTACATTTACGCATGAAATGTACATAATTACGCAAGTTATATTCATAATTATGCAAGTTATATATATTATTACGTAAATTATATTTATTATTACACAAAGAAAAATTACTCACATTATAAAAAATTATGCAAGTTATATTTATGATTATTCAAGTTCTTCCATCTTTAATTTGAACCGTCTATCGCTTATATATACATAAAAGAGGGGATATGTGAAATATAAATGCAAGAAAAGTAAAAGATGAAAAGTATATATTAAAAGCAGGTACGTGAAAAGTGAATAAGGTGAAAAATAGCTTACTATATATATTTAACAACTTAAGTCAGTTTGTATATAACCCAAAACATTATCATAAACAACCTCGTATAAAGAGAGTAAAACTTTATATTTTACAAATAAAGTAATTTTAAGTATGTTCCCATAGCCGATTCGTTGGTGACACTAACATGATAAGGTAATCCGTCACTTATACTTCTTGACGATGATCCGTGGTGACACTAACATGATAAGGTAATCCACCTTCACTGACGGATTTCTATCGATGAAACTCATTTGTTGTGACGCAAAATTACTTAGCAATGAAGTTTTGTTAAGTTTGACTAAGTTGTAAAACATATGTCGAGTAATAAATAGGACAATGTGCATCTTGAATATTTTTTTCCAGAAAGTTATGATGGAAAATGGATCTTTTCCAACGATGCCAATTACATAAAATGACAACCAACCAACCAACCAAAACCACTCAACAATAGAGCAACATGAGTGTATATATAAATTACAAGGATTTCTGTCATACCACATTGTATCCTCAACTATGGAATTCATGATTTTTATGACTTCATTGTTATTATTGTTTTTGGTTCCCATATTTTTCCTTTTCAATCACAAGAAGTATAAAGGCTATAACGGTCGACTACCACCTGGTTCATTTGGACTGCCGGTGATAGGGCAAAGCATTGGCCTTTTAAAGGCCATGAAAACCGACAAGGTCGAGAAATGGTTCAAAGAAAGAATAACAACCACGGTCCCATTTCAAAAGCAAGTGTTTTTGGATACCCGACAGTTGTTTTGCATGGTCCATCCGCGAATAAGTTCATATACACTTGTGATGGGAACCTACTCACCAACACACAACCACCCACAATCAGCAGAATCTTGGGTCCAAAGGTATAATGGAGTTGTCTGGCGATGATCACAGACGAGTGCGTGCGGCTCTAGTTTCGTTTCTTAAGCTTGAAGTGTTGAAGCAATATGTCGCAAAAGTAGATGAAGAAATCAAACACCACCTTCAAACGCATTGGCATGGTAAACATGAGGTCCAGGTAAATAGTTTTTTTCTCCATCTTACAATAGTTTTATAGTGAACATATATAGTTTTGTAAATTATTTAACCATTAGTGAACTTATATAGATGCCCCCCGAATAACGAATTCAACACTTCAACAAATTGAGAATGTTGATTTTAAGTTTTAACACTTCTTGTATTCAAAACTTGGGTTTGGGTGTTAAGTTTTCGTACTGTTAAATAAAATGCAAGAGAATAACGAGAAAACCACCACTTGTCTTATTTTTCACTAAGATCTAAGAAAAAGATAACATCATATATAATTAATTTAATAATAAAGAAAACAAAATAGTACTACAACTTAAAGGAGAAATAGATAACAATATAAAAATGCATGCTTAATTACCCATCGATCTATAACTAAATAAAAAATATGATGTAGTGCATAATTGAAATTCAATAACAAGTATAAGTATGCATAGTAACATATATAAACTCAAAAATAAATATAAACTTAATAAACATGATAGATGGTATGGTAATATATATATGCATATTTTAGTTACCTGATATCATATATGTGTTAGTATACAAAGTATAATCAAGTAATCAAGGGTTTAAACCTCACAAGCTTATTTTAGCTAAACCTTCTCTCAAATCCATCATCCGACCCACCCACTTAACTCAATAAAAACATAAAAAAGTTTTTAGATTTTTTTTCCTAATACAATCCAGCTAAAACCGTTGAACTAAATCGCCGAAGGGTCTAGTTTTCAGTCTGACCAGCTTGTTTACTCCACTAATGGAAATATTACGAAAACAACTAAACGAACACAAGGGATATCATCTGTAGTTCAGTTGATTATCAATCAACTTAGTCTGAGTAACACGTAACCCTTCTTACTCACATGTCTACGTGTGTGTGCTAGACTAGATGTATAAATGTTCTCTTATTTACTACAATTGTGTAGGCACAACCCTTGATGAAGACCCTAACCTTCAACATAATATGCTCGCTTCTTTTTGGGATTGAAAGAGGACCTAAAAGAGAGACATTGCTACCACTTTTCCAGGATATGATGGAAGCTGTGTTATCAATTCCAATCAATTTTCCTTTCACTAAATACAATCGCGGAATCACAGCGAGGAAGAACTTTTGCCAATGCTTATACAACTTATACACGAGAAAAAAGATGCACTTAAGGAACAAAATCAACAGGGTGACCCTCATAAAGATCTAATCACTTTGTTGCTTAGCATTTGTGATAATGATGGCGCGACAATGATATCTGAAGATGAGATCATTGACAATATCATCATCTTGATGATTGCAGGATATGACACGACCTCCGTCCTTCTTACCTTCTTTGTTAAGCTTTTGGCTAACAATGAATCTATTTACTCTAACATACTTCGAGGTACACAACTTTACTCCCATTTTATTGTAATAAACTGCAAAAAAAAACATGTATTAAAATGTATCACCTATGTCGTGCATTGTAGTCCTTATTGCTGACATACATAATGTTTTACGCATGGTAAGCCTTAAAGGATAGAATGTAAGGGACAATAACTTATAATTCGGCCATCAAACTAAGTTTATGTATCTGAGATTTTAGAACATCAAGAACTTTTGATCAACAAAACATCCGAAGATGCTTTGACATGGGAAGACCTCACCAAGATGAAGTACACATGGCGAGTAGCAACCGAGATAATGCGGATAAACACTCCTGTGCCTATGAGCTTCCGTCGAACTAAGCAAGATATCGAGTATGAAGGATTTATAATTCCAAAAGGATGGCAAGTACGGTCACACTTAATTTATTAGTCAGTAAGAGTAGACAAAATATCATATAAAACAATTGTTTAATTGATTTTATATAATGTGTTTTCAGGTGTTGTTATATGCTGGCATGACACATATGGATGATAGCATTTTCCATAATCCAACCAGGTTTGACCCAACTCGTTTTGAGAAACACACCGCACCACCCCCTTTTAGTTATGTGGCATTTGGAGCGGGGCCAAGGATGTGTCCTGGTATTGAGTTTGCGAAGATGGAAACTTTAGCCATGATGCATCGCATGGTGACAACATTCTCTTGGGAGCAACTAAAGAAAGACGAGTCCTTTAAGAGAGTTCCGCTACCAAAATTTGATCAAGGGTTGTTAGTTCGGGTCAAGCCCTTATAAGAAACAAACAAAGTTGTCATATGAATCATGATGATCAATACTTCTTCATGGAAACTTTAGATGTTTTGGTTGATGTTAATTGTTGTCATTTATATCCTGTTACACATATACATGCAACAACATTAGCATATAAAGTGTACCAAGAACAATATATGAGTAACGATGCCATGCTGAGGTATGATATAGAATAAAGCCACATCTTGTTAGTTATATTTTTAGTCATAAATTATAATAATTTTAGAGTATATTTTAGCATATATTTTATATTAGTTGCATGTATTTTTCAATTATTTTATATAATAGTACTTTTGTGGAATGGAATCTACTTTGGTGTGTTTTGTTTTGTTTTGTAGGTGCATTCAATTGAGAGAGAAGAAAAAGACTTAAAAAGAAAATATTTATTAATATAATCTTGAATTTTAAAGAGTGCAGAAAAATTCTTAATGTTTAGGAATTTTTATTGAATATGATTATCTTTAGATTTTTTTGAAGATAGAGAACAATAAAGCCTAAAAAAGTGGATCTGGAAGTTAAAGGAGAAGAATAAGTAGAAGAAGGATGAAAAGGAGGCATCGAGGAGCACCTTGGAAGGATTTTTGGAAGACATTATTTTGAAGAATCAAGTTCAAGAAGCAACGAGGAGCAATAGCAATTTAGGTTTCTTTATTGGTTTTCGATTCGTACGTTTTATTTTATTTTAGTTTTGATTGATCTAGTCGTCATGTCCGGCCAGAACAATCTTTGATTTCAACAATACGGTTCAATTTCTATGATTTCGGTTTGAACTTATGTGAAGCGTTTATGAGATGTTTTTATTTTAGTGGTTTGTTTGTTTGATTCTTGATCTTAAACCCGGATCTAATCCGGTATATATTAGATTGTTAATAAACCTGATCAACTTATTAATTTTTCTATTAAAGTTCTTCAAAATTTAAAACCCTAATCAAGTTTTGCTTTTTGATATAAGGAACAATCAACGGTTTGAGTTTGTCTATGAATTCATTCTCGTTATAGAATCACACAATCTAGTTAGGCATACCCAACGGCGTGTGTGTTTAATTATAATCGATACTTCTATCGTTGCAACCCGCACACTAAGATCCGAACGACATGAGCTTAGAGTAGCGGGTTGGCTCCAATCAACGAACTGCGATTGATTGGACATTAGATAGAGGGAATATCCGAATGGCGTGATGTCTAGTATCGATACAACCATTAATTAAAAATTGTCATTGCACCATAATCGTTAATGATCATAAGCCAAATCAAATCAAGAAATTACCTTAGTGTTGGAATTAGTTTTTATATTTGCTTTATTTCATAATTTAACTAACGTCTTCAATAATCTCTTTTTCATAATAAAAAAATACAAAAAAATGTCAATTTCTGTTTTTCTGGCAGAACCTTAACACGGCCGCGTGGAATTTCCTTTACAGTTTTGACACGGCCGTGTCGGGTCACTGGAATTTTTCTATTTTGTAGTTTACTTTTAGTTTTAGTTTTTAATTAAAACCCCCACCTTCCTTTGTCCATAATCAATTAAAAGTAACTGTGCTAAAATGTTTTTGGTATAAAATAATTGACACGTATCCCTGAGGAGATGAACCCTACTTCCGCTCATACTATCATTAGCGTGTGTACGATAGGTTCACATTTTTATTATTTATTTGCTGGATTCGACATCCAACACATCTATTAAGCTATTACTTTTTCAATGTGCAGACTTTGGACACATAATTGAGAAGACAATACTAATTGTTCAAAATGAAGTTTTCTTTCCAAGTATAACCATTTCGTGTTGAAATGCATAAAAGAGCCTTACTGATTTAAAGTTCCGATATCTGACTCTGTCGCTTATTTAGTTCGCTTACAAAAGGGCCTTGATCATTAGAGAACTTTACACCTTTGTCATTGATCGATGCAAGCAGTTGGATTAGTGATAACCCACAGATACACCGAAGGTTATCCAGGTGCTAGATAATATGATAGAAACGAGTAAGCAAACATCACAACATTTCACTTTAGCATATTTGTTTAGAATTTTAGGGGTAGCGCTTGCTAAAATGAAATTCAAAGGAAAATTAAATTGATCTTTCATGAATTTAAATATTGACAAAACTTTACAGAATAGTAAACAAGTTTTAGTAGTATTCCAATTAGGATATTTATATTTTTATTTGTTCCAATTAAGTTAATTAAAGTTTTAAGAGAGTTTTAATTAGGTCACTAATATTTTTATTTGTTCTCATCGAGTCATTAAACTTTTAGGAGTGTTATAATTAGGTCACTTATATTTTTATTAATTGTTTTATATAATTCACAAAATTTTTAAAATAATTCACTTTTCTAAAGATATTGTTAATTATTTTAGAAATTTCAAGTTTGTAATTTTTTTATAACTTTTGAATGATCTAATTAAAACAATCTAAAAATTTAGTGAGATTGGGACAAAAATTTTACGAGTGATCTAGTTGGACTAAAAAACCTTATAAGTGACATAATTAAAACAATAATAAAACTTGATTACTATTTTATAAAATTACCCTTTTAAATATTCAATACGTAGATTTGAAGTTAGTTCTTTTCATCTTAAGAAAAGATACATATTTGAAATGAACTATATTCCGTACATAATAGGATTTGATACATCTGTAAGTGATGTCTATTTTCAGTTTGGGAGAGGTGTAGCCGGATGCAATTGCACATACAAGTGTTCAATTCCATGTGTCTTCATGTACGATGAAAAAAATTACTTAAATGTAATAAAATGCCTACAATTGCTTTAAGGATAATATAAACTAGTTTTATACTCATCCGGTGGTCGGGTACTTTAATATCATAATTAATATCATAATGTCACAACTATTTTTCTTCATATGTCAAACAAAAATTATACTTAGACTAAGATCATAGTACAATTCATTTAACTTGTGTTTAAAAATAACCTATGACACTAATGTACCGAAATTCATATAGGATAACATTCTAATAAAGTTACTTATCAACTTGAACACTCAACTTACCTTTTTGTCAATTGAAATCGTAATGCAACTCATCTATAATTCAAAACTAAAATAAATATGAAGTTAATTAATCAAAAGCAATTAGAAGTCTATGCAAGCATCTTATTTTCTAGCCTTTTAACCAAAATCAAAACTATTTCTCTTACGCGTGTAATTCATCAAATAAACCACTAAACTCGATGACTCTTCACTTGGGATTATTTCAAAGTGAAAGAAACCATTAAAAGAAAACAAATTACAAACCTGCTTTTCTCCAAAGCAATTTCTTCTCTAGGTCTAGGGCGTGATTTGATTGATTACTATTGATTTTCTTATTTTACACCGCACCCAACAAACGTGAAGCTTGTTTTGGTATTTTTTACAAGTTTGCTTTTAAAATGTGCCAAGGGTCCTGCCTCAAAGAAGCTCATGAAGGTGCCCCAAACATGAAGTTTGTTTTGGTATTTTTTACATATGCAAAATGATCTGCAAATTCAAGATGCTTTCACAAATGACACCAACAATATAAAGATTGTTTCATGAAATGTTTATTTGATAGTTTAGGTATAGTCGAAACTAAAAAATATCATTTAAGATGAATGAACTTTATATGCCTGTACACAAAAGAACATTGAAATCCATTTATTAATTCATTCGATTTGAAAATGCCTAAACTTATCTTTGCTCTTGGAATCCAATAAATAATAAACTATAAGGCATCATCATTTATCAAATGGCTCAAACTATTAAGAATGAATGATATCTATCATTTCATAACGGTATTATATAGCATAACTATACTTCATCATAAATAACCTTGAACCATAGGTATGCTTTATAACGTATACAAAAAAAGTTATTGAAAAGAACGTAGAACTACGATAACTCCTATATATATTATGAGAAATGAAATGTGTAATGATTTAAAAAAGACACATAATTTACAAAACAATGTTTTGTTTTATATATTATATGATGAGAATGAGAAATGACTTGAATGCTCAAAGCTAAAAGTCCCCATATCTCATTACATGGAAGTATAGGACGTGATTAGCATTCCAATTTGATGTTCTTTCGTAAACTTGCTCAGGTGAATATCATAATTCAAATTATATGAAATGAACTTATCCTTTTACATGACACATCACTAAAAAAGTTGGATTGAAATTAACTAATTAAAAAGGTCATGTACATGAACAATACATAACATTTAAGAACACATACACATATGAACCAATATCATGAAAAAGTCAAAAAGACAAGTTCAGATAGATTTAGAGAGATTGCCTTTACTATAACATCATCAATGGTATATATACTAAGAGAACCATGATCAATGTTATATATAATAAGAGAAATCTGCTTTTTGGCAACTAAATGAACTACTAAAAATATAAAGTCAGCTAAGCTCCTCCTTGATGAGATTATAACTAATAACTCTTTGTGCTTGCTAATCAACTACACACATAAAATAAACTCATTTTAGGTGGTAGCTTCTTCATTATATCTTTCTTAAAATCCCATCATTTACATACATCAAAAGATCATAATTATTATCATAAATTACTGAAACAATACAGATACACAATCAATGTTTATTCTTAAAAGATGTGAGGTCAACATCTTATGTAGCCTTCAAGCTTGCTCTTGTTGATTATTAATGTATCAGTAAAAAAACAAAAATAAAATCATTATTACCCTTGGCTTTACATCTTCATACATTTTTTACTCACTAAATGAGTAGTTGTTCTGTACATGGAAAACATAAAATTATTAGAAGTCATTGATTAAACCAACAACTCCATTATCAATTAAAAAACTCTTACACTTTCATGATAATAAACTGATTATAATAGGTTTTAGGTATTACCTATTGCTTGACATATAACAGCTGAAACTTCATCACATCTTCTTAGTTTAAAAGTTAGAATCAGTATCTAACATTCAACCAAAACCCATTTTAGGTTTGAAAAAAAACCTCAGCAACATAAAGATAACAATAATTATGTTAATAACACATTTCAACATTGTGTTCAAGATTAAAATTAACTTACATTTGCAATAGTACGGCTAAGGCTGCCAATATATATTGCCCTCATGACCTTTGTAGAATCAGAAAAAGGACAGAACATGAACACGGAGAGACTAACACATGGGTTTGAGTTCTTCAAAATCACTAAGTTATAGGAAAAATGCATTAGGGTTTAACTCTCTAGTTATAAACCAGAAAATGGGTATATATTTAAAATTTGATGACAAATATCTAAAAAAGATTTCATACATTGGGTAAAGTGCTTCACAACCAGGTGAATAAAGCCCCCGATGATTCCCTGTATAATTAGTATGTCTAGGAGTGTGTCATCTTTTAGGTATAAGTCGATTGTCCCAAACTGATTATTCTAAATCAAGAACCTCATAAAACAAACAACCAAATGAAATCAAAGGAATTTATAGATCAGTCGAGCAAAAAGAAAACCCAAAAGTGAGAAGAGTAACCTGAGTTCAGTCAAGAGGGGTTTCAGATGATGGAGTGAAGAGGGTGGCTGGAATTGGTGAGTGAATCATGAGCGTCAACCAAAAATCTGTAGGCGAAATTGCTAGGCTTTCTTCTTTGTTTTTTCTGCAACCAATGTTGTTAAGAATGTCATTGATTTGACCTCGAAACCTGATCGTGATCTCAAACTCTCTAGTCTCCGACTGACATGGCGATGAAGACAATCGTGCAATTGAACGCGAAAACCCATCGATTTTACCTCGTCTTCGGCATAACTGATAAATGGGTCAATCATTCACACCACAACTTGCAGGGCCTCCTCCTCCATCATCGCTGAACGGCTGACCACGCACCTCAACCCACGTACAAAAAAATGTATAAATGGACGTGTCTTCAAAGTGTGTAAAAATGATGGATTTGATTTGAATCTTTGTAACCTAATTCAAGACACTGAATGATGATCGGGATGAAGATGAACATGGATTCAAGAGACGAAAACGAACCATATGATGATTTGCGGTTCTTCCTTTCTGAAACCCCACATTGTGCAAGAATTTATAAGGGGAGTTTAGGCAGTTGTTATCCGGTGAAAGGAAGCGATCGTGGTAGGGTGGGGGAGCTAGGAAGAGACAAAAACCGCTGCCAACTGCTTCGAAAATTGAGGAACCACTCATAAACCATCCGAAACCACCTTGTAACCGTCATAACTGCCTAATTTGAAGGGACAAGATTTAATTTCAGCCACTTTAAACGGTTAAAATTAATCCTATTAACGGTTACACTCACCGCTAGTAATATAATATATTACAAGGAAAAAAAATGCTCTGAACTTAGTGCTACTTTTAAATCGTATCTCATATGATCGTTTGTAATTTGATTATCAAATATCTTAAGTCTTACTATTTGATTATTACGTCTTCTGATGTCATTGCTTGTGTATTTATTGTAACTTTATATTTTATCATTCATTATACGTACAACCGGAAAACATTACAATAAACAACCTTGTATAAAAAAAGAATAAAAAGTTTATTTTTTACATAAAACAAAATTAATTACCAATGTAATATAATGTTGGTAATCTATATGTATGTTCTGATTTCTGTAAATGAAAATTCTATTGTAATATTATGTTGGTAATCCACATGTAAGTTAAAATTCTATTGTTGATTTATTGATGATACTGACATGATAATAATCCTTAATCTTTATTGGTAAAACACTAATACTTTTGACAGAGATTTTTAGATGTATTTTTTTGGATAGGGCTATAAGCTAGCAGGTCAAGTGATGAGTTTTAACTTGGTTTGTTTAAAAACTTTGTTAATTCTCTTTTGTTTATTATAGCTCTAGAACTACGAAATGCAAAATTAATTTAATGGATTGGTTCTTGTATCCATTAATTATATTTTTTGTACCCCTATCTCCTTGTTAGGGTTGATTATATAAAATATCGTTGTTCTAAAAAGACCAAACTAAGATGACTTGTTTATCTTGACGAGCTTAAAATATGGAGTGCGGTTAGACTCATGAGCCAACTTTTTTGCTTAAAAAACAAATTTGTTGTTTTTTATGCATATTCATATATATAAAAATAAACAATTATATATTAATATATTTATCTTAACTTGTTAAAAAGTTATATGAGATTGGTATTTTAAAAATAATAATGATTGATGTTTAAAATTCTATACTTAGTTTTTTCAACTAGAAATGTTAAATGTTCATATTTCTATTACCTATTTATATATACATGTCATAATTTTGTTTTAAGTTTATGTAGAGATTAATGTTGATGAGTCAAATTATATGTCACGGGCCAGTAGAAAATTAATTTAATTTAGTCACATGTTAACTATGTTTTAGTAGGTCATGAGTAGCTTTGAATAGTTAGCCTAGATTAGGGGCAGTGAAGTAGTGCTATTTGTTTTGAAGAGAGTTCAAGCTGTAATTAAAAGTATGTGTGTGTGTTTTGAGCACAATGGGGCTTAAATCAACATTTTATATAAATTATAATTGAATTATTGGATTTTAATTATCTTAACTTTCATTTATTTGTCGAAATTAATATCATCTTAGGAAAATTTTACAGATCCTTCAATGATCATTTACTAACTGATAGTTAAACTCGTAAGTTTTTTTATGAAATGCGACCAATTTTGAGCGTATTTTCAACTCCGCCGCCTTCTAGCCTTCATCATGTCCATTTTTAATGATTAGCCTCATCATCACTTGAAATCTTGTCACATCCCGGCGGAAGCGTGAGATGATTATTTGGGTGTGACTTGTTTGTACAAAACACATTGATTAACAGAGTTTATCAGATAGCACAACAACATATATCAAACATAACATAACATAATTCATAAGATAATAATTAGGTTAGGATTACATTAAATCATGATAGTCAAAATTTGATCTAAATATAATCCTATTACAACATATTATCTAACTGCTACATCTTCAGTAACGGTGGAAATACGCGTCCACCGATAGGCTGAGATCATACATATTCACAGTTAGATTCACACAGACTTTCCCCATTACTTCTCCCCAGCCGTTATACACATCAAAAGAGAACATTAAGCTGTTAGACATGATGAATTCCTGAAAAAACATATTCAAAATAGTCAATATAATGTTGGTGAGTTCATAGGTTTATCTTACACAAAATATTATTGATGCATCATATACAACCAAACCTTACTTAATAATCAGATCAACCATACTGTCATAACATAATTTATAAATCAGATAATATAGCATCACAACACTCATCCTGTTGGTGCAGGAAATTATTTCCTAAGTAGCGCTATCTATATTATCCAAAGGTTTCACATCCGAATTAATGGTTGTAACATAAATGACAGTATAACTCAAAAATTGCATCAATCATAAAAATCAATAGTATGCTTTTTCCCCCAAAAGTTTATAAAAATCAAAATGGGGTTATGAATCTCACCTTTACTCCACTAAATCACCTATAAACAAACATATCTATAGTTTAGGAAACATAAATATTTTCTTTAAATTTTTAGTACCTCAAATAATATCAAATTTACAATAAATAAGTAAGAAAATAAGACATAACATACTCAGATTTCATATTTTAATTATTCATAGTTTATTTCCTATAATTTTGGAATATTCAAATAAACTGTTAAAATTACCATCGGGTTTCTAAAAATTATAAAAACTGATCAGAATATTGGTACATTATTTATAACTTCTCAAAAATTTTCCAAATCCTAAATCATAGCAGAGTCAATTTTTATGATTTTCATCATATTATTAATATTTAGTAAAAATACTAAAATATGTCCAAAAATTCCTATTTTCATACAGAATGTTCTTTTCAGCTTTTCATATTTTCTGTAATTTTCTCATAATTTATTACAAATTTAAAGTATTTTTCCCGATTTTCATATGGCAAAAATTTTCAAAATTCATAACTTATTCATAACTTCAAGTTAGGTCATGAAACGTTTTTTGTAAATCTCATAAATCATAACAATCTAACATATAATTTCTTCAACTTCATTCCAGGTTCATTTCTTCCAGAAAAAGTTTTTCTTTCAAATACTTAAATAATTTATATAAATTATTTCACTCATAGGAATGACATCAAAATTTGCAGAACTATATTTTTTAATATTCTAAACATATTTTCAATGTTTATTCTCACAATCATAGTCAATTACATAAGAAACTAAAATTAACAAATTGCACATAGGATTTTAACCTTTAATTCATTATTTCTTTTATATATCTTTTAGTTATTTTTATTCATTTATTCATTTAGACTCCTAAGACCTTTCTTACTGCTTCTTGAATAAGGTTGATGTACAAGTAAGATTTATGAAACTTTTGGAATGTTAAATCATAAGAGTTAGTCATATGTGTTTGTTTAAACACATGTATAGTCTTTGTAATCTTAACTAAATATGGTTTAGAGAATGAAACCTTGATTTTGATAACGAAAGGAGGTAGTAATAACTGATGGTAGCTTCTTTCTCTGTCGAACCAAGTTAAGCGAAAGTTCCCACGCCTTGTTCTTCTTGTGACAACCGGATGGAAAATGATGATGGTTGATTGTGGTGACACTAGGGTGATAACCGAGAACTTTGAGAAAGAATGAAGGTGACCGAGAGGTGAGGAGTAGAGGTGACCGTCGGTTAAGCTGAGTATGGTGTATGGGGACCGACAGCTTTGAGAGCGTGTAGGGTGGTGGTGTGCGGTTTGTGAAGTGACCGAGAGATGTCTTTATGGAGGTCTCGGCTGTAACAATTAATGCTACTAATCATGAGGTCTCTCTTAGCTTAGATGAGTAAGCTAGGTATAGGGTCATTAGGTGTCAAGTTCTTAGTGTGTTTGTGCTAGGTGGCGGTCAAAGGGAAAGGTTGAGTGTCTTGGCCGATTGAGGTGTTAATCACCTCCTAATTCGGTTGGTTTAATCCTTAATGAGCCGATGCTTAGTCTTAAAGGTTGCTTAAGCTTAGTGTTTGGGTGTATAAGTTTGCTTAGTTGTGTAAGCTTCTTAATATTAACTTATATTGTGGTGTTTGGTTGGGTTGTGTTTTGTATCATTTGGTGTTTGTTTGGTGTTTTATGGTTGAGTTTCTTTGATCACTTAATGTTTGGTAACAAACGGTTATGAATATGGATACATGCATACGTAAAAGGTTGTGCATGCATGCAACCATGCATACATGCAACATATATATACACATAAACACATAATACACATATGTATTTAACAAAAGATGGCACATGCATACGTAGGATATGTATGTAAACATGCATACGTATAATTTTAACATATATGTGCACATAATTATTCATAACTTATAATACATAACATATATTAGAATTTATTCATAAACTAATTTTGCCTAACCTTATTTTTAGGGTCGTCATAAATCTACATCTAACGAGTCAAGTGGTTCAAATCACGCGATGAAGATTGATGGGTTTTAGTGTGCAGAAGTTTCAAATTAGTGGATCTAATGGTATATTTCAACTTTTTGTTTAGTGTTATGGCCACATAAGAAGTTCACGCTAT
Source organism: Flaveria trinervia (assembly GCA_025506515.1). Classification (NCBI taxonomy): domain Eukaryota; kingdom Viridiplantae; phylum Streptophyta; class Magnoliopsida; order Asterales; family Asteraceae; genus Flaveria; species Flaveria trinervia. The sequence goes on along the minus strand of CM046452.1, from coordinate 80,680,285 downwards.
TGTAAAACTAACAATGTTAACTCTCAGTTAGTAATAGATCGTTAGAGGAAAATAAATTTATAGTTGAGGGTATTTCTAAACCTTTACTAAGTTGAAATGAATTCCGGCCAATATATAAATTCCATGATTATTAAAATCCACTAACCCATAATAATTTAGCTTTTACTTTAAACATGCAAATGAGCGCAACAAGCCATGAGCCAACTAACGAATGAGCCACGTGGAGCTAACCTAGGGTCGGGCTCAATTTGTTTACAAATCAAGCTAAATTGGCTTGTTCGGTTCATTTACAAACGAGTAGATTTCGACCAAATTATTTTTGAGCAGGCTATTTTAACATTCATACTTCGAGAAATGCATTACTGAAAGGAGCCACGAACTGCAAGGTTCTAATACTTTAAAAAAATACATTATTAAAAGAAGCCACCTTCAGTACCGACCGGCTATGAAGCGAACTTAATTACAAAGAAGTATTGTTTGATGCGTTTTAGACATATGTCGAGATTTCTTCTTAAATATTTTTTTTATACAAATTTGTGATGAAAAATGAATCTTTTCTAATGATGCCGATTACACAAAATGACAACCAACCAACAATAAAGCAACATGAGTGTGTATATATATATATATATATAGGGGCTTCAATTATGTCATTCCAGCTTGTATTTTCTAACTATGGAATTCATGGTTTATTGATTTCATTGTTATTATTGTTTTGGTTTCCCTATTTTTCCTTTTCCATCAAAAGAAGTATAATGTATATAACGGTCAACTACCACCCGGTTCGTTGGGACTGCCAATAGTAGGGCAAAGCATTGGCCTTTTAAAGGCCATGAAAACCGACAAGGTCGATAAATGGTTCGACGAAAGAATAACAACCCACGGTCCCATTTCAAAAGCAAGTGTTTTTGGATACCCGACAGTTGTTTTGCACGGTCCAACCGCGAATAAGTTCATATACACTTGTGATGGGAACCTACTCACCAACACACACCACCAACAATCAGCAGGATATTTGGTACCAAAGGTATAATAGAGTTGTCCGGCAATGAACACAAACGTGTGCGAGCGGCCCTAGTTTCATTTCTTAAGCTTGAGGTGCTGAAGCAATATGTCGCGAAAGTAGATGAAGAAATCGAACACCACCTTCAAGTGCATTGGCATGGTAAATATGAGGTTCAGGTAAATAGTCTTACAATAAATTTATAGTCTTTTGTAAATACAAAGACCGGATGTTTTTAATGGACTAGGGGTAAAACTGATCTCATCTCATCCTCTCTAGACCATTTTGTTGAACGACAAAAACATTACACTGAATAACTTTAAAATGATCTTTTATTAAAAAATTAAGGGATATATTTATATCTTTAATTATAACTATGTCATACATCATGTCATGAATCACGTCATGTGATACGTTATAAAAAACTATCGGTGTTAACGAATAATTAGACTGTGACTGTTACTAGTAACAATGATTAAAAGTTGGGAATAATACCGGTCAAATTGTTAGTTAGGATTAATATAGACAAATAGCTAATAGTTTGGATTAATATAATTTATGTTATTAATACTAGAATTGTTTAGGCACAACCCTTGATGAGGACCTTAACCTTCAACATAATTTGCTCCCTTCTTTTTGGCATCGAAAGAGGACCCAAAAGAGAGAAATTGCTACCACTTTTTCAGAATATGATGGAAGCTACATTATCAATCCCAATCAATTTTCCTTTCACTAAATATTATAAAGGAATCGCAGCAAGAAAGAACTTGTGCTAATGCTTTCACAACTTATACAAGAGAAAAAGGATGCACTTAAGGAACAAAATCGACAGGGCGACCCTCATAAAGATCTAATCACCTCGTTGCTTAGTATTTGTGATATTGATGGCACAACAATGATGTCCGAAGATGAGATCATTGACAACGTCATCATTTTGATGATTGCAGGATATGACGCGACCTCCGTCCTACTTACCTTCTTCGTGAGGCTTTTGGCTTACAACAAATCCATCTACGCTAACGTAGTTCGTGGTACTTAATTCTACTCCCATTTTTGTTGTAATAAACTGCAAAAACATACATTAAAATGTACAACTCATGTTGCGCATGATTCGGCTCTTAGTGCTTACATACATAATGTTTTATGCATATGTAAGCCTTAATGCACCGAATGCAAATGGACAACAATTTATGATTAGCCCATCAAACTAAGTTTATGTATCTGAGATTTCAGAGCAACAGGAAATTGCAAGTAATAAAGCATCTGAAGAAGCTTTGACATGGGAAGACCTCACCAAGATGAAGTACACATGGAGAGTAGCAACTGAGATAATGAGGATAAACACTCCAGTGCCTTTGATCTTCCGACGGGCTAAGCAAAATATCGAGTATGGAGGATTTACAATTCCAAAAGGATGGCAAGTAAGATCACACATAATTGATTAGTCAGTTCATTAGGAGTTAAAAGACAAATATCATACAAAATTAAATGTCTAATCGAGTATATAATGTGTTTTTAGGTGTTGTTATTTGCCGGCATGACACATATGGATGATAGCATTTTTCATAACCCAACCATGTTCGACCCAACTCGTTTTGAGAAACACACTATACCTCCACCTTTTAGTTATGTGGCATTTGGAGCGGGGCCAAGGATGTGTCCTGGTATCGAGTTTGCAAAAATGGAAACTTTAGCCATGATGCATCGTCTGGTGACAAGATTCTCTTGGGAGCTACTAAAGAAAGATGAATCCTTTAAGAGAGTTCCGATGCCAAAATTTGATCAAGGGTTGTTAGTTCGGGTCAAGCCCCTAAAAAACAAACAATGGTGTCATATGAATCACGTTGTTAATTAATCAATACTTCTTCTTGTCGTGTGCTTTTCTTATAGGATCTTTAATAACATTATGCAATCTCTTCCCTAAAGCATGCACATGACCTAATTTTTGAGCTTACTTCTTTTTTGAACATACGTTTTATAATTAAAGTAGGCTTCTTTTTTGTTTCATCTCAAGAAACGGAAAAATAATTAAGAGGAAACAAAGCAAGAACTAAGTAAAAAACATGAAAAATATTATTATCTTCATAGGCCTAATGATTCGTAGCGAATAGTGTCCCAATCCACTAATATTAATGAGTGAAAAGTCAAAAGTGTCTTAAAACCTTCTAATTACCAATGCTTCAGGATAATTAGTTCAAGTAGCTTATCACTAAATACGATTAATAGAAATGTTTTATGTTTATGAATATGTTTATGTGAAAAGAATGAAAGAAAGCATGTAAAAGTGAACCGAAAATACACAAATTGTAAAACATATGAGTTCGCTAACAAGAATATGTTTGCAAGGGCTCTTAATTAAACTATCACTTCAACATAACTAAACTTGACCTATTTTAACTAGTTTTATACTCGTCCCGTGGACGGGTTGTGAATGTAACAATGACGATATTATCTTTATTTGCATGTTAAATGATATAATAGTATTTAAAGCAAATCGTTTGACTTTTAAATAAAAAATGACCGACTTGAGTTAAGAATGACAAAACAATGACCGGTGTGGTTTCATCACCAACTTCCTCATCGTGTGTTCTACCTAGTTCAACAAACCTGAAATTATTACACAAGTCAGGATTCAAGCAAGTTGCATGCCTTGCGATAGGAACCTTCTAACAACACTTGAAAAAAAGGCCAATAACAATTAATCAAAAACCAATACTATCATTTCAAGCGCAAAGTGATATTCTTGTCTGATAAACACGAACCAACATAAAACCATAACATGTCCCAAACTTGTCACGTGCGTGTGATCGAGTTGTTATAAACTTACACTTAAACCATTTCTAACTCTTGAAACCAAATGGGAGAGTTTGCTATGCTTGCGCTAAAAGACTCGTACATACATGCATACATACTTAAAGCAGTACACGACAGGTAATCCACTTCAAACCTATAAAGAGTTGCAATAGATAGAAGGCTCCTCACCATGTTCCCTACATGTTCCAACATGTGTACACATCAAGTGATCTAACCAAAAAGTTGACTTTCAATCATAATTTAAAGTGAAGATGTTAACTCATCTAAACGGGTCAACTTGGATCATACTGTTGGACTTAATGATTTAAATGGAAAAGCTTTTAAAATTAGATAAAAAGCAATGAAATGGATGAAGTGTAGTAGTCCAATATATATTCAAAGATGTATAAAATCAATTAAATTATTTTTAGTTTATAATATTCAAGAACACCTCTTTTGGCTGGAACTCTAGAATCCCCAACTGGAGTTTCAACAATAAGAATGCAATGTTTACTTATTTCTAAATAGGATCAATCTCTATCAGAGCCTTACTCATTCTCATTTCCTACAACAAATTTTTCTTTTTGGAACCTGTTTTGAACGTATTTGCAATACCAAGTATTCTGTCGGGACAACCTCGGAGATGCATTTTGTAGTTAAGCCAGTTTCCAGTAAAACAAAAATGCAATGCATTACAGGAATAAACCAAACCAGCCTCATTCAAGATACCATTTACTACAAGCAAAGCATTAACCAATTGACACATCCAATTTACAAAAGGTGAATAAAGATGACTTATCTTCAAACAGAATGATCCACAAAAAAAGCATATAGTGATACAAAATACAAATGTCAGAGCATGATTGATCAAGTTATGAGTTTAAAAGACCATAGTTTTCTCTCACGCGTGAGTAGATCAATTAACACCCATAATCCAAATGATAAATTAAACCACAAAATTTTAATGAAGATTGCTTATTAAAATTCAATGTAGAGGCTATAGGACATTTATGCAAATTCATGGAAATTGTTAGAATAGAAAAAAAAAGAAAGGCAAGCTTCCCATTTGTTATTTAAGAGAAAAATATAGCAACCATTGTAACAAAGTTGATAGGCAATTAAGGTTACGAAATAATGGCAATAACTGCCATATACCATTAAAGCTGCAGATTTACTGTAACAGATTTAGCAAAGTTGCTATGTATCATACTGCTAGTTATTCAGTAAATACATATCAAAGACCCAAAAATTTCAAACAGGTACTTTTAATATTTACTTAAAAAATATAGAAATTGAGCAATTGACCTTGATAAAGATATTCGCGATTCAACTTTTCCATTGGCTCCATGCGAGAATATATGATGTGAGTCAACAACAAAAACCTATCATTTTTAGTATTTGTAATACATTCTTGAAGGCAGCTAATATTTGTACCAAAAGTTAGTTGATAACCAACGACATATGGAATACGACCTAGACAAGTCAAAGTCAAAATATAAATCCAAGAGTTTATAGACGATAATTTCATAAATACTAAAATGTTGTTAAGTACAATGTTATATGAGTAAAATAGAAAATGTTATCAATCAAAAGAACCATAGCTTGTCCTTCAACATCTCTAAAGTGTTCAACCACGATCAAACCAATTAGCCAAACACGAGCACAAGCACCTTGTGACATTTACTTCATGAAACACAAGAGGATACTTACTTTTATTTTATAATATGAATATAAAAATGCATAACTATCCGGAGAGTATAGTCCATAACAGTCAATATATGTAAATGAGTTTCTAATACACATATCCACATGTCACCTAGCTTAATAACAACACTCTCTATAAACAATCATTACCCTCAAGGGTTCTTTTCCTAGTTTTGGAAAATACAAAGAAATCACCTAGTATAACAAAATAAATAACGGTCTATAAGAAATGTCAAGAAAACTAAAGTGCTAAGAAATCAACTACCATGGGACTTTGATACCATTGTTAATAAGCTCTGTTAGATCAAGAAGAAGACTGGTGCAACCAAAACCAAACACTTAGATAATTTTTGGCGCAACATGCAAAGGCTTCCGAAGCTTAGCATGGAACTTCCGAAGGTTGTAGAGTTCTTCCGAAAAACAAAGTGAGAGATCAACTTCCGAAGACAGAATTCTACTTCCGAAGTTAAGAGCATGCTTCCGAAGATCAAGTCTTAGAAGAGCAATCAGAAGACTACTTCCGAAGTATGAAGGAAAGAAGAAGTTCCCAAGCATTAGAAGAAGCAGCATCTTCCGAAGTATAAGTGGCTTCGAAAGTACTTGTTCTTCCGAAGCCACTTAACCTTCGGAAGACACTGCTATGAACCAGTGGACATAAGTATGGTCTCTGACACTCCGCTGCAGACCTCTGATACTGTCTGGCGTTTTCTCAAAGAGCCATGCAGTTGACCATACTTTATTCCACTATTTACCTTTCTCTGATAGTACATATTACCAACTTTAGTTGGTGACAAAAGGTAAGTTAGTGACATGTTCTGACTACCAAATTTCAGATAAAACTTTATCCGAGATACCTTAAACTATAGTCTTGTAGTATAGGCTTTAGTTATAGAATCCTAGCTGGTATCAAAGTATATCCGGCTGTAGGTAGTATTATATATAGGTTCTCATTGTAACTCATTCCATACTGCTTGTAAGAGTCTTGTAATACTTGAGTTGAGAAGCAATATATAAAAGTACCTTGAAAATTACTTCTTATGTTCCTTATTACTTGCTATATTGTGATCAACTCTTATTGACTCTATCTTTATCCGAGTGTTGTTCTAAGTGAGTTTGAGAGAAAAGCTAAGTGTTAAGTGACCTTAACCGATCCTACAATTGGTATCAGAGCTTCTCAGGCTTTTGATTGCGTGATCTAACCATCCAAATCAACTTATTTTTCACTCCTCCCTACAACTCACTCACTTAAAATGGCCCTTAACAAGTCCGAGGTAGATTGGGAACCATGACAAAGGCTCCCATCATTACTCCTGAAAATTTCAAGTCTTGGAGTAGGAGAATGGAAGGCTTCATCAGATACCAAGACAGCAAGATATGAAACTCCATTGTCAATGGCTCGTATAAGCCAAAGGTGCCATCATCTGGTGGAAACGATGCCATGATAGAAAAGGTTGTTGAGGATTATTCTGACGAAGATCGAAAGAAGATGGACATCGACAGCAATGCTATGACCATTCTTATGACTGCAATACCGAACTCCATCATGGTTGGATTCGAGCATTGCAAGACTGCCAAAGAATTGTTTGATGCACTTGCTCAGATGTACTCAAGCTCCAACGACTCGAAGAAGGACTCACTGAAGCAGCAGTTTGAGAACTTCACTCACATTGCTGGAGAGACTCTCAGCCAGCAGTACTTCAGGTACATGGATCTTATCTCCTCTCTTCAGTCTATGAAGATCACTCCAAACTTAGAGATCTTACTAGAAAGTTCATGAGTGCTCTTCCAAATGAGTGGACATTCTACTTTGTCTCTATCAAAAGGACAGAGAACTTGAACACTCTCACCATGACTAAACTCTATGGCATCCTCGATGGATATCCCAAGAGATGGAGAGTAAGAAGGCCACCAAACAAGTAGACCATGAGGCTTCCTGCTAGCAACGCTTTAATGGTTGCTGAAGGCTCATTACCCCCATAACCTCATCATTAACTGACCTACCAGCAGCCATCCTGCTCTTTTGGACCATACATCACTTTCCCTGAGACTCTAAGGTCTCAACAGGCTCAACACTATTCCTTTCAGGAAAGTTGTGACTTTGTCTCAGGAATAGACACTCTGGAGATTTTCAATACTGCTTTGATGATCTTGAGTGTTTCAGTCCAGACGATGTAGAGTTCGTGGACATTGTCCAACAGATGGATCTTTTAACTTATAGAGCGAAGAAGTTCTTTAAGAGAACTGGAAGGCAATTCCCTCAAAACCCAACAACCTGCAAATTCGGGTTTGACAAGACCAAGGAAAAGTGTTACAACTGTAACCAACTAGGTCACTTTGCAAGGGAATGCAAGGCTCCCAAGACCAATCCGGGAACCCCACAGGCCTCCACACATCCCTCAACCTCAAAGCCCGCTGAAAAGTCAACTGAAACAGCTGCAATAGCTCAAGAAGTTGACTGGAGCTTTGATGTCGGTGTGTCAAGCCTAATCAAAAATAATTTATAACGGTCCAAACTTACCTAAGATAGCTGGTAAGTCGGGTCGATCCACAGGGAATATGTGGAAAGTGTGGTTCAACTCGTAAAGTATAAGGGTTTATTGAAAATACTTTTAACTTAACTAAATTGCAAAAAGTACTTAAATCAAAAAGTAAAATTGATTGTAACTAACGGTGAGAGAAGTAATCCTCTCCGGGGTTCAGGTTTATGACTCAGGCTTGCTCTTTTAGTTTAACGGGTCACATAGACATAACCACATTAACTTGTTTCAAGATAATGAATTGAATGAAACTGTGTCTACGTACTTATCCGAATCATACCCTACGTTTGTTTTACCTCAATCCCATCCACAGTTGACGTTTATAGATGTAAAGAACTCTAAAACATCCAAGAACAGAATAATTGGATTGAAGATAAAACACGTATTTTAGAATCTCAAAATGATTAATAATGTTACTCGGTTTAATTCACCGTGTTCAAACATTAAGATTAACAAAAAAACAATCAAGAACAAGTCATAGTATAAACCTTACCACCCAGAGAAGATCACGGGTGGATTAGTCGGACATGGAAACGAAAAACAACTCAAAATCGAAAGTAAACATGGTATCTAACATTAAAGATTCAAACCGAATGATAAAAATGAGATCTTGAGCCTTGAAATTGCCTCCGGAAGCCTCCTGGATCGATTGGGGTCGTTCGGGAACCTTCGGGGCAGCTTAGAGTGAAAAGTCCCCCTTAAACCCTAATTTTTGCGACTTATAAGTGATTTCTGCGGTCATGTACCGTAGGTCAGCTTTCTGCCGTAAGTCAGGTTAGGGCCATTCTGTTTAGTTTTGAACTGATGCACCGTAAGTCATGTTTCCGATGTAGGTCATGGCCAATCAGCTTCATCTGATTCTTGTTTTCTTCGTAACTTCTTCGTTCGAACTCCGTTTTCCTCCCCGTTTGTGGCCACGTTCTCGTAATTGAATCCCCTTTCATCTCATCTTTTATGGTCTTCAATTATCATCCATATGCATTCTTCAAAACACGTAAAATCATAGCCTTTAACCTTCAACGTCCTAGGCGTAGGGGAGATCGGAGCAACAGGTAATGCCTAGACGACGTTTTCATTCCTGGGCTGCAGTGTGACAACCCTAGACTAAGAAATTTCATACACTAAGTCCATTCAATATTTTGAGCCACACCTAGGTTAAATATATTTTTTTATATATACATGAACATATGCATGCTTTCATTTTGTTTACATAAGTATATTATTCACTTATATTTATACATGTATACGTATGCATGGTTGCATGCATGTATAATTTACGTGTGCATGTATCCAAAAGTATAATTCTTTGATATAAAACCATATATGATCAAGATACATCAACCAAAGAACATCAAACAAACCAAAATACAACCCAACCAAACACCATAAACACAAGTTAACACCAAGAGAACTTGACATCAAAACAAATCTAAACTAATCCCTTACACCTAAACCTTAAACCAAAATACTATTTAAGATTAAGAACCGGTCCATTAACACTCCTAATTACCGATTACACAAACTAAACTATTAAATAATCTTGTAATGATTGTGTGGTGACTCACACATCTCTTCATTCGACACCTAGCCATAAGACACACTCACCATGCTAAAACTTTGCCACCTTTCTAGCCTAGAACTCTAGTGTAATGATGGAGATCTCTCCATTTAATCCAGCCGAGACCTCCATCGGATTTTGCATGAGCCAACAAACATTCTACAACCTCTCAAACACCACCATCGAACACCACAACCTCATCCATACTTCTCACCTCCCATCGCCTTCATCCGGACACCTTGTAATCGCACCACTCTTGAACACCACCACTGCAAACTACTCCCTCAATCCTCTCGGTCACCACCTCTCCAATCGAATACCATCATCCCCACTCTCGGACATCATCATAGCAACCGCATATTATCACCATTTCCTACACACCTCTCGGTTACAAAGCAGCAACATCCAAGCCTTGTGAAAGCACCATCTCTCGAAAGACTATCAAGAACGCCAAAACCAAACAGATTCATAGACCATCCTCACCATCTTTCGTTACTCTCTTCTGTCACAAATCAAGGTTTTAAGCTCTAGAACTCTATTTTATTAAGGTTACAAAAGTTAAACATGTGTTAAATGAACACATGTGATTGATCCTTTTGGTTAAAACATTCAAGATTTTTATAAAAACATATAAAAATCAAACTTATTTTTCAGACAATAAGAAAGATTTAAAGAATCTAAAATAAGTAAAACAAACCTTAAAAATCAAATTTATAACAAGAAATTATCAACAAAAGGATTAGAAATATAGTTATAGTTTGTTAAAATTCGGTTCTGCATATTAACAACTATGATTGTGGAAACAAACATTGATGGTATGTTGAGAATATTGGGAAATATAATTCTGTAAATTTTGGTGCTATTCCCATAAGTAAATTAATTTATATAAATTATTTAAGTATTTAAAAGGAAAAATTATATCGGAAGAAAGGATCCTAGTAAATATATAGAAAAATTATATACTGATCATTAAGAATTATAGAATCCACTGGAAAAATCTTGTGATCTAACTCAAAGTATTATCTGAAATATGAATTTTTACATGTTCTGCAGTAGAAAAGTTAAAATAAATACTTAAATAGCATAATAAAATCTGAGAAAATCATGAATAAATTGATAAATCCAAAACTGAAGAATGTATAAATTTAATACGTTTTGGAGCTCTATAGCTATTTTTGGTGAAGAATTGGATTTATTGTAAAAATTACAGAAACTAATCTGTTATGCATTAGACTTTAATAAATTTATAAGAAGTTCTAATTACTATGTTGAACCTTCTGTAAAATTTTGGGAATTTATAGTCTACAGAAACTATTTTTGGCAATTTATGATGAATTTATAACAATTATAGAAAATAATTTGTAAATTTCTTGGAAACAAGAAATTAATGTGATATTCCAGATTATTAAACCTATTTGTTATAAAAATTTCAAAATTAATTAAGGTACTAAAAATTTTGAAGAAAATAATTATGTTTTCTAAACTATAACATTCTTTTGTTTATAGGTTACCATTTGGAGTAAAGGTGAGTTTCATGGCCCATTTTGTTTTTATAAAGTTTTTGGGAAAAAGTATACTAATTTATGAATTGATGCATTATTACTGAAATTTATGTTACAACCATTAGTTCGGATGTGGAACCGTTAGATAATATTGGTAGAGCTACTTAGGATCTATCTCCTGCATTAACAGAATGAGTGTTATAATGCTATGTTATCTGATTTATGAGAATATGATATGACAGATATGAATGATCTGATTGCTATGTAAGGTTTGGTTGTATATATAATGCATCAATATTATCTGTTTAATAAACCTGTGAAGCTCACCAACTTTGTGTTGACTATTTTTGGTATGCTTTTTCAGGAATTCATCATGACTAACAACCTAACGTTCTCCTTTGATGTTTTTAATGGCTGGGGTGAAGTTGTAGGGAAAGTTTGTGTGAACCTAACTCTAAACCTGTATGACTTCAGCATATCGGTGGATGCTCATTTCCATCGTCTCTGAAGAAGTAGCTGTTAGAACTTTATGATGTAATAGGATTATGTAATTTCAAATTTTGACTATTATGATTTTATGTAATCCTAACCTTAATATTATGTTATGAAATATGTATGATTATGTGTTATCTGTTAATTAGTATTTGACAATGAGTTCTGAACTATCAAGTCACTCCCTACGTATTTCACGCTTCCGCGGGATGTGACACCGTTTGTGGCCACGTTCTCGTAATTGAATCCCCTTTCATCTCATCTTTTATGGTCTTCACTTATCATCCATATGCATTCTTCAAAACACGTAAAATCATAGCCTAACCTTCAAAACACCAAATCATCGTAGTTAACTTATTCAATACAATACTTTATATATGAGCTCATTAAACACATTAAAGTTAACTATTTAATCATGATAAACATCGTTCCAAGCCCCTTTCATCAAGCTTCATGGTACAGGATATGACTCCTGCTCAAACTCTCATGGCCAGAATAGACGATACTCAGGTATATGAACATCTATGTACTCCAGCCTGTATAGCTAAAGTTAAACTTTATCAGGACTACATGTGACATCCGTCACCATAAGGTCCGTCAAATAACGTGACTCCATTAACTTTTCTTTGATCGTTCATTCCTCATCTTTATTAACTATTCGTGTGGATGTCATGCTTGCTTTATCGTCTTTATTCTTGTGTTCTTATCATTAACGTATGCTATGCTTAATACTTTTACAATTTTCATCATCGTTATCACTAAATATATCACTTTTATATAATACTATTGTCATTAATAAAACCATTTTTAAATTACAATTATCATTAAATACATTTTTATCATCAATATAACTAACCTATTAAAATCGTTTTCAACCGAATCAAATTTGGGAACTCGAGGGCTAAGTGCAAGGACTAAATGTGACAATTTGCAAACTAGGGCTGGGTATAAATACCTAATTTCCAGCCCTAGCCCCTATTATTCATCTTCTTCTCTCATCCTCTTCTTCACTTTTTCATATCCTCCTTGCACCAAACCGCACATTTTCTTCACGTTTTCACCTTCTAAACTTCGTCTACAGCGAGTCTACTCCCTTCTTGCATGTAGACGACCTTTGTTGTCCCTTCCCTTGCTCGTTTTTCTGTTGACCATCTACGGTTTCGGGTGTTCGAGACCAACTCGAGCACAAGAGGTCGTGTGAGTGCGTGTGATGTCCTTCTGCGTGTTCTTCTTGTTTGAGTGTGTTTGTAATGTGTTTATGGGAGTCCTTGTGGTGTAAATCTCGTGCACGGGGCAACCGAAGGCTGCTCTGCACTTTAGCAGTCGCAAATCTGCCATTCTGGAGATTGTGTCTGTCATGCGACTGAGCCGTGCGACTGGGTGAGTCGTGCGACTGTGTCTTTCGTGCGATTGAGTCAATACGGATGAATGATGCGTGCGATTGAGTCAATGCGGATGAATGTGTGCGATTGTGCGTGTATCGCACGACTGAAGGCCAATCGTACGAATGGAGGTTCAGTCGTACGAATGAAGCTAATTCGTACGAATGAAGGTCGATTCGTGTGTTTGGATGTTGAGTCGTGCGATTGGGTGCTGTGTGGTGCGACTGAATGCTGAGTCGCACGAATGAAGGTTCAATCGTACGAATGAAGCTGATTCGTACGAATGAAGCTGATTCATACGAATGAGGGTTGATTCGTGCGGATGGAGTGTTGAGTCGTGCGTCTGGTCCTGTCGTGCGATTGGAGTTGTTGCGTGTGAGTTTCTTCTGTGTGTGGTGTGTGTATGTCGTGTGATGTTAAGGTGACATCGACACGGTTACCATTGCTAATGACACTATTAAAGTTAACACTATAAAACTTATTAATGCTATTCCAAATCAAAATCATGTTAACATTTTCACAATAATCGAGAACTGAATTGTTACAGCTATATTTACCAATATTCCCAATATCATGGAACTCTTCCAATATCATCGGCAATGGCGACGGTTTCTAGTACTTGGTATCTACAAAGGTCCAATACACATGTCTGCTTGTGTGTGATACACGCGACCGAACCGATACAACCCAAACCGACTGAACGTTCTATTTACCTTATACATATCATTAATTATTAACAATAACTGTCAATGGTGTTTGATCGTTCATTGCAAACATTTGAAAACTTTGATCATTCATAGTTAAACCACTTACAAGTAAGTTTCGTGGCCTCTTTTTATGCTTATACCATTTCATCAGTTACAAACATGAGAAAAGTTGCCACCCATTTTCTATGCGTACAACTTACATACAATTTACATACTTGAATCAACGTGTTCTGTTTTGTGAGTAACTTATCTGATAATGCTTGAGTTTTGATTTGTGCTACGTTCTTTCAACCTTTAATTCCTGGTGTTGGAACCGACGTATGGTATTGGTAGTACTACTTGTTGATACATGTTTGTCCCTAGATCATGATATGTGATGTAATAGATCTTGTTTGGTATGATTAATGAACTGATATTGATAGTCTGTTGGTTATAATGTTTAATAGTTCATTAATGAGTCGTGACTGAATTGATTGGGTTTATGATTACTTAATGGTTGCACATAATGTTATATTAATAAAACATTCAAACTTAACTTAATGAAGTTCTCATGCGAATGGCTCATGCGAATGAACCATACACATGAAGAACTTCACACGATTGACTCAGTCGCACGACTGAACCAGGAGACTGGATCAGTCGTACGACTGTAACATAAGATTGGCTCAGTCGCACGACTGAACACTCAGTCGCACGAATGAACCAACCGCATGGTTCAATCGCACGACTGAACCAAACTAATGGTTCAGTCGCACGATTGAATAGTGCCAACCTATAAATACAACTCAATTCGTGAAAAAGAGCACTCGATCAAGTACGATTCCAGACGAACCCTAGCCGTCCAGAAACCTTCCAAATCGTTCTCCAAGTTCATAGAACACATTAGATCGATTCCTTATCGATTTCTAACGTTAGTTTCAATCCTTGATTGATTCTTCGTGTGTTCTCACTGATTGGATCGCCAATCAAATAGGATTCCGCACTATTTGATCTGGTTACACGTGATCTCTAGGTATTTCCGTCAATACCAGGTCCTAACAAGTGGTATCAGAGCTATTGGCTCTTGATTACGTGTTGATTCAATCAAGATTGCATAAAAGTTGTGTGTTTTTACACTAAAAACGCAATCTTTGGCATCAAAAGTGATCTTGGAAGTTCCCTGCTCATCGACGTTTGGTTTCTACGGACTTAGGCGATTAGAACTTGTGAAATTTCGAATTTTTACGGCTGAAACCCGTCAAACCTAGAAATTTTCGCAAAACAGCAGCTTCAGTCGCACGAGTGACTCATTCGTACGACTGGACTCCATTCGCATTGCTCATACGCACGATTGGACCTAGTCGCACCCTCATTCGGCCGACTGAACCGTTCGTTCGCATAGCTCATACGCACCAGATTCATTCGCACGACTGAACCAATCGCCCAGTTCATTCGCACGATTGAACCAATCGCAGAGCTTATACGCACGATTAGCTCATTCGCATCCTTCAGTCGCATCAGTGAAAGTTTGTTTGATTAGATTATAAGTTTATTCGTCATGGAAGATCAGATGTCAGCCTTTACTGCTGGGAGGACTCAAGGATACAGAATCTGCTGTTGCTTAGAGTGAGGTGGGGAATCACAATAAACCACCAAAGCTTTTGACTTTAGATGAGTTTCCCCACTGGAAACAACGTTTGAGATCTACCTTAATGGAGTAGATCCTAATCTGTGGGAAGCCATTGAGATAGTTATAGTACACCGTGGGAGCTGATGGAGTTAAACTAACATTAAGCGGGATGACAGACGCACAGAAAGTAAAGTACAATGCAGAGAAAAGAGTTTATGCATTGATCACTCAGTCTATCCCCAAAGACATATTCCACCAGTATTCAGAGAACAAGCAGTCCAAGAAACTGTGGGATGCGCTAGAGAAGAGATATGATGGTAATGCATCATTGAAGGCAATCAAGGCAAAGGAGTTAAAGAAGGAATTCGATAACTTCTCATCAATTGGTAATGAAAGTTTGGACGAAGTCATAGACAGATTCTACCACTTGATGAGCGAATTGCATACACATGGAGTGGCTACTACCATGGAAGAGAAAGTAAGCAACTTCGCAGACGGGTTGCCTGATAAGTGGGCTACATTCGTGTCTAACCTGAGACAGAATGGAATCCTTGTAAAGCTGGATATAAATGACTTCATTCTTAAGTTGCGAGAAGAAGCACTAAGGATGAAGTATAGAGCTCAGAAGTCTTCGTACACACAAAATCCAGCTTTATACAACGCCACGCCTCAAGCTAAGACATCTGGAGCACCCCTCCAGACTGCTTTTGTGTCTAGCTCGTCAGGTCCTTCACATGCTTCTCCTTCTGGATCAGACACGTCTGGGTCATCATGTACCCATCATATTGGATCAGAAGCAAACGCTACCAAACTGAAGATCGAGAACCTCGGTAATGTGACCGTGGAAGTAGCACGAGAGCATATGGATCTTTTAGCAGCAGTGGTTCATTCATATGATGGACTTGTTGCCGGGAAGATTGGAAACTGCCATCTGGCAGATGAGGACTACGAGCAGGTGGATGAGATGGAGCTTGAAAGAATGGATATAATGTGGGCCTTAGCAAGTGCTGTCCGGAGGGCGAAGAAGTTTGTGAAAAAGACTGGACAGAACTTGGTTGCTACTAAGGACACCACCTTTGGCTTCGACAAGAGTAAAGTGACCTGCTTTAACTGTGGTGAGAAGGGGCACTTCAAACGAGAATGTGTCAAGCCAAAGAAGACGGGGAATGGGAACCCGTTCTCATCCTTTACTCGCCAGGACAAGCACCCTCTAGTTCTACTTCATCAAACAGGATCCAAAAGCACTAACTGCTCATGATGATGAAGGACAGGATTGGAGTTTCAGGTTTGTCTCACCAGGAGAATCTAACATTGCCAGTGTTGAGGATATTGACGATGATTCTGCGAGTGAAGGTGATATAGCAGTTGAGATTGCAATGTCACATAGTGAAGAAACAACTGCAGCCGAGGTCAGTTACAAGCCAAATGAGGAAGTTTCCACATCAGAGACAGAAAAGCCAGAGTCGACAGAACCAGAATCATCTGATGCGGCACTGATGGCTAACTCTTCTGAACCAACTCAGGTAAGTACCACTGACCAAATTTTTAATAACCATGCTTGTTCTGATTGTGACACTTTAGGAATAGCATAGATGAAAATTTTGCTAGGTTATTAGATCATAATGATAACTTAGTAAAAGATTTACGTCTGTGCACTGAGGCAAATAGAGTACTAAAACAAAATGAGCTTGTTATAAAGAAAAGATAGACCTATTGACTAAACAACTTAGGGAAACCGAAGTAGTGGCTTTTAACCAAGCAAATGACATTAGGTACTATCTAAACTCCCTAGAAGACACTAAGAAACAAAAGGCAGTTCTAGAAGTCGAAGTTAATTCATTAAAACAGAAACTGCATAGTTGGACTAGTTCTTCACATATAGTCCAACACTTAGTAAGAGAAAGGAATAACGGGGAGGGATTAGGCTACAAAGTGGTTCCACCACCACCTGAGACCTTGATGAACACTAAGTCTAGACCAGTAAATAATACCCCATCAAGGATCATGTGGTGACCACTCCTCTTGTTACTGATCCAGACACCTCATGTTCATCTACTGAATCTGGTCAGAAACAAAAGGAGGCCACTTCAAAGGCAAAGGGTAAATTGCCTTGTGTTAACCTGGAAAATGAATTTGAAAAATTAATTTAAAGTCAGGGTCAAATAGAGTCAAATCAGAACCTAAAAGGACTTCAAATGTTACTTTTTCACATGCTTCAAGTCAAAAACCAGTTAACCAAAAAGTAAAACAGGTTAAATCAGTAAATTTTGTTACACCAGAGAAACATCAAACATCCAAGAGTCAAAAACTAAAGTGATTGATGTTACTAGAGTGTCACGCACTTCTCCACAAAGAAAGTCTACTCATAAAGTTGATAGCAGGTCATGCTACAACTGTGGAGAATGTGGACACATTGCTTCCTACTGTCATTTCTATCAGACACCTAGGAAGAAGATTGATCTTCTGGACTCTAAACCTAGGTCTTCTAAGCGGAGTTCTTTAACTCCACCTAGAAGAGCTAGTGAACCTAAAGTCCAACCTGTAAGCCAGACGACTGTTTATCATAAACAGGCATTGCACAAATCTGGCTTATGGAAAGAAACCACCTACGTGTCTAATACTGATACAAGAAGGAACCTGAGCTACCCTCACCTTCTAAGGGTCAATGGGTGGAGTTTATGATGTGTGATGCCTCTGGGAAACCCAAGACAGTCAAAGCTTGGGTTCCTAACCTAAACTGATTCATTTACTTTGTATGTGCAGGGTGTTCGATATAGTGCTGAGACTAACACGTGGATTATAGACAGCGGAGCATCCAGGCACATGACAGGAAATAGAGCCCTTTTATCTAACGTCAAACAAATAAAAGGAGGGCATGTTTCCTTTGCAGGAAACAAAGGAGGCTATATCACAGCTCAGGGAGAAGTGGGAAATCAGAAAGTTAAGTTTGATAAAGTGAACTACGTTCAACAACTTCAGAACAACTTACTTTCTGTTTCCCAAATCTGTGATAAAGGATTTAAAGTCATCTTCGATAACCAGAAGTGTTACGTGCTGAAGAAAGAATATATGATCCCAGAGGACCAAGTTCTGATGACTGCTTCAAGATATAAAGACCTTTATGTCTTGGATCTGTCAACAGCTGCCACAACGGATCATGAGGTTCAGTGTTTCTTATCTAAAGCTACTGAGAAGGATTCCATCTCCTGGCATCGGAGAATGGGACACATTAGTCAAAGGAAGATGAATCATTTGATTCAGAAGGATTTAGTTAGAGGAGTGAATGTCAAGAACTTCCAACTTCCTGACTTTTGTGTAGCTTGCAAGAAAGGCAAACAGACAAAGAAGTCTCGGAAAAGAAAGTTCATTCAATAGAACTTCCTCTTGAGCTTCTTCACATGGATCTGTTTGGTCCAGTTAGTACAAGGAGCATTGCAGGCGACGTGTACTGTTATGTGGTCACTGATGACTACTCAAGGTTCACTTGGGTAATGTTTCTGAAATCAAAATCAGAAACTTTGGAGACATTCAAGGAATTAGTAACCACACTGGAATCACTCTACAAGCTAAAGTTCGACAAATACGCTCAGACAACGGGACAGAATTCAAGAATCAAGGGATGGAGGCATACTGCAAGGAAAGGGAATTGTGCATCAATTCACTTCTGCCTACACACCTCAGATGAATGGCGTTGCTGAGAGAAAGAACAGGAGTTTGATAGAGACAGCCCGGACTATGCTGGCAGACTCGAAACTGCCTATCCAATTCTGGAACGAGGCAGTGGCAAATGCGTGCTATACACTGAATCGAGTCCTAATAGTCAAGCGCCACGGAAAGACATGTTATGAGCTACTTCAAAGACGCAAACCGAATTTGGAGTATCTTGAACCTTTTGGCGCACCGTGTACACTTCTGAAGAAGACACAAGAAGGAAAATTCAGCGAGAAGGCAGTTGAAGGAATTTTTCTAGGATACAACATACCGAACAAGCGAGTTTACAATAACTCAACGGGTCTTGTAGAAGTGTGGTGTAATGTCGACGTTCAGAGATATACCACACCACCTACAGGCAAAGGACCTGCATACTTCTTCGATTATGATGGATTCTTCAAATCCTTCAACATCCCTCTCTCTCCCTCGGATGATGAGTTAGCTACTAGGATGATGTATGATATTCTAAATACTCCATCTAGCACACAGGGAGAGTCATCTACTCAGTCAGAAGGGGTAGTCGATGAAAGTGACTCCTCCTCTGAAGATGAAACTGAAGCAGATGACCAGAACAGTCAGGAGGAACAGGTTCCAGTTCCTGAAAGTCCACAAGCATCCACAAGTGATGCACCCTCGACTTCGGAACCTCAAACTCCAACCTCCTCAGATGCAGACCAAAATGTTCACAATCTTGGTTCGGAGGTGACTGTGCCGACTACTCCAGGATCACGACTAAACGTCTATCATCCCCTTGACAATGTTATTGGAGATGTCCGATCAGGAGTACAAACCCGAAATCAGCTACTCAGCTGATTACGCCTCAGTTATGGAGAAGGGTTACATTCATGATGGTGCTTATCGATGTTTTGTCTCGCAGGTTGAGCCAAAATATGTCAGTGAAGCACTAAATGATGAGGCGTGGGTGAGTGCCATGCAAGAAGAACTTCTGCAGTTTAAGAAGTTAGGTGTATGGACTCTGGTTGATAGACCTAAAGGTGCTAAAGTCATTGGCACCAAATGGGTACTAAAATGTAAGAAGGATGACCAAGGAGTCATTATCAGGAACAAAGCTCGACTGGTGGTTCAAGGTTTTCGCCAAGTCGAGGGGATTGACTATAATGAGGTTTTGCACCCGTGGCAAGGATGGAAGCTATTCGTATCTTCCTTGCCTATGCCTCGTACATGAAGATTAAAGTCTACCAATTAGATGTGAAGAGTGCATTCCTTCATGGGGAAATCAGGGAAACAGTCTATGTAAGTCAACCCGAGGGATTTGAAGACCCTTATCATCGGGATAGAGTTTACAAGCTCGACAAGGCGTTATATGGGCTTCATCAAGCTCCTCGAGCTTGGTATGAGAAACTCTCGACTCATCTTGTGAAACACGGCTTTCGCAGGGGAGTCATTGACTGTACACTGTTTATTAAAGAAAAGGATGGTGACCTACTGCTTGTACAGATATATGTTGATGACATAATCTTCGGGTCAAAGAACGAAGAGTTATGCAAAGAGTTTGAAGCAGTGATGAAGAAAGAGTTTGAGATGAGTGCGATGGGGGAGATGAAGTTCTTTCTCGGGTTACAGGTGGATCAAACACCTAATGGGATCTTTCTACATCAGACCAAGTATGTAGGAGACATTCTCAGTCGCTTTGACATGGAGAATGCTTCTGCTGCTGGGACTCCACTTGCTACGAATCATGATATAGCACCTGATGAGAATGGAGATCTTGTAGATGCCACTATGTACCGAGGAATGATTGGATCTCTCATGTATCTCACTGCCTCAAGACCTGATATCATGTATGCTACATGTTTATGTTCCAGATATCAGGCTAAACCTAAGGTCAATCATCTGATCGGGGTCAAAAGGATCTTTCGCTATCTAAAGGGTACACCCCACTGGGGTTGTGGTATCCTCATGATGACGATTTTGAGCTCACAGCGTATAGTGACTCGGACTATGGAGGCTGCAAAATGAACTACAAGTCTACATCAGCAGGGTGTCAATTCTTTGGGAGAAGATTAGTTACATGGCAGTGTAAGAAGCAGACATCGGTTGCATTGTCAACCTGTGAAGCCGAATATGTTGCTGCTGCAAGTTGCTGTTCTCAAATCATTTGGATTCAACAGCAAATGCGGGATTACGGTTTGAAATTCTCGTCTACTCCTATTTTTGTTGATAACTCTGCTGCAATTGCAGTAACCAAAAATCCGGTTCAACATCCTAAGACCAAACACATCGGTATTAAATACCACTTCATAAGAGACTGTTTTGAAAAGACCTTAATAGATGTGGTTAAAATTAATACTGATTTTCAACGTGCTGACCTCTATACAAAAGCCTTTGATAAACCACGTTTTCAATACTTGCTAGAGGTCAACGGCGTTAAAAAGAAAAGTGAGGTAATTCCTGATGAGAATAATGTGTAGTCCGATGTAGTTTCGTTAAAGTTTTTTTATTTTATGTTATCTGTTTTTTTCTTTTCTTTTGTCTGTTATATTTAAACTCATGTTATTTGCTGTTTATTAAAATCCAAAATAATTAAATCCAAATGATTTTAGTATTTTAGGGGGAGAATATGTCAGCAAGTTAATATTAAAAAAAAAATGAGGGAGAAGGGGTAACTAGCTGAAATTAGATTGTGTCTGTGATACCGATTCAATACCTTTGGAATATGATAGTACACAGGAACAAATCAAGAGGGATTTTAAATTTAAGGTTTGAAAAGATGCAAAAGTTCAAATATTCTGTGTAGTCTAAGCAATATAAAAGGGAAAATGATAGAAAACTGGCAACTCCTAAGGTGACACAGAGAAAGTAGACTTAGAGGCTGCTAGACCACAAATGATATGTTGGTAGATTCAACACAATAGACAATTAGACCTGATTGGTGATCTCAAGATCAAACTAAGTTGTTCAACTGACTGTGGGCTTCCATCTTATCACTGGTTAACACAATCAAATATATTCCAATAAGGGGTAATGAGCATTTAAATGCCACAAAAGTGTGCGGATGACCATAATTAGAGCAAAGCAAGAAAAAATGAAAGACAAATGCAATAAAGCTAATGACTTATGTTGTTGGTGCATATTGTGTCAAATAAAATAAGTTGCTCTAACAAGGAGATAGGTTGTGTGCCTCTCTGCTGTGCGATGGCACTGACCTGAGGATAAGCATAACCTAGATATTCTAGAATTCATTGTTGTTTGCCGCCTCTCTGCTGTGCGATGGCACTGACCTGAGGACATGCTTCTCTTTGAAAGCTCTAATAATAGTCTCTTCTTGTAACAATACCCGTAGACCGCTCAAAACCTCTGAGGAATGTTGATTACCATATAAGTGGGTCTGGATTTAAGTGGACAAACATACTGACAATCTTAGTGGCTACATTCTCAAGAGTTCAAATCAATGTGAAAATCTAAGAGTTTCAGTATGATTTCCTTAAGTTGCTAACGACTCTGGATGAACACCGAGAATTTAAGCATCAAAGAGTTTTAATAACAAGTCCCAAATGATTTGATATTCCTGTATGATTCCAAAATTGAGTTGGTCCAGATATGATCAATCTAAGTTGAAGCTGTCTACTCCTAATCAAATCCCTTAGATTTCCATCTTAGGGTTTTATCTCTCACAAAAAGTCCAAAATAAACTTTAGTTGTGTAGTTAGTTTAAGTTCCTATGTTTATCTTTTAATTTGTGTGTCTGTCGGACTACATCAGGGAAATCAGAAGGGAATTAACTTACCTAAAAAGGGTCATGTCTGAGATGGCCACATGGTTTTCAAAATTTAAAAGGTCACGTCTGAAGTGACTGAATTGGTTAAGAGCTTACAATGTTATTATCAAAAGTGAAAAGGGTCTTAATAGTAAATGTTCAAAATGACTGTAAACTCACAAAGTGTGACCCATTCGCACTAGTGGATCATGGTTATCGACCAACTATGCGAATGGCTTCCAATCGGCCGAATGGATATGAAATTGATCCATTCGACCGAATAGAAGGGGAGAATGAAACAGTAGACCGACTGAGGCTCAGTCGGTCAACTAAAGGGGCGAATGAAGGAGACCGAATGAGTCAGTCGACCGACTGAGACTCAGTCGGCCGACTGAATGCGATTGACTAGGCCAATCGTACGACTGAACCTCAGTCGCCCGATTGAACTGAGCGAATGAGGCCAGTCGGCCGAATGAACCTAGGTTCAGTATTTAAGGGTCTCAGTCGATCGCATCTCACTCATCACTCCCAATAGCACCCCAAATCGCGTTCTTTACCGTTACCCTGTCAAAATTGCCACAGATTCTGATATACATTGCTGTTAAGATTCTTACATTCGAGTGACGTTTTACAGGTACACTACTCCTTGAATCCTACCAAAATCAGTACATTACCGACCTACAATAGCGACACTGGATTGAATCAAGACCGAACTGTGAAATGACCTAATCACCTATGTAAATGAAGCAAAATGTTAAAATTGAGTTTAATAGGTTATTAGTGACAAGTAGACGAGGCTAATGGACCATTAAACACTGTTAAATGACTTAGATTGGTCAAGATTCGACCCACAGGCGATCGAACAGTGGGGCAAGCGACTGGTCGTTCGAATGAACTCCAATCGCACGATTGAACCTTGCGATTGGATCATTCGACCGACTGAACCACCCGAATGAGTCATCACCGATTGAACTCAATCGCATGTCTCAATCAGCCGATTGAACTCAATCGCATGCATCAATCAGCCGATTGAACTCAATCGCATGCCTCATCAGCCGATTGAACTCAATCGCATGTCTCAATCAGCCGATTGAACTCAATCGCATGTCTCAAACAGGCGACTGACTTCAGTCGCATGATTCATTCGCACGAATGAATCAAAATGACTTTCAACTTTACACTTAGAACAGAAGTTTTCATGTCTTATGTACTAATGTTCTATGTCTTGTGTGTTTCACAGAAAAATGGCTGACCGATGGTCTCTTAATCCAAAGCACAACATCTGTGCCCATTTGGACACACGACACGGAACGGGGCCAAGTTCTCCGATATTATAGCCTTCCTCAAACGTTCACGGATACATAAGGCTATATCTACGCCCTGCACACCTTACAAATCACTACATCAGGCATTCTGGGAGAATGCCTCAGTGGATCGTTCTCGTGAGCCTACAGCATCAGAAGCACCATTTTGGGTCAAGCTATCGACATTACCGCCACGACATCCAAGAATCCTTGAGTTTGGGGATGACTCTACTCACCCCACTAAGTTACATCCATTGACTGTGAGAGGGTGTTTTCTCCGAATAAGTATGCGGGGGACATTAACTCGGGTGTGCTAAATAAGAGCAACCTGTGCCCACAATACAAATATCTGGCACATGTGATTCTTAAGTGCATCGCTTCGAGAAGGGGTGGCTTCGATGACCTATCAGATCAGATACAGAATGCCTTCGTGGCTCTGGTGCTGAACCACCCTTTCAGCTTCTCTAATATGATCTTTGCTTATTTGGTAGAGAACATTGAAACAAAAGGGAAAGAAGTTTTTGTATGTATCCACGATTTCTTCAGATGATATTCAATGAGAAGCTGCCTCAGCTCCCCAAGGAAAGTCACGATGCAGTGACTTTGGAACTTATGGATGACACTACTTGGTAGTGGTGGTGTACAGGGGCAAGCAAGTAAGCCCCAGAAAAGAGGCTGATTGGCCACTTAGTAGATGAAAGTTATGTGGCACCGGGGAGACGCCAATGGCGTCACGAGGACAGTGACTCCGACGTGGAGCCAATTGTCCTCCCTACTGATGATTCAGAGGAGGATGACAGTGGGGATGATGCTATTCCATCCAGAGGCAATGTGTCTGACTCTGTTCCCTCTGTGTCTGTCTCACCTGCTGAGTAACTGAGTCAGCAGGATTTCATCAAGATTTTGTTCTTAACGATGAAGATGAGGTGAATCTGATGAGGAGCCACTGACCCGAACTGTGGGAAGGAAAGTTGTTCCCACAGAACATGGGTTGAGGGTTGTTGGTGAACAACCGAGAGGCTCCGGAGATACAGAAACTGATCCAACTTATGCTCGGGGTCCTCAGGCGGGATTGTAGGGGAGCATCCACCTCGAAGGGAACGAGGAGAAAACGGATGGCTCAACCCCATGGCCAGAAAAGAAGAAGCATAGGGTAACCTTTATCACTACCACATCCACCATACCTTCCACCACTACCACCTCTTCAGACACACCATCCACCACCATACCTTCCCCCACAGCACCACAGACACCACCATACCGACCACCACAAGCAGACCCCAGCCACCACTACATCATTCACCCCACACTCACCACCACTATCATCCAGACCTGACCCGATATTCACCACCTCCACCACCACCACTAGCCACCAAACCGAGCCCTCAGCCTACCCCTCACACACCTATAGATCTCCTCTACCTCCAATCGGGGTAGAGGAACAGCTGTCAGCTTTAAATAGAATGGTGTTGCGATTGCTGGCGGCTGATGAGGAAAAGACCACTCAGATCCGCCAGCTTACCGACCTGACTGCTGCACAATCGCATAAAATTGCAGAGCAGGATCGAGTATTGAGGAGCAGGCCCAGCAATTGGCTGCTCAGAACACTCATTGGACCAACTCCGAGCTCAAAGTGTCGCAGCAGGTAAGCAAATAGAGGAGTTGGAAAAAGCTAAGAGGACCATTTTGCTAAAATTGAAAGGATCAAAGGAGGAACCTCTAAAGATAAGGGATGGAGACAGAGATAATGAAGATGATGATGATGATGATGATGATGACAGTGATACTGATGAAGAGAAAACCGAAGAGTGGTGTGCAGATGAAGACACTGAAGAAGGAGAAGCAGCTGAATCTGTCTCAGCTCCAGGCAAGAGAAGAGAACAAAGAACAGACAGGATCAGTCAGCTTCTGCTTCTGCACCTTCACATGAAGAGTCTAGCATTCAGGATAAAAGTAAATAGTGGATGTTTATGTATTTAATTACTTTTGTATTCTGTATTGAAAAACCATGTACTAAATGTTTATATTAAGTTAATGCATTTTGTTTGATATATTACTAATGATTTGAGTGTGAAATGTGTAAATCAAACAGATCCAAAGTACCACAGAGATGAGTTTGATATTGCTCCCCTTCAACAGGTCAAGTCTCAACTCACAATGATTCTTGATCTGCAAGGGATTGTCAGAAGGTCAGTGAGTTATACCCCTGAAGAAGGTGAAATAATTCACGACCTATCTAACGAGCAACTGGCAGAGATGTTCAGACTCAATCCTGATGACATTGTCAAGGATGCTCCAACAGTTGATTCAACAGTGACGACGAACTACATGACGTTGATGAAGTTGAGGTTGAAGATATTGCTGCTGAAGAGTACCCTCAGTACGCTGACAACGAGGGTAATGTGGTCCCCAATCTGGGTGAGTCCCTAGTCAGTGATATGTTTGAGGTACTAGACAAGATGGAGCAGGAAGCTGGAAAGACCGAAGGAACAGCCCAAGCCTCAAACGATGACGTATACATTCGAAAGGCTGAGTGGGCTGAATGTTTTAAAGAAGTCAGAGCCCAACGTGCTGCACCGAAGAGGGATGCCTACACCAAGTTCTACAGCGTCAAGAAACATCTATGGTGTCAGGCAGGATTATAGCATGGGCATATTTTGATGATCTTAACGTTTATGCCGTTAAGAGGGAAAAGGGCATAGAGTACTTTAGATTTCCACATGATCTAAAGACTCTACCAGGATTTGAGCTCAACCAGCTGGCCAAATTGAAGCTTGTATGCTGACCCGAGAAAGATGTCAGGCTGGTTTGAGGCTGCCCTAAAGAAAGAGTACCACACCAGGTGGATTAACTTCAGACCTCAACAACCTACAAGGTATATTAGAAGGTCTGAGATGGATGCCATTACTGGAAAACCTAAGATTGTGTTGAAGTGGAGTCCTCCTCGCTATGTCGAGAATCCCTCTCAGGGAAATGCCACAGGACTTCACTCCACACTTCAAATGGTGGTACTATGATTGGAGAACTGCTGAAGCTGTCATAGTTCTGAACAAAGGGGATCAAATGGATACTGTCAGGGTATTCGACCCAATGTGGCTAACCAACTTGTCTGCTAATGATGTCTATACATTATACAAGTGGCCATTGTTCTATGACACACAAGACATTGTACAAGCCCTCCAGTTCCAAAATGTTATACGACTTTGCTTCGCGTTTGATATTCACGCGGGAGTCACACAAGAGGACAAGTACAAGAAATATGAGGAGGTAATGAAGAAAACAAGACATTAGAGAGATCTAGGTCCAAGGGGAGTTTGTTGATACATGTTGTCCCTAGATCATGATATGTGATGTAATAGATCTTGTTTGGTATGATTAATGAACTGATATTGATAGTCTGTTGGTTATAATTTTAATAGTTCATTAATGAGTCGTGACGAATTGATTGGGTTTATGATTGAAATGATTACATATATGTTATATTAATTAAAACATTCAAACTTAACTTAATGAAGTTCTCATGCGAATGGCTCATGCGAATGAACCATACACATGAAGACTTCACACGATTGACTCAGTCGCACGACTGAACCAGGAGACTGGATCAGTCGTACGACTGTAACATAAGATTGGCTCAGTCGCACGACTGAACACTCAGTCGCACGACGATGAACCAACCGCATGGTTCAATCGCACGATGAACCAAACTAATGGTTCAGTCGCACGATTGAATAGTGCCAACCTATAAATACAACTCAATTCGTGAAAAACAGGAGCACTCGATCAAGTACGATCCAGACGAACCTAGCCGTCCAAAACCTTCTAAATCGTTCTCCAAGTTCATAGAACACATTAGATCATTCCTTATCGATTTCTAACGTTAGTTTCAATCCTTGATTGATTCTTCGTGTGTTCTCACTGATTGGATCGCCAATCAAATAGGATTCCGCACTATTTGATCTGGTTTACACGTGATCTCTAGGTATTTCCGTCAAATATTAGGTCCTAACACTACTTCTGGGTTGACACCTCCACCCTTGTTTGTTGGTATACTAGTGGTACCAACAGTGGCCAGGAACGGGCCTTGGGTGAATATATTCCGATAAGATTTTGTGTGTACGTCGTTAGGTTTGGTTGTAAAGCTCATGTGATTTTGCTTACTTATAACTATATACACGGTATTCCACAACAATTACTATACAACATCAATTACTTATATACTATTTAAACCTGCGAGCTCACCAACAATTTTGTTGACAATTTTGAGCATATCTTTTCAGGTGACAATGCTAATTGAAGATCTAGGTGTGCTGCCTTAGTGGAGACCCTAGGATGCATTTTTGAGACTAAACATACTTGACAAACATTCATTTTGGAATCATTGTTGTAGTCTGATTTAAACAGCATCAATTCTTTTGATACTTGTTCCTAGGTTGTGAGAATTACAATACAATGTTATCTTCATTTGGTTGTGTGAATCATTTATCATGTTATACTTATGGCTATGTTATCATGAATATTGACTAAACACGACACAAGTCTCCTTTGTGTCGGGTGTCGTCATGACACGCTTGTCATCATTACTTATATTGCATCTCTATTGTTTACCATGTGTTATGACGATCCCGTCTCGTTACATTCCCCGTGTTTCCGCTTTTAGTGGGGGTGTGACACCACAATATGGAAATCAGATCTGATATTGAGTCTTTAAATATTTTAAAATCTGATTTTAAGAGAGTTGAATCTGACTATCAAAAGAAAATTGAGGAGTTAGAGAAAACTGTGTCTCTTTTAAAACATGAACACACCAACTACAAGACTCAAATCAAGGATCTGATATCCAAATTGTCTGAGGCTCAAGCCCAGCTTGTCACTGCTAAGGTTCAGGCCAGGAAGCATGCTATTTATGAGCAGAACTTCCAAGCTATTCTTGCATCATCCTCCTATTCCAAACTCTGTTATCAGAACAAAGGAGGGTTGGGAACCAATGAAATTACTCCACCACACTCCTATGAATCTATCAGACAACCTAGATGTGATACTGAGGAGTAAGAGGTTCCAACTGCTGACCCTTCCTCACTAGAGTTGAAGGATGAAGCAACAATAGTGGCCACCACAGGGAAAGAACAGTAGATATGCCCATCTCCTCCTGTGAAGATTAGATCCTAACCACTAAGGCCAAAAGAAGTAGAGCTAAAACTGCTAGAAGAATTACCAAGAAGGTGGCTGAGTCCAAGCTGAAGATTGACCCAAAGCAGAAAGTGTCTTTATCTCAGCTAGATTCCAAGTGTTAGGTACTTCTGATTCAAGAAAGGAATGTAATACCAGCACTCCTGTCCTGCCAAAGGATCAGAAGTTGAAGGGAAAAGTTGCTGATGAAGAGAAGAAGCCCAAGAAACAACAACCCTCACATTCCCAAAAAACTAACATTGCATGCATAATGTGTTGTTTGCAAAACCACATGGCAAAAGATTGTTACTACAATCCTGCAAGCACACATCATGCAAATAATGTTAGAAAAGAAAGAGTCAGGGAAGGTTTCACATTTGGACCTTTTCAAACGATTCAAGTGATGAAGAAGGGAAAGCTAGTTTCTGAAGCAAGGTTGCTTTCGGAAGAAACTCTTTCTTCCGAAGGGAAAATGGCTTCGGAAGCAAAAGCTACTAAGGCTCGGAAGAACAAGAAAGCTCCCTTGAAACTATCCCAGAAGAAGACTGCTTCGGAAGAAAAGATGATGAAGGCTTCTTCTGAAAAGAAAGAAGCTTCGGAAGAAGGCCATATGGCAAAAGGTTCAACAAGCTCATCCTCCAAGATCAACCAAAGGGTGGACTGGAAGATCAAAGAAGATGCTGCATCCCAAACCTCTTCTTCAAAGACCTCTATTGAACCCCCATGCATATCATTTGGTTCAATTATGTCATTATCTCTGGAAGTACCCAAGACCAGCAAGGCTTGGGCTTCCAAACAAAACTAACAATCTCATCTTATGTGTAGGGACATCCATATGACAAGAACAACAATGTCTGGATTGTGGACAGTGGATCCTCCAGCATATGACAGGGAACAGATCTCTCCTTTAACAGTTTTGACACTATGATGGAGGTCCTGTCCAATTTGGAGGTGAGGCCGGAGGTTATATTTCTGGCAGAGGGAGTATATCCATGGTAAATTAAAGGTTCACAAAGTTCACTTTATCAAATAGCTTGAACACAATCTGTTAAGTGTTTCTCAATTCTGTGATCAAAAGCACCAAATACTTTTCACAGAACATGAGTGCATTATCCTCAAACTAGGGATGACAATTCCTCCGGAATTGGTGCTTCTTAGATCTCCCAAGAAAGGGGATATGTACAAGCTGGATATGAACAATGCTTCCCCAATGGGTGAAGTATCATGCTTTCTTTCCAAAGCTGATAGTGATGAGTCAACATTGTGGCATAAACGTATGTGTCATGTAAATTTTAAGACAATGAATAAATTGGCTAAAAATAACTTGGTACATGGTTTGCCTAAAAAGGAGTTTTCTGCAAAGATAACTGTGTTGCATGCCTGAAAGGGAAACAACACAGGACATCTCACAAATCCAAATGTGTTAACTCTATCACTACTCCATTACACTTATTGCACATGGATCTTTTTGGTCCCACAAGTATAATGAGCATTGGAAGGAAATCATACTGCCTTGTAATAGTTGATGATTTTACAAGATTCATATGGGTATTATTTTTAAGAACTAAAGATGAAACTGCTGAAACATTAAAATCTTTTATTCTTAAAATAGAAAATCAAATTGATCACAAGGTTAAAATAATTAGAAGTGATCAAAGGACTGAGTTTAAGAACTTTGTTCTTGACTCATTCTTTAACTCAAAAGGGATTTCCAGACAATACAGTGCTCCCAGAACTCCTCAACAAAACGGTATTGCTGAGAGGAGAAACATGACACTTATTGAGGCTGCTCGAACTATGTTAGCTGATTCAAAACTACCTCTTACATTCTGGGCAGAGGCAGTAGCACTGCATGCTATGTGCAAAACAGAGTTCTTGTAGTTAAGCCCCATGGAAGAACCCCTTATGAGCTATGGAACAAGAGGCCACCGTTCATTGGCTTTCTAAGGTCCTTTGGCAATAGGTGTACCATACTTAACACAAAAGACAATTTAGCAAAATTCGCTGAAAAGTCGGATGATACCATCTTTGTTGGATATTCTTCTAGCTCTAAAGCTTATAGAGTATACAATATTAAGAATCAACAATTTGAGAAGTCATCCAATATAGTTGTTAATGAGCACACTCCTTGTGTTAGGGGGAATGACCCTGATCATATCTTTGATTTATAATTGTTTTCAAACTATTCTAAACCTTCTTGTGAGAATGTTTTAGTTGGAACAGGTGCTCAAAATGATGCTAATGCTGCTGCTGATGATCAACTATTTAAGCTACCCAGGCCTAGTCCAAATTCTTTAAGTGCTGCAATTCACCAAGTTTCCACCATTCATAGATCTGATAGTTTAACCATATCAAGGAATAGTGAAGCTTCAATAAGTGAATCACTTGCTAAGCCTCAAAACTCATCATGTGATCCACCACAACACTAGGTAGAAGGAAGTGGTATTTTGAAGGAACAGACAATTGTTAATACTACCTCACAGCCAACCATTGATGATGTTTCTCATTCATTCAATCAGTCCTCATTGAATGACATTGAAACAATAGCTGGATAGAGTGTACCAGTTCCTGAGTAGAACATGTCCAATCTGGATCTATCTTTGCAGTTGGAAGTGATTCCTCGTCTTAGGATTCATAACACTCATCCAACTGAGAACATCATAGGGGATGTCTCTAAACGTGTGAGAACAAGATGGCAGACTCATCATGGTAATGTCTGTTTGTATTCATGATGTTTATCCCAGATGGAACCCAAGAAGGTGGAAGATGCCTTGAAAGATAGTAGCTAGCTTGAATCGATGCAAGAGGAGCTGCTTCAATTCAAGACGCAGAAGGTATGGAACCTGTGTCCACTACCATCTGGACAAGTACCAATATGCACTAAATGGGTTTTCAGAAACAAAAGATATGATAGAGGCTTGATCATCAAGAACAAAGCTAAACTTGTAGTTCAAGGATACACCCAAGAGGAAGGAATCGATTATACCGACGTCTTTGCACCTGTTGCAAGACTTGAGGTAGTTAGGATCTTCCTTGCTTATGCTGCATCCAAGCACTTCACTGTTTACCAGCTTAATGTCAAGTGTTCCTTTCTATATGGGGATATAGATAGGGAAGTCTATGTGTGCCAACCTCCAGGATTTGAAGACCCACAGCACCCCAACTATGTGTGCAAATTAGATAAAGCTCTATATGGGCTGCACCAAGCACCTAGGCTATGGTATGAGACTCTGTGTCAGTTTTCTTTGAAGAATGGCTACACTAGATGTACCATTGATAAGACTCTCTTCATCAGAAAGTCTGGAAAGAACATTTTGCTTGTTCAAGTCTAGGTTGATGACATCATATTTGGTTTGTCAAATGACCAAATGTGTAAGGATTTTGAGAGCATTATGAAGAAAAAGTTTGAGATGAGTTCTATAGGAAAAATGGACTTTTTCCTTGGAATTCAGGTAAAGCAAATAAAGGAAGGGTTTTTCATAAATCAATCTAAGTATGTGACATCTTAGAAAGATTTGAAATGAAAGATTGTAAGCCTGCCAATACACCCATACCCAGAAATCACAATCTTTGTCCTGACCTTGAGGGGGAGGATACTGATCAACATCAGTATAGGGCAATTATTGGTTCTCTAATGTATCTCACAGCCAGTAGACCTGATATCATGTTTGTCACATGCATTTGTGCAAGATATCAGGCTGCTCCAAAGTGTCTTATCTTGCTGCTGTTAAGAGAATCCTAAGATACCTCAAAGGAGCTCCTAAACTAGGTCTCTGGTATTTCAGAAAAAAAGATTTCAATCTCTGTGGATACTCTGACAGTGACTATGGCGGCTGTAATATTGACAAGAAGGCTACATCAGGAGGATGTCAATTTCTTGGTGGAAGGATCATCTCATGGCAATACAAGAAGCAATCCTGTGTCTCTACATCAACTGCTGAAGCTGAATACATTGCTGCTGCTAGCTGTTGTGCTCAACTGCTATGGATTCAAAATCAGATATTAGACTATGGATTCAACTTTGTGAGTACTCCTATCCATATTGACAACATAGTGTTATCTCCATTACTGAAAATCCAGTGAAGCACTCCAAAACAAAGCATATGACATCAGGTATCATTTCATTGGAGATATTCATGAGAAAAATCTAATTAAGCTGATCAAAGTTGATTCAAATGAACAATATGTTGATCTGTTCACCAAAGCTTTTAATGAACAGAGATTTAAGTATCTCATAACAGCAATTGGGATGATAAACATTGATTAGCCTAACTCTTTTGAAAACCTTTTTAATATATAAGTTTTATGTCAATACAATTTAAGCCCTGTTACAAAAGATCTCTCTAAAATTTTTCTAAGTGTAAATTCCTTCCGAAGAGAAATTAACCCTCGGAAGTTATTTTCATATCTTCCGAAGCAAAATTTCTCAAAGGATAATTTTCTTCTCGGGAGAGTTTTTGGTCTCGGAAGAAGCGATTGATTACATATCAGATTTGCTTCTGAGACTTACACACCCTCCATTCGGAAGCAATCCTAAGCTTTGGAAGCAAAGTTTTTGCTTCGGAGTAAGAATTGCCTTCGGAAAACAAATTACCTTCGGAAATGTTTTACACTCGGAAGAGAGATTCTACTGTGTAACGTAAATCTCTTGGGCCCCACACTATAAAAAGCAAAGATTTTGTTAATGATGTCGGATTATTTAACTGATTTTAACCTTACCACCACTGTCAATTCATCCACTAAAACATCACATCACCTTATCCTAACTCCCATTACCGCCTTTCCACCCTATTTTATATAATCTCGACTATTCAATTTCATCTTCTTACTTACAATTTTTACTGCCCTAGAAAATTCTCTCCACTCCAACATTACCCAAGCTCAAAATCACCTACATTCACCTTTCTCTAATGGCACTTAACCCTCAGCACAACCAAGTCGCACTTCTTGATTCATCAAGAGATGCTGACTTCTCTAAAATCATCTCCTTTCTTACCCAATCATCTTACTACACAACACTTACCGTTAACCCCACTGTTTACTCGAAACCAAATGGCCGAATTTTGGGGCAATGGTCAAGCTGAAACCTTAAATGGGATTCGTGTACTGAGGTCCAGCATTTGTGGACAGGAGTTGATCATCACTGAAAAACTCATCAGGGAGCATCTAGAGCTTCATGATGAAGGAGCTCCTACTGAATTCCCCAAAGAAGATTTAGACAGCACTTACATTCTAATGGGATATGGTGGAGACATAAGCAGGTCGACAGTCTACAAGTTCAACTTCTCCTACAACTGGAAGTTCCTCCTGCACGTTGTTCTCCACTACCTGTCAAACAAGTCTGGGGGATGGGATCAAATCCCATATGAACTGGGATGCTTAGTTCATGGACTGGTGAGAGGCCTGCGATTTAATTACTCAATATTTGTGTTCACCAATCTGATTGGGAATCTTCAAAGAGAGACATTCTTTATGTATGCCCGATTCATTCAGCACATAATCAACTGTGTGTTGGACCAGAGTATGCTTGTCTGTGCAGCTGCTCTGACTGTCCCTCACATGAGGCCCACCATCTTCAAGACTTTGAAGAAGGTTTCCACCAACTTCACTGGAAGGTAAACTTCCAGGTATGATTGAGCGAATAGCTCCTGGTGACATCCTTGTTCACCCCACAGGTGATAAACCCACACCAGCAACCTCCATCACAATGCCAACACTGTCTTCTCCACCCATCACCATCACATACCAAAGACGCCTCAAACGAACCCTTGTTCAATCTACTCCGTTTGAACAAGCCCCTCCTATTCAATCCAAAAAACTAGAGTGGAAACATGGGCTCCCACTCAGTCTGAGGTCTCTCCATCCTTCTCTTTTGACCTTATATGGGTTTTAAGTCTCCTCAGTCTCAAACCCAGGAGCCCGACACCCAAACCAACAGCCCTCATGATGATATTTACACTCTTCTGAGCAGCCAACTAGTGACAGCCCCACCAAAGGCTCAATGCCTGTAGACATTAACCAAGGTCCCGAGTCAGTAGGCTTAACCTCCCTATCTTTTACTGACCTTCTCTTCAAAACTGATGAAGAGATAACATCTCTCCATGGCAATGATGTTGATCTACACACCTCTCCAAGATCAACAGAGCCCAGATAAATTCCTTATCTCTAGCCCCCATCAGCAACCCATAACTGAGGTGAGTCCCACTGATGTGGAGGGGACTCATGCAGATTCAACTGCCACTACAGAAGGTGCCTCAATGGACCTTATGGACAGTGGTAACATATCTTAGACTGAATATGTGGTAACCGAGCCTTTTGATGACTCTGAAAAAGACATCATTAAGCACGGGAAACCAGGGTGCCAAGAAACCCCATCTGGTGGTGAGTCCAACAGTCTCAAACTTCAACCTCAACATCTTCTACTCCTGTCATCACTTTGTCTGAGCCATCTCAAGTTGTACTTCAAATCGACCAAAGATGCTCAGAGATCTCTACAGACTCTTCACCAGGTTTCTGTTGAGATTCTCTTCTAATCAGCCAAGTCCAGATGCTACAATGCTCTATTCGGAGCTGAAGAGCTGAAGAGGCTACTACACTTTCTACCACTGTGGAAGGAGTTGGTCAACCTAAGGTCCACATGGAACCTAAGATTCATTTCGAAGGGGAAATGGGGACTGATGGCCCAGCAACTAAACAGTTGGTACAGAATCTGCATCTCCTCCGATTTCTGAAGCTGAAGTTAAAGCCTCGGAAGAACAAGCTGAATCTTCTATAGCTGAAATGGAAGCTGCGAAAGGACTGTTTAAAATGTCTGAGGAACTAATCATCACAGATGCAATCCTTGAAATGGCATCTGAGGTGAACAGCGAGGACTTTTTGAATCTACCTCCATCCCAGACACCATCTCTGCCTCTCTCAGAATCCACTCTCCAAGAACCACCATAATCAGGATCTTCAAAAGATAAAGGGAAAAGAAAGATGACTGCGGAAGAACTTCAGGAAGAGAAGAAGATTGAGAAACTAAAGAAGAAAGGAGGACTTCCAACTGAAAAGTTGCTAGCTGCTAGTACAAAAGCAGCTGCATCCATCAGGAGGTTTCAACAATAAGAGAAGGGAAGAGATCATTGACCAGCTTATCCAAATGGGAGCTGCAAATGAAGAAACACTCCTGCTACCACTAGAGGAGTTGGTGGATCTAGAGAAGGCAACCCGGCTGAAACTTGAAGAAGAAGCCAGGTTGGCCTTGGAGAAAGAAAAAGAAGAACAAAAGGAAGCTGAATTGCAGTTGAGGAGAGATAGGATAAATTCCTAATATCCAGAGGCTTTAATCTTCAAGAACTCTCTCCACACAATGATGAGATGATCCTCTGGCTCTACAACAAAGAGCAGGATCAAATAGAGAAAGAAAGAAGAAATGCTGCAAGAGAAAAGACAAAGGAGAAGAAGAAGGAGGAGGAAGAAGCTAGGGTCACTACAACCAGGAAGCTCAGTGAAAAGGCCTGGATGAAAGACTATCTTCAGGCCCATGGCTTCTCTGGAAGGCAGGTGGGTCCCATGTCTGAGAAGACACTCCAACGGATTGTTAGTGAAATCAAGGCTGGCATCCAGTTGGGAAAGAGAAAAGAGATGTACAGAAGGGTAAAGGGGATGACCTTCACTGCAACCACCCAATCACAACCTGAACCCTCACCCCTACCTTTCACCATCAAAACCGAACCCTTCACCCCTGAACCCACATCTTTGCCCACATCCGTTTCATCACCCCAACCACCTAAACTTCCCATCCTCCAACCAAAAACACTTCCCAAAACCTCTGAACCTCAACCTATCCAATAACCATCCAAACCATCCCCTCAGCCTTCTCAACATCTCTCTCTTGAGGAGTTCAAGGTAATCAAGACCAAGCTCATCAACTGCACAACTTTGAGCGAAGTCTCATGTGATGAAGATTCTGTCAACATTACCTATGTTGATGGATCCTCTTGTTCCCTCACAAGAGATCAATTTCTTGATTTACCTAGAGGAACATTAAACCAGGCAGCTAGACTTCTAGGTCTCAACTCAGATTCACTAAATGATGAAGAGAAGAAGCTTAGAAGGAAACTGGTGACTCTGCTGGATACTAAGAAAGAGGACAAGATTCCCAGTCAGTCTATTTTGCCTAGAAAATAAATAATCCGGTGGAGGTTCGATGAAACTTCTCACAACTTTGTTTTTGAGAGGGAGAATGGCAAAGTCAACAGACTTAATGCAACCTCTCTGTTACACTCCAGTAGATTTGACATTGCTGAGTTAGCAGAGAATTCATTCTCCAACCCCTCCAACTTTGAAGCTGCTGCACTCATCAGAAATCATCTCAGGAGTCTTCATCTAGCTAAGCTAACTGCAAAGGCTAAGATTGAAGAAGAGTTAAGATTGAGAAGACAGGAAGACAAGGAAAGACCTCCTACCAAAGGCACTGCCTTTCTACAGATGGTAGAGGGTCCTGAATTGGAACCTAGAGTTAGATAGGAATATGATTATAGTTTCCATCAACTAACTCTTTTCAGAGGGCAACAACAAAGGGTACATATCATCCAAGGTGACAGACTGGACTTCCTTTCTATCAAGAATTTGTACAAACTTCTCAACACCACATCAGGAAAGAACAAGAAAACAGACAAATATCTACCCTCCTTGGTGCTAAAAGTTTTGAGAAGTAGAAACAAGTGAGGTTTTGGTAGCATCAGCCTAGGGGGAGTTTGTTAGATCAAGAAGAAGGCTGGTGCAACCAAAACCAAATCACTTAGATAATTTTTGGTGCTACATGTAAAGGCTTCCGAAGCTTAGCATGGAACTTTTGAAGGTTGTAGAGTTCTTCCGAAAAACAAAGTGAGAGATCAACTTCTGAAGACAGAATTCTACTTGC
Organism: Flaveria trinervia; assembly: GCA_025506515.1. Lineage (NCBI taxonomy): Eukaryota > Viridiplantae > Streptophyta > Magnoliopsida > Asterales > Asteraceae > Flaveria > Flaveria trinervia. The sequence continues at coordinate 80,642,188 of CM046452.1, read as the reverse complement.
GAAGTTAAGAGCATGCTTCCGAAGATCAAGTCTTAGAAGAGAAATCAGAAGACTACTTCCGAAGTATGAAGGAAAGAAGAAGTTCCCAAGCATTAGAAGAAGCAGCCTCTTCCGAAGTATAAGTGACTTCGGAAGTACTTGTTCTTCCGAAGCCACTTAACCTTCGGAAGACACTGCTATGAACCAGTGGACATAAGTATGGTCTTTGACACTCGCTGCAGACCTCTGATACTATATGGCATTTTCCCAAAGAGCCATACAGTTGACCATACTTTATTCCACTGTTTACCTTTCTATGATAGTACATATTACCAACTTTAGTTGGTGACAAAAGGTAAGTCAGGGACATGTCCTGAATATCAAATCTCAGATAAGACTTTATCCGAGATACCTTAAACTATAGTCTTGTAGTATAGGCTTTAGTTATAGGATCCTAGCTGGTATCAAAGTATATTCGGCTGTAGGTAGTATTATATATAGGCTCTTATTGTAACTCATTCCATACTACTTGTAAGAGTCTTGTAATGCTTGAGTTGAGAAGCAATATAAAAGTACCTTGAAAATTACTTTTTGTGTTCCTTATTACTTGTTATATTGTGATCAACTCTTATTGACTCTATCTTTATCCGAGTGTTGTTCTAAGTGAGTTTGAGAGAAAAGCTAAGTGTTAAGTGACCTTAACCAATCCTGCAAGCTTCATGACAATAACAGTTTTCCTAACACCAGCACCACCAAATAGACCAATATTTCCTCCTCTTTGATATGGTGCAAGCAAATCCACCACTTAGAAGACCAGGAAAAAATATTACAACTCATGATGGTGTTATAATATTTTAATGACACTTTACTCCATCTATGAATTATCTTAATACCATTGTCAATGATCTGTTATTTTGTTTCTAATTTTAAAAAATGTGAGGCTTCTCTACGAAGAGGCAAATAGTGTTTTTTCATTGAAAATTAAAATGACTTATGAAAAGTTAAGATACTTTATCTAGAAGAAGAGATTAAAGTTATGCTACTCAATAAAAAACAAAAAAAAACTTACTGATTTTACCTCTATAATCGATTGGATCTTGAATACCATTAACTATACGCCCAAGAGCCAACACGTGCCTGCCATCAAGGTAACATACCATTGAAAGGAGAATCAATGGTTAGAAATATATGACCTCTCACTAGTCCCACATATACTTGTTTGTTGTTTAGAAGCATACCATTGAAATTCTTCAATGGCTATTTTTACAGCTTCTTCACTATCATACTACACAAAATATACCCCTTAGATTAATCTATTAAATTTTGTTGCTATCTGCAACTAAAGATAATTAAAAAAAACAGAGCTTTTGTTACCTTTTAGGTTTTGAAGAACATGATTGAGATCAAATTTACCATGTGTCGTACAGAATTCAGTCTTGACTTGATAAATCTGCAAAGCAAGGAAGCAACAAATCTTGAAATTGGGAGAGCAGTTGGGAGTCCATCAATATAAGTAGAAGAGCATAATACAACGATATGAGCAGAAGAACACTCTATTCGATAATTTCGTACAAATAGAACGCCTTACCTCGGATGAAGATTTAATGTCGTATTTGGAAATCTAAAGATCAGAAGACAACAGAGTTGAAGTGGTGGGCATTTAGTAGCGGACATCCGAACCTCTGGCGACACATGAGAGGTGGAAGACGGTAAGGATTCAACATTGTCGATTTCCCATCTCTAACACCGATCTGCAGAAAGAATAAGGGGTATGAACGGAGTGTGTTGTGCGATGTTTCTATTTATATTAAAGCAGTGGAGGTTGTAGATGGCGGTTACCGGCAACGTCGGAGAAAAGAAGGAAAAAAATCGTGTTTCATAATTTCATAACTGCTCGTAACTGGTTCACAACTGCTCTAACCGTCGAGTTTATACGGCTGAGATTTAATCTTAGCTTAATCTAACGATTATGATTTAATCAACCAGCAGTTACACTCACCGCAGTTATATAATATATAATGTCACAAATAAACATAATATTAAGTATTTAATTAGCTTAACATTTAATCCAGCTTATTATAAGTAACACTCACCCCTTAAGCTAGATTTTATATCACAACAATGCTGGTTCATCATTCCTGTGTCGGATCAGATTACCTCCTCTATTTTCTTCTACTTTAAACGTTTATATAAAAATATTTCGTTAGATCTTATGTGACTCCTATATATCTTGTTGGACCTTTTTACCATCTTGACCTTTTATGAGCCTCCGACTTTTACCTCGGCCACATTTAAAGTCTTCTTGCTTTGAACTCTCGTAACCAAAGTGGTCACATTTACGTACTTTATTATATATTCTTCTTTTCGTCAGCTTTAGTGATAATAGTTTACCATGCATGTCACCTTCCTCAGTTAGCTTTTTGATACGTTCTTTAGAGGCTTCCAATGACATATTGGAACATGATTATATTGAGGTCTACAAATTGCTTAACTGCTGCAATAATAAATTTGTACTTTTATAATACAGAACTTAAAATCCTGCGAACAAATTTTTTGTCTTCCAATGCGTGACTAAGGGCGCGTTTGGTTCTTGGAATTTGTTGGAATTGGAATTGGAATTGGAATTGGAATTGGAATTGAAATTTAATATTTCCCATAGGATTTGGAATTCAATGGAATTGGAATCCATTGATAGAATTTAAATTTCAAATGCATTTTAGTGACAAAACACTTATAAAGGAATTGGAATTCATCACCCGTTACAAACCGTCACCACCTCAATGACCACCAATCATCGCCGCTACATACCATCGACCACCGCCTTTGTCACCGCCGACAATCGACTGCGACCACCAACCGTGCCCGTTTTCGAAAACCGATCGTACCCTACTGTCGCCACCAACCGATAACGTTTGTCATCGAGAAACGTTGGCGGCGGTCGGGGTAAACAGTGGGTGGCGAATGTAGGTGACGGGGTTGTGTGGCTTCAATGGAGGTCGGGGGTGGCAGTCTAACACGATGAGTGATAGTCGGTTGTTGGGAGCAGGGACGATCAGGGGTCGTCATCAGCGGTACGGGTGGTGGCGGTCGGGGTCGGCAGTCGGGGGTGGACGGTGGTAGTCGGCGGTAAGGTTGGCGAACAATAGCGGTGGTCGGCGGTCGGTTGGCGGTGGGCAAGGTGGTAGGGGGCGCCGGTGGTCGGGGTCGGTGGGGGACAGCAGCGGTCGGGGTCGGAGGGGGATGGCGGCGGTCGGGGTCGGCGGTTGAAGGTCGAGGTCGGCGGTCGACAGTCGGGGTCGGCGGGGGCACGGTGGCGTTCGAGGTAGGCGAAAGACGGTGGTGCTCGGCGGTTAGGGTCGGCGGTAGGCGATCGGGGTCGTCGGTAGTGTCGTTTGACGGTGGGCGGGGTGGTAGGTGGCGGTTAGTGGTGTAGACGGGGTCGGTGGAATTTAAAATCCTTCAACATTTGAAGGATTTTGAAATCCTTCACTGGAAGGAATTTGAGGGAATTAATTTCAATTCCAATTCTTTATCAATCAAACACGTGCAAAATGGAATTCAAATTCCATTTCCAACGAATACCTACCAACCAAACATAATGAACAATGGAATTCAGATTTCAATTCCATTGAAATCCCGCATACCAAACGGCCTCTAAGAGTGCTTCTTGAGACGTAGACTAACTGATTTTTCTTTCATAGACATCAATGACTTGTTATCATTCAACTTTAAAGATACAAAATGTGATTCGTGTGTCCGTATCCGCACCTACCTAATCTTATCAACCTTACATGTTAAATCTTTAATGCGTCCTAAATTTAGTATGTTGAGTGACTAATTGCAAGACCAATTAAGTTTTCTAGAATCGCCTGCAGGAACATAAAAGAAATTGTCATGTTGTTCTTTTTGTAATCGATATATTTTCCTATGGTTGGTTCCACTACTTCCCAAATTACCTAGGCATTGATGGTTGCTTTGATCTTCACATCTCAAGTCGCGTAATTTGTAATATTAAACATAGGACAATGAAAGTTCTGTATGGTTCCTCCTTCCCTAAACAATAGGATTGCAGTGTTGTTTTGATCGGAACGTCATGGTGCTGTTTCAACCATTGACGAGTTCTTAATAATAATGATTGAATCTCTAGTCTCTTGTAAGAACACACTTGGTATCAATCACCTATATTGATCAAAAGCTGCCCAATTCGGTGTTTATCGAATCCCACCTGGATCGAATGCTAATTAACCTATCGTTTCTTGATTGAATCTTCTTATCGGTTGGTATTGTCCCAAATTGAATAGTGATATCTGTTAGGTCGTTATTGTTAGTTGCACATGAGAAGGAAGTGAACTGTTATAAGAAGATAATGTAGGGACTAAAGTTGTATTAGTGTAAAAGTGCATAATGGTTGTAACGACTTAAACGATCATTAAAACTGGGTTGAGCTAATCAGTTGGTTAGTTTAGTTGCCAAATCTCTTTCTCTTCTCTTAGTAATTCATTTCTGAGCCTAACGATATCTCCCTGGGATATTGTTTTGCACTATTATATTAATCAAAAATCTACTTACGCATGTATTCCTTATGATTAAAAACCTCTGGTATTGAGTTATTAATGAGCCGTTCGGTGACAAGTTTATTTAGGTTTGTTTGTTTGATAAATGAACACACATAAATATGAATTTTGTTTGTTTAGTTAAAAAAACAAATATAAATAGAGTCCTCACTAATTATTTATGTTCGTAAACGTTTCATAATATGTTTATTTATGTTGTTTTTTATGTTTGTTTGTCTTCACTCATTTAAAGTTTTTACATTTTGTATTTTATTTTATTGGTTTTAATCATTAAGAATATGAATTTTAGTTATACTATATGTCTTCGTTAATATCCATCATTTGACCATTTCAATATTAGTTTGTGTTAAAGCAAATACAATCTTTTTTATTTTTTGGCTTTGAACCCTCCTTGAGTCCGGCTTAGCTTCAGGTACGAATCAATAACAGAAGAAGAGGGGATCGTCACAGTCAAGAAACAAACTAAAAGCTGTTATTTAGATGATTTTATGTTATGAAACAACCCATAAAAAATAATTATTGAAGTAGCCTGTCCAGTCGAGACTTCCTTAGCGAAAAAAGTATATTCATGGATGGATTAAGGGAAAGAGTCTTCATCTTACTTTTAAGTGTCAATCATTTTTATTGAATTTTCTTTCAGGCTAGCTCTAGGCGGAGCGCATACACACGAACCCACTTTGAGTCAGATCTGAGCTCCAGTAGACAGCCTCGCTCAATCAATTCTTTAGAATTTATAATTTATTGATTTAATCCGGTCGGTTTAGTATAAATAGATAATCAGAAAAGAAAAAAAAGAAAACATTATTTTTGCAAACATGAATAGAATTTTTTGAACAGTTTTGTAAGAAAACAATTTTCTCTTTATCCCCCCTTAATTATGTTTATGCTAATAATGTCAAGTATTTTCGGATAAATATGTTAAGTACTTATTTAGCTTTTTGTTGATTTTGCGTAATGTTTTTGATTAAAAATATAGTTTATGTTTTAAAATGAATATATGATCTTTAGTATTCATTTGTGTTAATGAATTTTCATTTGTATTTATTAATATTTGTTTACGTTCTTTTGAGTTTTATTTGTGTTCATTTACGTTCTACAAGTATTCGTGAACGATTTATTAACATATATGTTTGAATAATAAACCAACAAAAACAAAAAATCATGTTTGGTAAGTATTAGTGAACAATTCATAAACACATTTATTTTAGTGAGGCTTTATTGTGTTTATTCGGTTCGTTTGCAGCACCATAGCGACACATCCAACCATCGCAATGTTTCAGTGTTTGTTTGCTAAAATTACTCGTTTGACCCAACCAAATAGGATTGGCATAACAGGTTGTGCACGACACGATAAAACACGACGCCTGAGATGTTAGACACGAACACGACACAATAACTTATCGTGTTATTTTTTTCAAACATGAACCTGTTTTAAAACAAGTAACATAAAATAATCTGTTTAAAAACCTATTTCGAAAAACATATAAATATCACCTTTTAGAAACCGTTTGATTAACATAAATTACTTATTTCAACCTTTCATCTCCTCAATCCACTCACCAAACTCTAATATTCATCAATTCCTCACTAATAAACTCTAGAAAGTTGAGACCATAATAATATACAATAAGCTTTCTTGGATACATGTATCCTCCCTCTCCAAAACCCCACTAACAATGAAATGCAATAACACACAATTCTCCGTTTTTTTACTGAAAGGGTGTAAATTAAAAAAGTTATTTAGTAGTTGAAAAAGTATTTATTAAAATAGTGTACTTTTTAAAAAAAATTATTTCTATTATTATTGGGTACTTTAAAAAAGTTTTTTTGGAATGTTGTTTAGATATTTTATAGATTCATTCTTCAATTTTTTTAGAAATGTTACTCAGATAGACGTTTATTTAGTTTTTGAGGAATATTGTTTTATTTCCTTTTGAAATGTTCTATAATAATGATTTTCAAAAACTTTAATCATGATATTTTGCAACGCCTTTTTGCTAAAATTGCTATTGGTTTCTTTAACAACTAAGATCGCTTCGGATGTCACTGTGACGTGATTGAATGTAGAGCAGCCCGTGGAGTTTTTTTTTTTAATTTCTTTAAGAAAATTTTCTTAATTAATGTAACTAGTTTTAATAACATATGTTAAATCAATCGTAATATGTATTAAATGTTTTAAAAAATGCATTTTTCATTTATAATAGTTTATTTTAGGGGTGTTCATTAGCCGTCCAGAACATACCGAAGAAGTTTGGTTGGCTCGGTAGGTTTGTAACTTGGCAGTTTGGTTCGCGATTTGCGTTTTGAGAGGCTGGATGGCCTGGTTCGGTTTACGTTTGCGTTAAAAGAGGCTGGATGGTTCGATTCGATTTACGTTTGCACTTTGGACTAAACCGTATAAATAAGACTGGCCTTTTTGTGTGCTACGTGCACATAAAAGACATAATACTTTTTTATAATACGATGCTTTTGAAAATAATTTATTTAAATTTTTCGTTAAGGTATTAAAGTTTAATCTTGGTAAATAGTTGAGGTAAAAAGAAATATTAATAAATATTTTTGTAAATATTTTTTCAATTACATCATTTTAAAAAATAATTTTTACATCTATACTATTTTAGAAAAAGCTCTTCATTTCTTTTCTTTTTGCTAACCACACGTTTGCCCAATTTTGTTCTGGTTAATCCCAAACACGTCAGAGGAGAGAGTTTCTGATAGGAGAAGAGAACGTCGCTGCGTCAGCCGCCATGGGATCTTTGGATGGTTCGAATTTTCAAAAAGATGAATTATTTGTAAGCGGTGGTGGGCAAGGGAGACGGGACAAGCCTAGGGTTTTCATTTTTATAGTATGTATATTTAATTATTTAAAATATATATATATATACAGGTATTTAAACTGGTTAGACACGAATCTTTATCGTATCTTAACCTGTCAAGCTCAAATACAAAACATGTTAATTTAGTGTCGTGTGGTGTTAACATGCTCATGTAAGATATTGTTAGCTTTACAACCAAACATGACCCATATTACAATGTCACAAATAAACATAATACTAAGTATTTAATTAGTTTAACATTTAATCTAGCTTAATATAAGTAACATTTTATTAGTTCCTATAATTGTACTCATATGCATGTTTGTTTGGATATTAAGGTCTTATTTAGTGTTGTGTGTTTGAATATCTTCGTTTATTTATAAATTGGAATATGGTTTAGAGAATTTTTAGTAGTTTTGATTATTTTTTTCTTTGTAATCGAAACTTGGGTTTACATGTTTCATTGTGCACGTTGTGACGCTAATGTTGCTACAAATAAATCCGAGTCGGGGTGATGTTAGATTGAACCACGTCTATCTATCCTGAGCATGAATCTAAGCTGTAACAATAAAGAAGATCTACGTTAGAGGGCCCGAGAGGACTAGCCCCGAGGGCACTCCAAAGCTCAAGTCAGTATTTTACTTATGAGAATTCAATGTATAACGTAAGGATATATACTATGTAAACTATATGAATAAATGTGGGAGAGAAGAGATGTACCATGATGGAAGAGTTTAACGGGAGTGAGTATAGTTGCCATCGTAGACAAGATGGTGTCTAGGCAGACAAGAAAATGTTGATATATTTTATAATAAATGAAAGCAGTGTTCTTTTCATAACATGCAAGAAACCTTTTACCGTAAAAGAGATGATGGTGATGATAGAGATATGATTATAGGAGGGAGATAGAGTAGATACTTGTAGTAGGGTAATTATTATTGCAAATGGAATGAATTTAGGTGAATGGGTAACCCTCTGGTTGTTGAGGAGTCTTGAACCACAGTGTGTTCGACTAGCGTGGGATTTAGGTCGGCCCAATATTTTATTTAGATTGGGTCATGTGGTTGGTTTATTACGACACATACGTCATCAGGTAATATTAATATGGTTAATTACATAAATTAAACATTTTAAAATGTGACAGTTCGATTCTAAAGATCGACACATAATTAGATACAATCATATAATGGTACCGATGTTCTTTGTTGGTATGGGTTTCATTCTTTACGGTACTAGCACATTATCATCACTACAATACTAAAAAAAATACATTATTTAAAATACAACTTCATTTTTAACAAAATTAGTATCAAAATGTCAAGAAAAAAAATTAAACACAACCATGCATAAATTAGTTTTTTACAAAAGACAACTATTATTGAAGAAAAACCAAATTAGTAAAAATGTTAAAGGATTAAAATCGTATATTTGGGTGAACTTAAAATTTTAAGGGGTAAATTTGAAAATATATAGAGGGTAAAGTGAAAAATCTTACTTACACGGCCGAGCTTACTAATTGAGTAAGAGTATAATGTTGGAAACAAAGTCGTTTGTTAACAGCTTTGGTCGCAATGCCAATGCTAGCAGCAAAAATAACCACAAAAATTGTTGATAAAAATCATGATATCTTAATTAAACCTCAATGAAGATACCGTTAAAAACTAACAATAGTGTGAAACAAAAATACCCACAAATGTATAGAATTACAAGAACAGTGATGAGACAAAACCCAAAATTCAGCCCGATTCACAATGAAAGGAAGCCGATAACATGAGATGATGAAGACAAGATGCAAGACCAAGCACCGAACAAAACCACGATGACAACGTGCGGCTCTGTAGACTTCTACAAACTTTACTTTCGAACCCTAACCTCGAGTTGTTAATGTATAGCAGTCAAGAGAACACTTTGCCACTTTAAACCCTTGAACATAAGACTTCAACAGTTACAGCCACTAACCTTTTTTTCTTGATAGAAAGACCTTACAAAATAATAGAAGGGGAAGATTATATAAGATTTTCTTATTAAAATATGTATTTGTTTATTGAATTAAATATTATGATTTTTAACAATTGTTTTAGGTATCATTTCCTTAACTACTCACTATAATGTCAATGTAACAACAATACCAACAACAATATTAAACAATATTATACGTCCTTAACAAGATTGTGATTGTTTGAATATTATACATTTTTAACAATTGAATTATTCTTGTGGTTGTTTGAATAATGAATAGTATACATATTTAAAATTATTTTCCACCATTTGACAGTTACAATCCAACAATAACAACAATCAATGATATAATTTGGGGTCTATTATAGATACACCCAACATAATATTGAATACTTTTGATACAGCTCGTAAGAGTCTTTACGGACCGTATTGGTTTGTAAATATCAAATCAGTCAATTCATTATTTTTTACGGCCCGTATTGTTCATTACGACCCATAATTACATACTTTTTACGGCCCGTATTGTCCATTACGGCCCGTAATGACAAGGTCGTAGTGAACTTTGTGACAGTAAGTAAATTACTGAAATTTTTTATTTTTTGATATTTTTAACATTTTTTATTCATTTATGATTTATTAATTAATAATATTTTTTGGGTTTATTTTTCACTTTTATAAAACACTTATTTATAAGTTATATAAATAAATGTTTTAGTTGGAGCATTCATATTACATTCTTTATAAATTTGTGAGTGTGTTTTTAATTATATGAAATGTTTGTAAGTGAATTATATAAAAACATTGGTAATTGTGTTATTAGAATATTATTCTTCCTCTTTTTCTCTCTCTATATATATGAGTGTGTAGAGAGGAAAAAATTACCAATAATCAATATATTATATATATTAATATAAGAATAATAAAATATCTTAATAACCAATATGAACATGTTATATTTTAAAATTAATTAGGTTATAAAAATAAAAGTTGAGTTATACAAACTTCTATTTATGTTATTAAGACACCCTATTGTTTTTATCTCTTTTCATGTATCTATATGTATGTATAGAAAAATATAAAGATAATAAAATAAATTGGGTGTATCAATAACATACCCCAATAATAATTTTAAGTTTAATTTTTTTACTTTTATATATACCTTTAAAGTAAATTCAAATTCTTTATCTTTATATATTTTTTCTTTTATAAAATACTTATTTACAAATTTTATAAATTAATTTATATTAAATTAAAAAGTACTATAACCTAATTAAATTTAAAATATTAAAAAAACATTTATTGAAAAAAATAAAAATTAAAAAAATTGGAAATTTTACTTACGGTCATAAGCTTTGTTACGGCCCCGTAAATAAAGTCATTACGGACCGTAATGATCAATAGGGGCGGTAACATTTTATAGATTCACAATTTGATATTTTGCATCAATACGTAAGGGTTTTTACGGGCCGTGAAAAAAATTCAAATGGTGTCTGCATAACACTTGACAGGGTGTTCGTATATCGGAACCCTATAATTTTTGGGATATTTAAGTCAAGTGGGTCTTATCATAACCATACCAACCTTAATTTAAAAGTCAAACATGTCGTAATCTTTATTTACGTGAAGTAATAATGGATCTTTTCCACTGATGCCAATCACATAAAGAACAATCCAACGTTAAAGAAACACGAGTTGTGTATAATAGATATACAAGGATTTCTGTCATACTACCTTATATGTTTTCTAGCAATGGTTTTTATGACTGTATTGTTGTTGTTGTTGATATTGGTCCCCATATATTTCTTTTTCAATCATAACAAGTACAACGGTAAACTACCACCTGGTTCGTTGGGATTGCCGGTGATAGGGCAAAGCCTCGGCCTTTTAAAGGCCATGAAAGCCGATAGGGTCGAAAAATGGCTTCAAGAAAGGATAACAATCCACGGTCCTGTTTGGAAAGCGAGTCTTTTTGGATACCCGACAGTTGTTTTGCACGGTCCTACCGCGAACAAGTTCATATACACTTGTGATGGGAACCAACTCACCGGCACACAACCACCATCAGTAAGAAGGATATTGGGTTCCAAAACTATACTTGAGTTGTCCGGTAGTGATCACAAACGAGTCAGAGCGGCTCTACTTTCGTTTCTTAAGATCGAAGTGTTAAAGCAGTATGTAGCGAAAGGGGATGAGGAAATCCGACACCACCTTGAAACGCATTGGCATGGAAAACATCAGATCCAGGTAAGTAATCGTTTATCCATCGTATAACAACTGTACAATGATCATATATAATTTCATAAAACTATTTAATTGTTAGTGAAGTTAAGAGAGATCTATGCCAACACAAATACACAACTAAAAATAAGAGGTATTAGGTTCGAGTCACGTTCAGAGCAAAAATGGTTTGAGTTGATCGGTTGTAGGTTTTCTTCTGAGGGGACTAGATTGTGGTCCCGATATGGGAAACGAATGATAACACTTATTATTCAAAACAGGGTTGTACATTTTTACGAGAAAAATCAACCATTTGTTTTTTCAATCTTAAAAACTTAACATTTAACATTTTTAATTGCAATTGTGTAGGTGCAACCCTTGATCAAGACCTTAACGTTCGACATCATTTGCTCGCTTCTTTTTGGGATTGAAAGAGGACCCCAAAGAGAGAAATTGCTACCGCTTTTCCACGATATGATGGAAGGATTGTTATCAATTCCAATCAATTTGCCTTTCACTAAATACAATTGCGGGATCATAGCAAGGAAGAAACTTGTGTCAATGATTAGAAATCTTATACACAAGAAAAAGGAGGCACTTAACAAACAAAATCAACAGGGCGGCCCTCACAAAGATCTAATCACTTCGTTGCTTAGCGTTTGTCATGATGATGGCTCAACAATGTTGTCCGAAGAGGAGATCATTGACAACATCATCATTGTGATGGTTGCAGGATACGACACGACCTCAGTTCTTATTACCTTTTTTGTTAGGCTTTTGGCTAACAACAAATCTATCTACTCTGCTATTGTTCGAGGTAACAAAATTTTGTCCCCAATTATGTTGTGTTTAATCGCAAAATCATATACTAAGATGTATGCATTCGAGTCATATAACTTTCGGTTTATGATTCACCCGTCAAGTTAAATTTATATATTTGAGATCGCAGAACATCAAGAAGTGTCTAGTAATAAAGCACGTGAAGAAGCTTTAACATGGGAAGACCTTACCAAGATGAAGTACACATGGAGAGTAGCAACTGAGATAATGCGGATAAACCCTCCTGCGGCTTTTAGCTTCCGACGAGCTAAGCAAGATATTGAGTATGGGGGATTCATAATTCCAAAAGGATGGCAAGTATGGCACATAACTGATTAATCATTAAGGAGTTAGAGATAAATATACCATATAAAAATAACCACTTGATTGAATTTATATAATTTGTTTTCAGGTAATGCTAGCTATGTCCATGACACACATGGATGATAGCATTTTTCAAAATCCAACCATGTTCGAGCCTGCTCGTTTTGAGAAACACGCCCCATCACCACCCCCTTTTAGTTACGCGGCGTTGGAGGAGGGCCGAGGATGTGTCCTGGTATTGAGCTTGCAAAAATGGAAACTTTGGCCATGATGCATCATTTGGTGACAACTTTCACTTGGGAGCTACTAAAGAAAGATGAGTCCTTCCAGAGAGTTCCAATGCCGAAATTTGACCAAGGGTTGTTAATTCAAGTCAAGCCCCTCAAAGAAATCATGATGTCATGTGAAGCTTCAAATCTAGACAAGGTAGCGGTACTTTGAGCTTTATAGATCTAAAGTTGTGATAGATCTAGTAAGTTTGTTCCTATAATGATTTGTGCTATACAAAAGAAATGTTCAAGCGTGAAAGTTTATGTCGTAAGTGCATCATATCCGAATATTCTTCATTAACCAAACAAATCTACAGCTTTAACACACAACACTTCCAAGTTGGAATCTATCTTGACCATTGGTTATAGGTTACAAGAATTGAGATCTATTTTAACCACAAGTTTCTGTATAAATGTGAGAACTAAAAGTAGGAAAGTAGAAAGTGTTTAAAACCTCCTTAATTTGATGGCAGAAAGAATTGCTTCAAGTAGTTTATCAATGCCCTTGCAGTCACCAGCACCTTAGAGCATATTTGAGTGTTTTGTAGCCATATTTGTAAAGCCATAATGGCTTTTAATACACAAAAAATCAAATTGTTAAACAACATATATAACCAAAAGTTGCATAAGAATGGAGGATGCCACAAATACTCTTCATGTTTTTCAGTCTAGATTATTTATTTTACTTATCATAACACATTTAGCCCACAGGTATCTTGGTGTACTAAATGATGTCCCATCCCCTAGAGATCAAGGTTCAAATTTCAGGATGATAGTGAAATAGAACTAGAAGTATATTATATGAGAGTGAGCTGCAATTCTAAAAAAATCGATATATTTATTTTACATGCATACATGCATATACATGTACATGCATCCCTGCTAAAAACTTAACGTTTGTGACTAAGAAAAACGAATATGATCAACGGTGATAAAATTAATAATAACTAGAACTAAAACGGTCACTAAAACGAATATGAGACGTGTTTGTATTTCAGTTGTTTAGAGCTTAAAATGATAATTCGGACGTCTTAACATGTGGGTAGAAGATTAATGGAATCATGGAAGTTTGTGAAAGTGGAACTGAAGCGATTGTGAGGCAAAAGGCCAAATTGATGTTCAGCACATAGTGCTCCACTATTGGCGCATAGTACTCTGACACGAGCGCACTAACCAGCGTAATGCAGAACACCTGATGACCCAGCGCACTAAGCTCTTCTACCGGTGCACAGACCCAACATACTATAATGTAGTGATAGATTTTGTAAGTTTGTTCACATAAATGTAGTGATAGATTTTGTAAGTTTGTTCAAACCATGGTGTCTTGTGAAGCTTCAAATCTAGACAATGCAGCAAAACAATGAGCTTCATAGATATAATGTAGTGATAGATTTTGTAAGTTTGTTCACATAAATGATTGCGCTAAGCAAAAGAAATGTTCCAAGTGCAGTTTCAAGTGTGAAAGTTGATGTCTTGATTCATGCATTATTATTAATCATTAATCAATTATATAGATTTATCACGCAACAAACTCTTCCAAGTTGAAATCTGTCTTAATCGTTTGGAATCTAACTTAAGCGTTGCTCATAAGTTGTACGAGCTGAGAATTAAAAAACAGAAACCACAACGAAGCGGTGATAGTTGTAATCCATTTAAAGTTTTTAAGGTGTGAGAACTAAATGTAGAAAGTGTACTATTTCTAAAACTAGAAAGTGCTTAAACCTCTTATCAGCAATGCTTTGGTTGCAAAATAATAAAATATAATAGTTATTCCGTTGCAAAGTGGTTACAAAATTTTGTTTGCAAGATATGAAAACTAAAGAAATTTAAAACTAGAACTAAATACCATTTGTAAAACTATTGCAAAAAAAGTGTTCGCGGCCCCAACTTAAATTAACGGTTACGAATCGGTAATTTAAAATGTATAAAAAAAATAAAATGAATCGGCCACAAAACAATCATAAAACTTCAATCTCAACCTCACAACCTAGTCAGAAAAACAATGGCAAATGGGTCGTAATAATATGAAAAATAATAAGTTTACCTCAAAAATGTAAAAAAAAATTATTATTAAAGAATATGGTCACAAACGTACATGTGTGAAAAATCCGGTCATGAATTAGCCATACAACTTGAGATCAGAATATGGGTTGCCACCTCTTATTAGAAAAACTGGTTTTTTTCTGGTTTAATCGGTTTTTTTTATGTACACCACCTTTAAAATCAGTTATGGATGTTGGACTGCCAAAACAGTACACAAACCGCTAGTTCAAATCGGGTTGGAATGAGTTTGGTTGAAATCGGTTTTTTTTTCAAATCAGATCGGGTTTTTTTATTTGTTTATTTTTTCAAACTGGTTTTTTTGCCTACATCTGGTTGTGGGGCTTTAGGCTCTAGTGGGCTTTATTAGGTAAAAAAGTATTAATCTAATGTGGTTATTATATATAGAATGATAGTTCTTTGTAATTCCTTTGAGTAATAAAATATTAAAACCTTGTGGTTATATCAGACCAAACTACTCTAAATCTCGTGTGTGTTTTGTTTCTTCTTTTCTTTCCGTTTGTGTGTTGTTTGGTTTTGATTTACTATCTAAAAATACAGAACACTATCTAATCTTACACTTTGTGTAGAAAAGTATTGTTTCCAACTGTTTGAACACATGACCTCACGGTCTCAAAACAAAAATCCTACTAGATGCTTCAAAGCTCGTAATGTTATGTAGTAATCACCAAATTATGCTTCTTATTTTCTTAATCACTGTGATCTTTCATAAACAAATCTCTCGTGAGTAACTAAGTGATCTTGTAGTGTATTTGAATAAAAAAATTAGAATAATCCAACAATTAGCAGAAAAAAATGATCAAACGTTCTAGTAATTTGTTTAAAAGCGGACATAATTAGATTTGTTAGATATATGATTGCAACACATGACCTTGTGATAATCGTTTGAAGCAAATTAGAAAACCTTTTTTAATGTTTAAAAGTTAAGTGTGTCCTACTATACGTTTACACTTGCACAGTTATACATTAATCAAAATTCATCATCATGTTTTACCTAATAAAGTTCCAAATATATGTTGATAAATAATCAAATATATAATATAGATTATACTTCGTAAATAACGTTTTCTGGCATCATGATTGCAAATGAATCTTTTCCATGGATGCCAATCACATAAAAAGACAACCAACACTAAAGAACATGAGTCTCTCTCTATATATACAATGATTTATCTCATACAACCTTGTGTTATATAGCCATGGAGTTCATAGTTTTAATAAATTACTGTTATTGTTGATTTTTGTCCCCATCATTTTCCTTTGGCACCATAAGAGGTATAAACATAAACTACCACCTGGTTCTTTGGGACTGCCAGTGATAGGGCAAAGCCTCGGCCTTTTAAACGCGTTGAAGGCCGACAGGGTCGATAAATGGTTTCAACAAAGAATTACAAACTACGGTCCTGTTTGGAAAGCAAGTCTTTTCGGATACCCGACAGTTGTTTTGCATGGTCCAACCGCGAACAAGTTCATATATACTTGTGATGGAAACCTACTTACCAACACACAACCACCATCAATCAGTAGGATCTTAGGTTCCAGAAATATAATCGAGTTGTCCGGAAACGATCATAGACGAGTCAGAGCGGCCATAGTTTCATTTCTTAAACTTGAAGTGTTAAAGGAATATGTTGCAAAAGTAGATGAAGAAGTCCAACACCACCTTCTAACGTATTGGCATGGTAAACATGAGGTCCAGGTAAATAATATTTTATAAAAATTTGTTAATTAAACTGTTATTGAAGTATTGTAACAAGTCAAAACGAGTACGAATCAAAATGGTTTGGTAAAAAGCGGTCATTTTAATCGAGTAACAATTTTGTTACAATCAAAACAGGTTCTCAATCAATTAAGCTCTGGTTAAAATAAATAATAGTATAGTAAAAAAAATATCAAAATAAGCTCATCTATTATATTTAGTTTCTATAATGGTGTAGGTGCAACCCTTGATCAAGATCTTAACGTTCAACATAATATGCTCGCTTCTTTTTGGGATTGAAAGAGGACCTACAAGAGAGAAAATGCTACCGCTTTTCCAAGATATGATTGAAGGTGTGTTGTCAATTCCAATCAATTTGCCTTTCACTCAATTTAGTCGCGGGATCATAGCCAGAAAGAAACTCGTACCGATCATTCTACATATTATACGCGAGAAAAGGGAGGCCCTTGAGAAACAAAATCAACAAGGAGATCCTCATAAAGATCTGATCACATCGTTGCTTACCATTTGTGACGATGATAGTTCAACAATGATGTCCGAAGAGGAGATCATTGACAATGTCATCGTTTTGATGATCGCTGGATATGACACCACATCCGTCCTTCTTACCTTCTTGGTTAGGCTTTTGGCTAACAATAAATCTGTTTATTCTACTATAATTCAAGGTAACACATTGTTGCCCCTAATTTAATTGTTATCGTTGTAGAAGCATTATAATTGTGTCTAATACTCATGTCATACATCATTATATTGTTTATGGACATGTAAGCCGAAATGGAAAGATAAACCAATTTATAATTCGTCCATAAAACTAATTTTATATATTCGGGATCGTAGAGCAACAAGAAATTGCAAGTAATAAAGCATTTGAAGAAGATTTAACATGGGAAGACCTCACCAAAATGAAGTACACATGGAAAGTAGCAACTGAGATGATGCGGATAAACCCTCCGGTGACTTTGAGCTTTCGACGTGCTAAACAAGATATCGAGTATGGAGGATTTATAATTCCTAAAGGATGGCAAGTATGGCACATGATTAATCAATATGTAGTTAATATACCAAATAGCATATAAAACAATGCTACATTAATTATATGTAATGTGTTTTCAGGTGGTGTTATCTGCATCCATGACACATATGGATGATAGCATTTTTCAAAACCCAACCATGTTCGATCCGACTCGTTTTGAGAAATACGCACCACCACCGCCTTTTAGTTACGTTGCTTTTGGAGCGGGGCCAAGGATGTGTCCTGGTATCGAGCTTGCAAAAATGGAAACTTTAGTCATGATGCATCATCTTGTCACAAGATTCACTTGGGAGCTACTTAAAAGAGATGAATCCTTTAAGAGAATTCCAATGCCAGAATTTGATCATGGGTTGTTAGTTCGAGTTAGCTCCAAAACGAAAATGGTTTCGTATAAAGCATGAGTGTTAGATAGTGTTTTTTTCATCTTTTTCTGTTTATGTTTTATTGTGTGGCATTGTTTAAAGTAGCAATGGGACCCACCTATTTTTATGGATTTGTATGTGAAAACTTAGTTTATTTACCAGAGCCCCTCCTATGTATAAGGATATACGTTAAGAGGCTTGGTTGGTTGGTGATTAAATAATCATTATTTAATTATTTTTATATTAAATTTAGTTAGTTAGATATCAACAAATGTAATTTTATAGACACAACATTTATATTTTTTACATTTATATTTGTTAGGATCAAACTGCTACGAAACACACGAATTAAAAACAATAAACAATAAACAGAGACACGAGATTTATAGAGGTTCGGTTGTGGTGTGCAACCTATGTCCTTTTGGGGGTAACTAGGGTTTTCCTTTTATTGAGTGAAAAAGATTACAAGTACAATAAGAAGTATATATAAACTACATTAGGGTTTAAACCCTGTAGTTAATAATCTAACTAAAACTGGGCCTAATTAGAACTTAGGCCGACCGAGCTCAACTATTCCAAATTAATCCATCCGAAGCCTACACCCAACAATATTATCTTATAATGTAGGATTTGTATGTGTGGAAGAATTGAGTTTATATAATTTGACGATCTAGTTTGAGAGAAGAATAGTAATTTAAAATGGTGGGGTTTGAATGGTGAATTTAGGGTGGTGGTTGAGGAAAAACGCTAATATTACCGTTCAGAGTGTCATGACCAGCCCAAGGGGGTAGCCCAACGCCCATTTAAATTGGGGTGTAATGGTGTTGGGGACGGTCAAGTTGATGTGGCACCACACAACGCACGAGGGTGCAACGGTAACACAGAATCTAAGCATTGACTTTCTTTTAATGCCGATTGTCACAAGTTATGAGTTCAATAATCAACCTTTATGGGTTTTAAAATTCATTTTGAGTTCATTTGTTGATGATTCGTATGATCTGGTGTCGCTTTCTGATACGATCATGCTTGATCCGTTGCTTGATCCGACCGGGGAATACAAGTTAACAAAGCCACACGTTTATTTTTGCATGTTATTAGGCTATTATTTGCAAGTCTATTTAAAAGGCTATTATCTTTTATTTGAGATTAGAGAAGAAAATCGATTGGAAAGTTCTAGTTTTTTATCTTATTCTTAGGAGTGTTTGCCTATTATAAAATGCTAAATTATCTTGGGAGATTGATCATCTCGAATCGATCTCTGTCACTTTCTTCAAGTCAACATCAGGTAATGGTTACTAAGGCAACTGTACATCGGTTGGAGCACATGCAACTTTAATTTCATTTCACATTGGCTCTTATGTGCAAAATGTTTTGCCCTAACCCCAGGAATATCCCAAATGCGAGCAAATTTTGTAGAAATTACGGTCTCGAACAAGAAATCAAACATAAAACAAACCAAAACATGTCATATTCACGTTTCATCTTCAAACAATCAAACTTAACTGGATTATCATCTGAGAGCGTAAACCATTACCAGATAAATTTATTTGTGGATTCTCACAATGACTTATCGAATTAGACAAAGAATGAAACGATAGAGAAGGATTTTTATCGTGTCACTAATAAATTTTGTGATGATTGTATTTGTAATTATAAGAAACTTTTGTTTCTCTGTTTTCTCTTTCTTGATCGAGAGGAAAATATCGAGATGTGCAGAAAACCGTTTGTTGGACTTTTTATGTCCAAAACCCAATAAGCAATGTAATATGGACTATTTGATTTTGCCGACAAAATTATTTTAGTAGCAGACCACCATTGTCTTTTGTGGCCCAAGACCAACTACATAATTAACTAGTCTACAATAATATTTAATTAGCACAATATTTAAAACCAAATATTAATTAATCCCAAGTAGTTATTTGCTTAAGCCCACCGCTAGTTCCAATATTAAATCGAGCCCAGACACTAAGGGGCTGTTTGATTATCGCTGATTCGGTAAGATCTGACTGAGTCAGAAGCTGAACCAGTTAGTTCTGATTGAGTCTGCACCTGACTAAAATTTGATTGTTTGTTTCAGTATCTAACTGAACTCTGCTGAATGATAAAAATAACCGTACGTACGAACTAACACCCTTGTATCATTTTAAAATCTTTTACAAATACATTAATGAATATTATTATAAAAGAATTATACAATATCAAATAATATCTCATGATAATCATTGCAAAGTATAACCGATCTATACAATTACTTTTCTATACAATATAATATCTTATGAAAATTTACTTTGTAAAATATAATCGATTTATACACCCTTCTGATTTATAAATTTACCCCAAAATATCACAAAATTCATTCATCTTTACCACCACCACCACCATCGCCACCACCACCATCTCCATCACTACCTCCCCTCCACCTCCCCCTCCACATCTCTACCACCACCATCATCGCCGCCACCACCGCCACCACCTCCTCCTCCACATCTCTACCACCCCTCTACATCCCTTTTCTCTCTGAAGTTGCAACCAGGTCAGCGAATGAAATTTGAGGGTCTCGGTCAGTCCCTTGCAACCGAGTCAGCGAATGAAATTTGAGGGTCTCGGTCAATCCCTTGCAACCGGGTCAGCTATCGTCGCCGGAATATCAAACGGGCTGACCGGCTGACCGAGTCAGCCAGTCAGTGGTCAGCTCCTTTCAAACAATCCCTAACTTATTATTTCCACTTTTAACAAGTTAACCTAATATATATAAAGAAAAATCGTTGATATAACTAAAATTACCAGCAATTTTTCTATTAGTTTGTTTCAGATGTATATTGATTTTCGATCAAGATAGATCAAGATCGTTTCTAACATATTTCGAAATCATCCTCTTACTATTGAAGAAAAGATGATGATTTCCCAAGTGGTGGATCAAATTCGTTTGTACCCAAACTATAGATCAAATCAATTTCAATTGTAAGCGCTTTTGCGACTTGAATGTAATCTATTCCAACATTGATAAATGTTCTGATGTTTGAATTGTGTTGTTTATTTATTTTCTTACAGTTATCTGACATGCAGTTCCATAAAATTTTATTAACGTTTTTTTGTGCATTTTCTAGCAGTAAACACTAAACAAAACCGAAGTGTGAATTGTTTTCATTGAAGCTCCATCTGATGTCTTCTCCGGTAAGAGGTATTCCGATGGGTTTTCTTTAATTAGGTTGCAAGATTATTTAGGTCTTCCATCTTTGAATGTTGGAACTAATGGTTCTATTTGTATAGTGTTGATCAGTTCATCTATTCAAATAAACCAATTTTGAGTTACTTTATGGTTTAGGATTTTGGTTCGACTATTGTTTTGTGTTATAATAGTTAATTTTCTTTCTTATTTAGGTTACTCATTTACAACTATACTTGATCTAATCTTTGGAAGTCTCCTCTGCAATTCAACCTACACTATTTCACTCACTTCGATTGTTTAGCTAAAGGATCTTGAATTCCCGCCGCTGCAAACTAAGGTTCCTGTTGCAATCATCTTCTTCAATCAGGTTAGGGTTTCTTCAGAACTAATTTATTTGTTTGATTTGGTGGAGAGAATGGTTTTTGGGTGAGGTGTAATTGGAAATTAGGGTTTTAGATGGGAGTTATGTGAAGAGGAAATGGGGGCTTTTTGTTTCGTGATGAACATATAAAGGTTGGTTTGGACTTCACTTCTTGAACATTCCAAAAGGCTGATGAGTGAAAGAAATCTTCACAAATCAAGGATGAAGGCCTGGTTTGTAAACAAGGGTGATCATGAACTTTGAATGCAATTTTATTTCTAGTCTCAAATACAATTATAAAGTATGAAGTTACTCTATAGCGTTGAGATTTAATATGTAAATATCTCCTTTTTACATAATAGCCAAGGATTTCAAGAGTGATTTATTGTTCACCCATAACAACTGTCCGGTTGATAGTAAATCGTTATCTCTTCAAAAATTCATCCAGTTTCTGGTGGTTTATCGATCATACTGGTTCGCCAAGTGTAGTGCTAAATGTATATAAATTTGTTTTGTATGTTAAAATTTAAACCTTAAAGTCTTGAGATGGGTGTTGAAAATGAATATTCAAAGAAGATGACCATTGGTCGCGCTAAAACTATTTTAAGCATATGTGATTGCAAACTTAACCACTTTTGTACTCATACTTTTATATAGGTTGTATAACCAAAGATCAAAATACTTTAAAAGTTTATGTGAATATTGCAAATCCATCATGTTAAATAACTGCCTAACACAATACCCCGCCGCAACGCGCGGGGTACCATTCTAGTTTTATAGTAATTCCTACCCAGTGAATTATAGTGTTTTGACCCATGCTTTTGGTTATTATCTTATCTAAGGTTTGACTCAAACCATATGTAATGGTTAATGCTTTTAGGAAGGCATTTTATGTTACATCGACGTCAATTTAATATCACTTTTTTGTCATTTGTAATGGTTAATGTCTTTTAATGCCCTCAATCATTACTCAATTATGAGATTTATGAGATGTTATGGCGTTATGATGAAAACGCCCAGGCCTCTATAATGCTCATGGGGGTGGTGTAGGGACGTTTCAAGGTGTTATAATGCCCCCTCAATGCCCATTACGTGTGGTCTCACATTCATGATGATGATGCATAATTCTAAACACGTACACAATTTGCATTTGGATCAGAAACACACAAAACAAAATATCCATTTTCAATTCACTGTTGTTTATTGGATTTTCTAAACATGCGAAAATTAGTTTCTTAAATATGCATAAGAACCAAAACAATTGTAGAATATTGCTCTCATATATTGACATTTTCAACAAACCACAATCAAAAGTTGCAGTTATCATTCCTATTGATAACCATACGTTCAAGCCTCACCATGTCTTTGATGCATTCTTGATTCTTTATTTTGTAAACATAGGCATATGTTATATACAAGTATCTTTCCAAGGCCGCAGATGTGGTTAAGCTCATAGATTCAGGAAGAAAAAAACGGGTTACCAAGAATAAAGTGTATCGAACTAGACTCAATTCACCCTTGATGTACCGCTTGTTTAAAACTATTTTAGCATTTCAACACCCAAAACAAGTTGATGATTTTTTGGACTTTTACGTAACTACATTAATATTGTTTCCACGTCGACAAGACCCCGCAGCAAAGCATTGGTTTCAACCCTAGTTATTTATAAAAAAGATTGGTATAAATATCTCTGAGAT
The DNA here is from genome assembly GCA_025506515.1 of Flaveria trinervia. Classification (NCBI taxonomy): domain Eukaryota; kingdom Viridiplantae; phylum Streptophyta; class Magnoliopsida; order Asterales; family Asteraceae; genus Flaveria; species Flaveria trinervia. The sequence goes on along the minus strand of CM046452.1, from coordinate 80,618,828 downwards.
TGAGTCAATTTTAAACATCATAACCAAACTATCAGTTTCTCAACTAGTTTGATTATTTTAGTTTGTTTTTCTTTTTCAGTTATTTTGATTATAATTCGATTAATAGCGTTATCTTGTCATCCCTTCATGTATATATCACTTCATTCATAAATACATAGTAAACAAAACTTAAAATGTTAGTTAGTAATATATCTTAATCATCACATTATATAAACAACAATAATCTGCAATGTTGGTTCTTTTTACAACAGTATTGTTTATTGAACAATACCAACTAATCAATGAAGCTAGGCTTGCTACGTAAAAGGTTCTCGTTGTGTTGGAATATATGAATAATTAGTTTAATAACAAACATGTTAATATGATTTAGTTCTAATATATGATTTTGTTTTTTGTTGTTGCATGTAAATATGATTAATGAACTAGATTCATGCATTGGGCTTATTGCTTATGAACTAGTGGGATTGTAGATGCTATATCGAAGGCTTGAACTAGAGTAGAGCATAAATGGGTCACACATCTTGGTTTTATATAACAAACACTAGAGGAATTCAACGTGAACATCACTCATTATCATCCACCTTCTTTATTTCATCAGTCAAGAGATTTCTTACCGGATAATTAATCTAAAAATCCCTAAGACACAACACACAAGTTCATCTTTTTCATCTTTGTCGTGTGTATTTGTTCTAGGGTTCACATCATCATGTTGTTTTCATGCGATCCGTATTTTGATCTTGTTAATCAATGTAATGGTCATTCCATCTTGTTTTGTTTGATACTTTTATTAGAGAATAAGAGTTTTGTGACATGTGACACATACATACAAGCCATCAAAATTATTATACTTTTTTGTTTTTAATATAAAATATCACATGTTATCATTTTTATTTTTTTATTTATTATGATATTTTTTTTATGTACGTTTAGATACAAAATTTTATTTTTAAGCTGCATCAACGTCCTGACATCCTCATCGTAACATACGAGTTTACGTAATCAGTTGGATATACAAAAGAAATCACATTGCTTAAATTCCTAAAATGTCCTTTGCTTATCCATAACTTAAAACAAAAGAAAGTCCACTTTTGACATTACCACACCCCAGAAGCAACGCACCCCTTCTAGAATCAAGATTTATGCCCCGCCGTGTGGTGCACAACATCACAGCATCACCGTACACGTGTCACAACCTCCTTCCATCGTCTTCTATAACCTCCGTCACCTTAACTTTCCAACCTTGACCGACTCTCTATTCTTCGCTCTATAAATACCCCTCCATACCCTTCGTCCATTTCATCTCGTAACAATCAAATCCAAAAGCAAAGAAATATCATCTCAATTCATATCTCTTCAAGCTCTTCGATTCCCTCAAGGTATGTTGCTATCCTTTTCCTATAATGTTTGTTCTTCTTCATGTTGTTGTTGATTATCAATCGTATGATCGTTGGATGTTTGATTAACGGTTAGTGATCTGATTAGATCTTATCAACGAATTGTTTGGTAGATTCCGTGTCGCGTTACCGATTTTGAATGTTTTGACAAGATGTTGATTCATGAACGATTGAATGGTTTCTGTAGTTTAAGCGGAACTTGTGGAGTTGTTAGATCTGAGAAATTGATTTCAGGAATTAGGCTTGGTGTTTGTTGATATATGTTGTTCTTTATTTTGTTGATGTAATTGTGAGATTATGAATTTTGTGATCGTTGGTTTGTTTGTTTGATATCTCTCATCTGATTATCGATTTTTGTTGGGACTGTGTGGATCTGTTAACGGTGGTTCTGAATTTGTTTGATTGATTTCGTCTTTTGTAACCAATTTTTTAGCGTTTCAATCGAGATGTTGATCGTTGATTGATAATTGAGAATTTTTGCGGTTTATTTGAATTTCGTTGTTTTTGTTAGATTTGTGGAGTTGTTTTAGGTATAAGCTCATTAATAATTGTGGAGGACCTGATGCATCTCTCTCTGTTAGCTGGTAGAGAATTTTGTTGTTCTGATTCTTACTGTGTTCGTATTCTTGAATCTACAGATGCAGATATTCGTGAAAACGCTAACTGGTAAGACCATCACCCTTGAGGTTGAAAGCTCAGACACAATCGACAACGTGAAAGCCAAAATTCAGGACAAAGAAGGGATTCCACCAGATCAGCAAAGGTTGATCTTCGCCGGAAAGCAGCTAGAAGACGGCCGTACCTTAGCCGATTACAACATCCAGAAGGAGTCGACCCTCCATCTTGTTCTGAGATTAAGAGGAGGAATGCAGATCTTTGTTAAAACCCTCACAGGGAAGACCATCACTCTTGAAGTTGAGAGTTCTGACACCATAGACAATGTGAAAGCTAAGATTCAGGACAAAGAGGGCATTCCACCAGACCAGCAGAGGTTGATCTTTGCTGGAAAACAACTCGAGGACGGTCGCACCCTTGCAGACTATAACATCCAGAAGGAATCAACCCTTCACTTGGTTCTCCGACTCAGAGGGGGTATGCAGATCTTTGTCAAGACTTTAACCGGCAAGACCATTACTTTGGAGGTGGAGAGCTCTGATACAATCGACAACGTGAAGGCGAAGATTCAGGACAAGGAGGGCATTCCCCCAGACCAGCAGAGGTTGATCTTTGCCGGCAAACAGCTCGAGGATGGCCGTACCCTTGCAGACTATAACATCCAGAAGGAATCGACCCTACACTTGGTTCTTCGTCTCAGAGGTGGTATGCAGATCTTCGTCAAGACTTTAACTGGAAAGACCATAACTTTGGAGGTCGAGAGCTCTGATACAATCGATAATGTCAAGGCAAAGATTCAGGACAAAGAAGGTATCCCTCCAGACCAGCAAAGGTTGATCTTTGCAGGGAAACAACTTGAGGATGGTCGGACCCTTGCAGACTACAACATTCAAAAGGAATCAACCCTTCATTTGGTGCTTCGTCTAAGAGGTGGCATGCAGATCTTTGTCAAGACTTTGACCGGCAAGACCATTACTTTGGAGGTCGAGAGCTCAGATACCATTGACAATGTTAAGGCGAAGATTCAAGACAAAGAAGGCATCCCTCCCGACCAACAGAGATTGATCTTTGCTGGGAAACAGCTTGAGGATGGTCGAACCCTTGCAGACTACAACATTCAAAAGGAATCAACCCTTCACTTGGTGCTTCGTCTCAGAGGCGGTATGCAGATCTTTGTCAAGACTCTGACCGGTAAAACCATAACCTTGGAGGTCGAGAGCTCAGATACCATTGACAATGTGAAGGCAAAAATCCAGGACAAAGAAGGCATTCCACCAGACCAGCAGCGGTTGATCTTTGCTGGGAAGCAGCTGGAGGACGGTCGGACCCTTGCCGATTACAACATTCAGAAAGAATCGACCCTTCACTTGGTTCTGCGCCTCAGAGGTGGTATGCAGATCTTTGTGAAGACTCTGACCGGCAAGACCATTACCCTGGAGGTTGAGAGCTCAGATACCATCGACAATGTGAAGGCGAAGATTCAGGACAAAGAAGGTATTCCGCCAGATCAGCAGAGGCTTATTTTTGCTGGGAAGCAGCTTGAGGATGGGCGAACTCTTGCAGACTACAATATCCAGAAAGAATCAACCCTCCACCTTGTGCTCCGTCTGCGTGGTGGTAATTGAGACGTGTTATCTTTGTTTGTGGTGAAACTGAAAGACTACTTTGGTTTGTTTGAAGTGTTTGTTGCTACTCTTTGTTTGACAATGGAATAAATAATGATTTTATAGTGTGTCTCGTTTGGTTTGTCTTTCTTGTGTTACTTCCAATCTGCATTGGTAGTTTCAGCAAAATCTCTTTTCTGCATTTGAACCAACATATTATCATCATAAGTAGTCTTTTTTCAACTTAAATTATGCATTTGCAAAGTAACATGATCCAATATTATCTTTCAACTGTGGAAGTCTTGAAATATTAGAAAATAAGATGGATGGTTTTAGGAACTAAATGTAGGAAGTTACATACAATATAGTAGGAAAAAGCTATATGGAGTTGGGCATCCTTGGATAATGCTTCTTTCGGGACAGAGATGAAGTTTATCCTCTCAACTGACCCTAATACGAAATTGAATTTGTGTTATTTGATTGCTTGATATGGTTAATAGTTTTTATGACATATTAGGAGATTCAGGTTGGTTGTTCTATCATTAGGTTGATTAAAGGTTTGAACGCAGAGATCTTTTAGACGTTTTACCACTAACTATACTATATCTTGTAATGATTGTTTAATTGATGCTCTTAATGATTTTTCTTTTTGATAAGTAAGTTATCATTTTGGTGGGTATGGTGTTTGAGAACTGAGATTGGACACTTCGAAGGTGATTCATGTTGATTTGCTGTTATGTGATAGCTTGGTGTTTATTGATGGTTTGGCTTTGTCGGTTCCTGATACTTGATTACTTTATATTGGGAGATGGCATGACAACTAAGGGAAGATAAGACACATATATGTGGTGAGTCCTAGGGAAGATGGTACCAGTAGAACTTCGATCACACATACGATGGTGATGAGTCTAAGGAAGGATGATACTAAGAAATCTCGTTCTTACGTAGGATGGAACATGGAAGGCTCATCCATATGATTCTATGCATATGATTCTATGAAAATTATATAACGCTTTAAGATGTCACCACGATAACTAGTACATGTTGGTCCTATTAATGAAAAGAGATCATATTAGAATGGGGTTGATCCCAACAGATGATATAAATTCAATTAAACTTAAGTTACTGAATCCTAACTGATATTGAAGATGAACTTTTACATATGACTTGCGTCTGTATTTTACCAACTCATCAGTTTTGATAGTTGTCTTATATTACAATGATTTGTTTTAAGCTAGGTTAGATACTCGTGTTTATACGGGTTGAAATAATACACATTATATTAAAAACATGAAAACTTTAATATGAGATTGTGAGATGGTGTAAGAGCATTCACAACCCGTTCTCTAAAATAATGTGAGTGTAATCTTATATTATATGCTATGATTATAAGTAGTTGTGAGTGAAGTATATGTGAAATTTACTGTTCAATCTGTATTTTTAGGAATCACTGTTTAAAACCTTATAATTTTTTTAATATATTTTAAATGGTTGTGAGTAAAGGAAAGAGAAAAAGTAATGATAAAGTAGAAAAAAAGAGAAAAATAGTAATTTATAGTGTAATTATATAGATAAATATGAAGAATGAGTCGTGAATGCTCTAACATACTTATATTTGAGAAGATACATCGTGATGTATATTGAAACAGATGTTCTTTTATAGTGAGTTATTATAATTGTGTTTGACTTCGTGAATATTAACATTTTAACAATGGTTGTTTAAATAATATGATTACAGTATTTAATTTGAATAATGATTAGCTAGAAATTAAGTTTAATTTTAACAAAATTAACAAATTAAATTAGTTTGATAAAACATTTTGTTTAATTTTAGAAAAAAGTTAATTTGATTAACATAATGGACATTTAGTAGAAAAAAAATTATTTATATACTAATTTGTAATATTTATTGTAGTAAGGATATGTGTCCAAATTCTAGATGGAAACTATGCGAACATCTTAAAATGCAACACAGTTTATAGAGATTTTCACTTGTTAGTATAAACTAGACTAAAGACCCGTGTAACATACGAGTTCAATCCAAAAATATTATTGTTGTTTAAAAAATTTCGCAAAAATATTATTGTTGTTTAAAAAATTTCGTAAGTTATAATGTTGTTGATAATACTTATCGGGTTTTGTGTATAATTTTTAACATTAATATATCTAATATTAGTAGGTTTTCTCTATTAATACTTGTATGTCTAAATAGTTTATAGTATGAAATGAAATGAACTTATAGAAATAAACAAATTATTTGAACATGAAAAACAATACTTCAAAGTGATAAACATTCGGAATTTTATTTGTCTACAACATTATACGTTTTGTTGGTGATTTTTCTATCATTATTTAATATTAACAATTTTGCCGTGTCTACTTTTAACTCGAGATAATGCAACATAGAGCTAACCATATGTGAACATTGGTTGTTTAAAAAACAAACTAACTTTGGATAGCGATTGTTCTTGGCTCTTGTTTATTATCATTGCAAAACAAAATGTTCATGAAAACTGTATTCTTTTAAATTTAAAAAGAATCTTTTTGTCCGAAGGTGTCAAAGTCAATTGTGAAATAAAAGTACGATTTTTAATATTACTTTCAGATACATCAAAACAATTTGTACATATCAAACGAATTCCAATCAAACTTAATTATAATATGGCAATACACATAAAAAAGAGTTAATTACATAAATGGTTCATGTGGTTTATTTAAAATAACAAGTTTCGGTACTAAGGGTTTTTTTGTAACAGATTAAGGTATTATGTTTTACTTTTTTTAACGAGTTAAGATATTAACACTAATAGACGATAGTTATTCTGTTAAATTTAGATCAAATGACTAAAATACCCTTTGAGGGATTACTTTTGTAATATTACATCTTTCTTTTATTTAGAGACCATTATTGTAATTAATATATCTTGGAAAACCCAACCCCTTTCCCCCATTAACCTCCATCACCGCTATCTCACCACCATCGCCACCACCTATTCCCGTCAACCACCATTACTGCTATCACCGCTATCTCACTACCACCACCCTCATTTCCCTTATGTCCGACCACCACCCCAACCATTTCTCCACCGCCCATTTCTTCTCTTCCAACCTCCACCATCACCACCCACACAGCTTGGTCAGACGAAGCCACTAGTACAATCAATTTGTCTGACCTCATACATTCGATGACAAATGTTTTATCAAAAATCCTAAAACTCAAATTGGGGATTTTTTACTTTTAGGGCTTGTAGATAGAGCTTTGAGCCAAGGTGATAACCTGATTGTAACATCCTGCATCTTTATGACTTTATTTCTTTATGTTTGTGCGTGGCCTCGTTAGTAAAAGTTTAATTCATTAATAATAATAATAATAGTAATAATGATAACAATAATAATAATAATAATAATAATTTTAATAACAAAGTAATAATAATAATAATAATAATGATGATGATGATGATAATAACTTTAAAGGTAACAATAACAATTATAATGTTAATAATGGCAATAGTAATAACAAATAATAATAATAATAATAATATCTATAATCATAATAATAATAATAGTAATAATAATAATAATATAATAATAGTATTAATAATAAATGGTTAGTTAAATACAAAGTTCGGGGGGTGTTTTATAGATTTTTCAAACTTAAAAATCAAGGTTTGGGGCATTTTAAAGCAACAGCCCAAACTATAGGGGCTGAAAGTGCAAAATGGTGAATCCTCACTCACGGTTTTCCGGTGGTTATTGGCCGGACCTCCGGTCGAGCTCCGGCAAGACCCGAACTCACGAAATTCATGCGATTCGACCCAATTAAACCACCCAATCCCCTCGACCCCATGAATCGAACCCAAACCCCAACCCAATTTGAGTTCCCGCTCGTTGCAAACCTTCCTAATCGAACTAAGGCTAACCAATGTAAACATCCAAATCAAATCCTGTCCAAATTCGCAATTCCAATCGAATTAATTATCCCTAAACATAATACACGGCTTAAGCAATCAATCAATCAATTAGAATTGCAAATTAACAGCTCGAAATCTCTTAATTTGGGTAAACTTCGAACGCGGTTTCAATCGAGTGTGTTAAGCCCGAAACCGTGTAATCGAAGATATAAATTGAGGGTTTCGGATTCACTTTGAAGTTCCTAAACTCCCTGAACCCTCAATTGCACAAGAAAACCTCTCAATCATAAAGCCCCAATTCAAGAACTTTCGAATCACATCCGAACTCGAAACCCCCCTTAATCTCATCCAAACAGGTAATCAAAACCTGTTACCCACTCGTTTTTGGTCGATGAACAAAAGCCCTATGATGATTCGAGTGTTTAATATCGAATCGAGGGTCAATTTCAGATCGGATGAACCTAGGGTTCATCGGATTGGGGGAAACCGGGGCGACTCGGTTTAAATTCAAAACAAACCAAAGTGAACCAAGGCCACGGCCCTGGTTCACTGGTTCCTGCACCCCATGTTTCGGGGGAGGTCCGGGTTCGACCCCGGCAAACCCCCCCCCCCCCCCCCCCCTTTTCCTTTTCTTTCCCTTTTCTTTTTCTGTTTTTCTTTTTATTTTTATTATTATTATTATTATTATTTAGTTCTTTTATTTATTTTAATTCTGAAAATTTCTAAAATTATTTTATAAAATCCAGAATTTATCTAAACCTTTGATATACTATTTCGTGACTAAATTAATTGTTTATAAAATATAGCTGTATTTATAAATACGTTGTTGTATTTAATAAAAAAATGTGTAATACTTGTATATAAATATATATATATAATATATATATATATATATATATATATTTTTTCAAACAATTAAAATGTTTTGTTACTTATACATATATATATACACACATATATATATATAACTATATATATAATTCTTTTAATGGTTAAATCACCTATCGTAATTATCGAACATTTATAAATCGGTTTAGCGAACAATTAGATTAGGTTTCCTTTATTTATCCTTTCTCATATGCCCAATCAATTTATTTATTTCGCGAATAAAAATCCTTTCGTTCCGTTAACCCGGTCGCATTAATAACATGTAATAAATATGAATAGTTATCAACTCCTTTTCAATCTATAATTAAGAACCCTAAAACATAATGATTAATCATCAAACCTATCATAACGCGTTACCTTATTTTTTAGGTGCCTTGTGACGTTTGTGTGGAAATCTCATTCGTGATTGTTCTTATTTCATCTTCGGGACTTCTTTTATTAGCATGTGAGTTCTTATGCCCCATTTTACGATTATTTTACACCTTCGGGGTGAAACATGTTGATTATACAAACATACTCATACACACTTTGATACATATTACGCATGTGCAATTCTTTACATAGTCGTGGTTGTTTGCATATGATAAGTTGTATATGAGATGTGACATACGTGTGCAATCATTAACTATATCTAGCCTGGCGAAGTCTTAGATCTCTGGCCTGACAAGCCTATTTGGTGCTAAAGCCGAGGGATTGCCGGCTCCTAGGAGCCGTATGCTTGTGCACTAGGGAACCAAATACACTTAGCTAATCATGCTTATTCATATTTTCAGTCAAGGTTTGATTGTAACTATGCATGTTCTATATACTTACTATCTTGTGACCATTGACTAGAATTGCCACATTTTTGTATACTTATTGTATTTAAAACCATGAGAACTCACCAACTCGTTAGTTGACTCTATTTTCAACATGTTTCAGGTAATGTGCAAGCTTAGCGATGATTGAAGGAATGCTTAAACCTAGAACATGGACCTAGGCTTAATAAGGACAAATTGGTTTTCCTGTTTTTGTTTGTTTCATTATGAGACTTGATGTATGTGGTGTTTGGAACAATCGATAAATGGCATTTTGCATTTATAATATAGCGTTATGTGGTTGTGAACAATCTTAACCCTCACACCTCGACTTTTCCACCGTCAAGGTTGGGGTGTGACACTGATGATGATGATAATGGTGAGATGGTGGTGATGGCGCGATGGTGGTGGTGGCGGTGGCGGTAATGGTGGTGTTGTGGTGGTGAAGATGACGATGAAGATAATGTTGTTGTTTCATTTCACGAGCTAAAGACGATGGTGGTGGTGAGGACGATTTGACGATATGGTGGTCGGAGGAGGTGGTCGGCGATGGTTGCCGACAGTGGTTGTGGAGAAATCAGTCTGAAGCATGGGGTAATTTTATACATATATGTGTATATATAATTATTAAATTACCCAATAGTCGCTTATTTATAGTAAGTGAACAAACATCCTTGTAAATTACATAATAGACCTTGTAAAATAAAAAGACAAAAATACCCTTACATTTAACAAAAAAGTTAACATCTGTTAGTGTTAATACCTTAACTCGTTACAATTTGAAAACGTAATACCCAACTTGTTACAAAGAACCTTTAGTACTCAAACCTGTTATTTTCTATAAACGACAAGGACCATTTGCGTAATTAACTCTAAAAAAACAAACTAGTTTAAAAAATATAAACATATAATGCATCTTCAAAGATGGATTGTTGAAGCAGATCACCATCAAATAAAAATATAAAAGTAAAATAATATTAATTAGAAAAACATAACTGTAGACAATAATAGATTAAATCATAATCGTAGAGGATGAAAGCTCAATTTAACAAAAAACGAATATCTTTTGTTGCAGAAAACTTGATGAAACCGAAGATAAAATGAGAACATTGATGAAGTCTATTGAAGGCGCTATCATCAGACTTCATAAAGACAAATCGCGAGGGTCTTAAAGCTAGGACGGTTATATAATCTTACAAAATTGAGTATGATTTCATTTCCAAAGAAAAACAGCCATGAATTCCTTCAAATTGAAGAGGAATCGATGAAGAAATCCCGTAACTTTTGTCAAGATTCAAATATAAACAGAACATTTTATAAAAACACATAATCAAAGAATTGATTTCATAGATGAAAAGAATCATAGGAAAAACTTAAAACCCAGAAAACCCAACTGCTCCTTTACACTCCATTATAAACATATAGGGGAATAAATCTTAAAAAATAGTCAAACTTGCCATTGATTTTTTATTCAAGATAACCCTTCTATTGTCAGGTTGTGCTATTAAAATGTATCTTTTCAAGGGATCAAAGGTTACACTAAAAAAGTTTTATTAGACAATTTATAAGTTATTCTAATTCTAATTGGACATTCTAAAAATATCAAAATGATTTTAACCTTATAATATTAAAGAGTCACATGCGATGGAAATCATATCTCAAAAACACATATTATATACATAACTGTTACACTCTCATCTCTTTATTTCTTATGTATGCATACATATAGATACATAAAGAAACAAAAACATATGAGTATCCTAATAATATATATGTATGTTCATATAACCCAAACCTTTCTTAAAACTTCTATTTCTACTCAATAATACCACTTCCTCGAATGTATGAGGTTTTTTTTCTACAAACCAAGGAAAAATCCTTGTTTGCTCACCAAACATCAAAAACATCATCACTTATACTGTATGAAATAATAATTAAATTAAAAGTTATTATTTTTATTTTTAGTTAAATATACTATTTATATTTTTTTATTATTTTTATTTTATATTTACTTACAACAACTTTGAAAAATCATTAAAAGAATTAAAAAACAAAAAATATCTACTAAATATATAAATTAACAGTAATATTTTATATTTATTCGACTAATAATCAATATTTCATAATCGGATCAGATGTTGAACTAGACGGCTTACTGTTTGGTGGTCGGACCGCACCGCGATTATATATATATAGGGTTAGGTTCTTTTCAGAACCAACTTAAAATAAAAACTCTTAGAACTCTAATTAACCATTGATTATACTAATCAATGGTGGAGATTAAAAAGGATAAGAATGTAAATTTTGTATAACATTTAGTTTGTGTAATTAAAACATAAAAGGTATATTAGTAATATTATAGCATTTAGTTTATGAAAACCCACTAGATATGGGGAACATTCAGTATCAATTCCAAAGGAGAAATCTTTTTTGTTCAAATATAAATACTTTTAATTAATGGATGGGACTTGGGTACATATATGTAATTTTTGTGGAAACTGTAAGAATTCAAGTGCTTGATTTACATTTGTAGTATTTAGACTACTTTAAAAAATATTTGTTTATAATTACTGGATGCATATACATAAGTAAGTTTATTTAGATTTTATCATAGCAACATCAAGATTAAAAGCAACATAACATTTTTGTAGTTGTTTTGTGTTATCCTAGCTTGGTGTATGTAACAAATTAAGAATAACAATGTAGCTTAACTTACATATACGATAACATCCTTGAAAAAATGTATGGGTTTGTCGATTGAAAAAATATAGCTTAATACATATACGATAGCATATAAAGTAGTGTTTTTTTTAACAAGTTACACATATTTTATTGTACGAAGTTGGTTGGTTTATAAATATTAAAGTTATTGTACTCAAAAAGACATTCTAGTCTTATGGACATTGTATGAATTTTAATTGATTTATATATAAGTAAGTTAATATATATTGAAATATAAGTTTCTATGTTACATGTATGTAAGGTAGTGTATTTCGGTTAGGTTTACCAACATTGAATCCATAAGTAACTAGCAATTTTTTAGCGATTTTTGCTTCGTGTATATAACAAATTAACAACAGTAGTGTAGCTTTAGTAGGAATATTATTGACCTAACTCATCAACATTTAAGCATCATGATCATTTTGTTTGAACTGATTTCATTGAACACATAGACATCTCCATTTAAGAAATGTCTTTAGTTAGAAAACAACACCTAGATTTACATATGTGTAAGTTAGTGGATAACTAAACACCTAGATTTACGTATATGTAAGTTTATATATATGTTAATGCATCATTGGTATAAATTTGCTACCATTGTCGATTAATGGGAGCATGATTAGTTCAAGAGATTCATAAGGTAATTGAACATGTCTAGATAAGTGCATCTGATTAAATGATAAATCATGAATGTAACTTTATCGCTTCACCAATGGATCAAATATTTGAAACTATATCATATTAAATCATGAAAAAACATCATGAACTTATAACATAGTAATGAAATTCAAAATGATTATATATCATATAAAACATCAAATAAGACTTTGTTTTAAAGGAAAATTCTTAGAATCATGGTAACCCAAAACACCACATATAACTCATTTCATTATCTTATTAACGCCTACAATCTTCATGATCAACACTAACTTATTTAACCATATTTAGATCAACAAATTAAATATAATCAACATTCCTCGACTAACTATAGTACAAGATTTAACATGACAACATACATCATCTGATTGTTTATAGAATCGAAATTTCTATAAATATGAGTATCATAAGATTTCCAAGATAACATCATTGCATGCAGAATAATATAAAAATTTTAATGTTAGGATTTATATGAATTCCACATTAATATGTTCTTGTAAAAAATTAAATACATCTAAATATAAACAAATAATATACTAACCCATAACTTTAATGATGAAGATGATGAAATGATTTTTCTTGATTAATCGTGATTTTCAATACTTTCATTGTATATGATTTTGTACTTTTATTGTGAACTTGAAGCGTAATTCAATGGAGAAAACAGTTGACCATGAAATTCAATTTAAAACTTTGGTTCTTTGTTCGTGAAATCCAATTTTATTCACCTTAACTTCGTGAAACGCAACTAGGTAATCAAAATTAAAGAGCCTTGATTTTGTAATTGGTCTGTTAAATTAAAAAAATCGACCTCTTGAAACCAAAATATCTTGTTGTTTATTTGGAAAATCTTCCTTCTTCAGATAAGAAGGCTTTACTTCAAAGAAAAAGATAAGCTTGCCTAATTAAAAGAAAACAAATATGACAGTTACAATAGTCTAATTCGTTAAATTACATTATTACTCTTTATGAATAAATAAATAAATAATAAAATTATGTAAAATCAATTGTTGATATTAGTTTTTATAGTTTTTAAGATCTTTAAGAGTTTTAAAATGATCCTAATCCTATATATATATATATATATATATATATATATAATTAAATATAAATAATTTATAACGTATTTATAGTTATGTATAAACACTAACTATATTTTTATATTCATTACATAAATTTGTGATTCAACATCATGTTTTTACTCATAAATATCTTAAAAAAATAAATTCAAATTTCGGTTTGAGTCGGTTCGATTTCTCGGTCTGACCACCGATTCAAAACGAAATATCCCAAAACAAATCGATACGAACCAAACTGGTCATCTATCCGATTACCGGTTGGACCGTCCGGTCCAATCCGGTCTCAACGACACTCCTAAAGTGCTAATAGTTATTTCCTATGTGCTAATAATTATTTCCTATGTGCTATTACACGTGTGACGTGGAAAAATTGATAAGTCTGAAAACCTGTTTGTTTTGACACGTAGGAGTCAAAACTCAAAATGATATCATGGTCGTATTTCGGACCCATGTGATTGGTCCCGACACGTCACAGCCATCTGCTATTGGTACGTGTTCCTCACGCTCCATACAAACAACTTTGAAAGTTTATAAAAAAAATTAGAATCCACCTTCTTTGAAAGTTTTTTATATAGCAGCCCATCGTGCATCACTGCTTGTACCTTTCTCTCTCTAAAAGTCCTAAGATCCACCACTTTCTCTCTCTATATTGTACAACTACTTACATTCATCAGATCGCTCATCGTCGATTCGAAGCTCTTGAGGAATTCAGATCGCTTGTTTCAGTGTTTCTTTTGAGGAATTTAGGGTTGAAAATGGCGCAAGCTGTTGAGGATTGGTACAAACAGATGCCTGTTATCACTCGCTCGTATCTCACTGCAGCAATCGTTACCACAATCGGTGCTCCCTTGAGGTATGGAGATGATTGTCTGATGATTAATCGTTTGATCGTTTGTTTGATTTTGTTGATTTTGATTATGTGTGGTGTGTATCTTCGATTGGATGATTTGATTGTGTGAATGTTGCGAATGTTAGGTTTCAGGATCTGTTTGTTTATGATGAATTGTGGCATTGTGTTTGTGAATTCATTGACGGTATGACGTATCGGTTGTGTGAAATTGAAGGGTGAAATTGTATGGTTTTTGGTTTTGTGGAGTAAGATATATAAGATTTCTAGTGGTTATGTGCATTGGATTGGAATTCAATTGGATGGAATAGTAGAAGGGATCATTTGAAGGAGTGATTCTCAATTATGGGTGTTTGTTTATCTAATTTGAAAGTTAAATCAAACAATTTCTTGTTGGCTAACCGTTTACTTTTAGGCTGATTCAACTGGCTGACCTTTACTCTACAATTTATGTGTTTATTGGTTGGTATGGAGCTTGTTGCTTGATAAAAGTATTGGAAAATAGGGCTCATGAACCCATGTTGTGCCTCTGTTGTCAAAAGCCCACAAGGCGCACGCCTAGGCCCTTAGGCCACCCCATCGTAGCCTTGTTGTCTCGCTTTGAAAGCTCCATTTTCAGGTTCTCAGATACATTTTCAGGCTAAGTTCCGGCCAAATTCTGGCAAAAAATCATCCGAACAAGTCTGAAACAATTACACTAGCCGTAAACAAGCTTGGAATCAACCTAAAACAACCAAAAGTTGCCCAACAAGCTTAAAGCATGTCTAAAACCCCTAAAAATGGTATCTTTATAATATGGGCCTCGTTTAAAAAGCCCTTGCTTTTTAAGCGCGTTCCGCCTAGGCCAAAGGTTCACCTTTTTGCACCTTGAGTGCACCTTGCACCTTTGACAACTACGTTGTGTGGGTGAAGTGTGATTATGGGTACCATTAAACAGTTATAATAGTTACAAAGTGACATGGAATCTCTTTGTTGGACCATTGATGATGTTGCTCGTGAGCATCTACTCGTCATCCTAATGATTTTATGTATTGCAGTTTTAGATTAAAATGAAAGCGAAGGCTTAAAGATAGTAGAATACCTATCTAACTTGATTTTGTATACCTTTGTGCAGATCATTTCCCCGTATAACTTGTACTTGAATCCTAACCTTGTTGTTAAGCAGTACCAAATCTGGCGGCTGATCACCAATTTCCTCTATTTCCGGAAGATGGGTAAGTGTCTTTACAAATTTTGAACCAATTTGGGATTCTTCTAGTCTTAGAAACAAGTTTTCTAATTTAATCAACCATGTTTAAACAACACCTACCATTGAGAATTTGCCTATGATTTTCTTGATGTTCTGTTCTTATAAATGTGCAACCATATATGGATGTGCTTTTTAGTTTTAAGCTGATCTTGCAACTTCAAATTGCAAAAGCTGATTATTGCTCTTGTGATTTGTTGTCATAATGTCTAAATAATAAGATTGGCATGTAATGAGCTGCTGTAAAAAACTGAGTATTAAGATAAATGCAAAATTATCGAATCATCCCCAAATTTGAGCACTATTATCTGACAGTAGTCGCTTAAAATCTTACATGTAGTCATGGCATGTGGGATCAGTTCTGAAAAAAGAATTTTTTTTTTCTTCAAAAAGTATACATGATACATTTTCTAGGAATACAAAAATTATTAGCAAACTTCTTACATGTTTAGTCATCTTTCCCTGACATTATAACTTCTTTGTTTTACAGACTTGGACTTTTTGTTTCACATGTTCTTTCTTGCTCGATACTGCAAACTTTTAGAAGAAAACTCTTTCAGGGGAAGGACTGCGGATTTCTTTTATATGCTCTTATTTGGTGCAACTGTCTTGACCACTATTGTACTTGTTGGAGGGATGATACCTTATGTGTCAGAATCTTTTGCGAAGATTATATTTCTTAGCAATTCACTAACTTTTATGATGGTAATTCTTAATTATGTTTTACAATTACCAACTTCATGAAACATCATAGAGCTATTTGTGTGTAAAATTTTCTGTTTTTTCTTTTGCTTCTCAGGTTTATGTATGGAGCAAGCAAAATCCATATATTCATATGAGCTTCTTGGGCCTCTTTACTTTCACAGCAGCTTATTTACCATGGGTGAGTTCCTGTCATTATGTAATCTATAATTTCCAAAGTTAGTCATCTTGTGCTAATTTATGTTTTTGATCTTTCATACATAGATCTTTAAGTTGCTTAATACTATACATCTTGTGATTCCATCTACTTCATCTGAGAAGAAGTAAAGATGGGACCCATGTTTAAATTTGAAGTTCTTGTACATATTTTTCAACTTGAGTTGTATATAATGTTGTAATGTTCTTGCTTATAAGAAGTTTCCACCTAGAAACAAAGGTGTTAATTTGGGTCTTTCTTTTTTTGAAGGCTGAAGGGATACAAAACTCATTTTCGTTTTAATAATCCTTAATTTTTTCATCCACCTGCAGGTTCTATTGGGATTCTCTGTTCTTGTGGGTGCTAGTGCTTGGGTGGATTTGCTTGTAAGTCCCTGATATTTGTTGTTATGTGTTTCATGCTGTTTGCTGGTCTTTCTCTACGTAGATACTACTACTTTATGGTCCCATCAAAATAAAAATGGCCGAACTTTTTTAATTGAAATGTAGTTTAAAAAAAAATGCTTGATTGTACTTTCAAAACCTGCAATCATGTGGAGGACCCAAAAAAGCAATCATCATGATTGTACTTTCAAAACCTGCCACGAATTAATGTGACATTATGAAGTGAAAGTCTTATAGATGTCATAAAGATCATTAATATGTTGTAAAATACAGGGAATGATAGCTGGTCATGCATACTATTTCCTTGAGGATGTGTATCCGAAAATGACTGGAAGGCGACCCCTAAAAACTCCGTTATTTATCAAGACACTATTTGCTGATGACTCTGTTGTGGTAGCCCGACCAGCAGAAGTGCGATTTGCAGCCCCAGCAGTTGATGAAATGAGGCGATAGAATCAGATTGGTGGGAGTTACAAGAGTAATGACACAGCTTCATGTAGAAATCTTTTTTCTAGATGTGGAAGGGTAGCTTTGTCCTTAATTGCATATAATCTGATGATGTTTTGTAAGTTGATTGTGTAAAGAAATTCTGAGATTTAGTATAATATATGAGTATTATTATTCTTTCTCAGCTTCTTGTCCATAGGGGGGGTACCAATTTGTATAAAATATGAAGACAACCATTAATGGAATCACATACACTTGACATGCTCGAAAAATTTAAACTGGTCAGTTAAAATTAGCTCATATAAAATTTGGGTTGAATTGCACTGGTTTGTATAAATTTTGAGATGAGACGGCTAAAAATAATCTTATTCAATTAAATGATGCGTGCTCCAACTACCCTTAATTGGCTAGACTCATTCATCATGTTCCCACTTCAGTTTCATCCACACAAGACGACTTAAGATTAATTTTGAAATAATACAACACGACGATGATAATAAAAATTAAGAAAAGACATAGAAAAATGATATATTAATAAAGTCTTAACGAATCAAACAAACAAAAATATCCATTAATATTACATAATAGCATAACTATTAATAGAATCTGAAAAAAATATATAAGTATTTTGAAACAGTGTTTGTCAAGATCCCGATTAATATAAAGTGTTAATTGTTTCTTACATATAACATAGTTTTAGTACACGTTAGTCTAAATATCCTTTTAACAAGGAAAACGATAGATATTAATCTATAACATCTACTACTATCATTTTCTCATACCATATATACACGTTAGAATCAACACATGATAACATGATTTATGATTTGTGATTAATCACTAAGTTGACTCTATAACTATCACTTAAATTCAATTTCTAAACAAATACTACTTTTAACTCGACACAAACACTATTAAATAATCAAATAAATAAACAAACACAATTTCAATCTAATATAAACTTCACAAGCCAATTAATAAAACTAATCTTAATAGTTATCAAGGTTAAGCTGATAATCATTTATCTAATATCAACTTGTGCTTAATCAGACCCCTAATATCAAGATATTAATATTCCGACAGAGGTGTAAGGCACAAGGATCTGTGGCGCAATGGTAGCGCGTCTGACTCCAGATCAGAAGGTTGCGTGTTCGATTCACGTCAGGTTCAAACCCTGTTGATCCTAAATTTTTTTTTGTTCAATTTTCATCTTTGACCATCACTTGTTTCGATTATTAGCTCTGTAGATGTCGATTATTCGCATCATATCGTCAATTTTCAAGCTCATCATCTCTCGTTAAAATCTTGAACGACCTGATTTCACCACTTATTCGCTCAATTTGTGTTCTTTGATGATATCATCCGCCTGTTTGAAAAAATCCCTCAACAACGTGTGGTCAAAATGTGATTTACTATACAGTTATACGATCTGTTTTCTTGTTTATTAGCTAAGACATATTATGATTGATGCTAATAACTACTGTGACTAACTCATTCGGTAAGCCCATCATCAAGCCACTGTTTATTGCTGCCATGTTGGGATGTTAGAAAATGCCTTCCAACTGTTTGATAAAATGCTTCAATCAGGCATTGAACAAAATGTTGGATCTTTATACAAAATGTTGTATCTTTATACAGCTTAATATTTTCTTATTCATTAAATTACAATCTTTCGCTAAAAAGATATAAAGCAGCTTCTTTTAGAACAAGTGGTAACTTTCTAATTTCAACTTCTTATATTTCCTTTGGATACAGATATAAAGTAACCGTTGATCTCTTTGATAAATGATAGACAGTTAGACACCTTGCCACCGCGATGTTCTCTTACAAACGGATATAAAAGTAGTTAATAAAACGATAAATAACTAGTTAGTTAACCAGCAATGTAGATCTTTAATTAAAATTCCGAATTCTCCTCTCCATCCTCTCTCATTTTCCCACAACTCACATTTGTATTGTTTGTCAACCTGATCAATCTTTTGTATGAATCATTAGTTTTTGATTCAGATGTGGCATTTGGGTGCCTGAAGAATGGATGATATCGTCGTATAATCTAGTTTCGGACGGGAAAAGAGGTCGGCAGAATTGGGCAAAACAGGATATCAAAGACAGGATATGATCTGTGCATACAAATTATGAGATTGAGATAAAAAATAATTGACAAGATGACTTGCGAGGTCGAAAATGATGCGCCAACAGGTTAGTGTTTTACATGTTTGTATTTCATTTGCCATGTTAGATTACTTATATGGTTGCATGAACAGAAAATAGCATGCAAAAGATGGTAGCCGATGAGGTACGTAAGCACGGGAATTCAGACATTGTTGCGAATGTCTACTCATTCCGTGACCTGGCCCACGCGACCGAAAACTTCAACCCTGATTTGCTCGTTGGCAAAGGTGGGTTTGGGAGGGTCTATAAGGGCCATCTCGGAGACAAAAACCAAGTATTGCATACTTCTTACTCTCTATTGTTGTTTTTGTGTTGAAATATTATAGTGTATCATGATGCGTTTTGTAATTTTGTGATGTTGTGTATTGTGGTTTGAGATTACGGGCTCGTGCAGGTTGTGGCCGTGAAGCAACTTGATATGATCGGAGTACAAGGAAATAAAGAATTTTTAGCCGAAGTTCTTACAATCGGTCGTGTTCACCACCCGAACCTTGTAATCTTGTCGGATATTGTATGAATGGGCATCAAAGGTTGTTGGTCCACGAATACATGAAGAATGGTTCATTAGAAGAACACCTTTTTGGTAATACTGATTTCAACAATAGTTAAATTTATTAATTTAGCGTTAAAGGAGAACACACTTGAAAAGAAATCATTATTTTCAAGTCTGTTCTCTTATTATTGTATCATTTGATTTGATTTATATTTCTTTTTCGTGTAAAGATTTGGATGAGAAAAAGACACCACTCGATTGGCACACAAGGATGATGATAGCTAAAGGAGTGGCTAAAGGGCTCGAATACCTCCATAACGTGGCGGACCCTCCAATCATTTATCAAAATCTAAAACCGTTGAATGTATTACTTGATGATGATATGAATGCTAAGCTCTCAGATTTTGGGCCAACTAAGATTAGACCGAAAGAAGGAGAAGATCATATCTCGACTAGAGTGATGGAGACCTACGGTTATTCTTGTCCTGAATATGCAATGACTGGAGCATTAACAACAAAATCAGATGTTTATAGCTTCGGGGTTGTATTTCTGGAGTTGATCTCGGGAAGAAGAGTTATCGATGACAAAAGACCAAATGAGGAGCAAAACCTCATTATATGGGTAAGTTCTACTAAAGATCAATCATTCTTGTTAAAACATTCGCGTGTGTACATGTAAGCCCACGAAAAATGGGCCCCTATTCGCACGTTTGTCATTTTAACATTTTGTTTAAAATACAACTAATACATGACTTACAGGCAAAACCTTTGCTTAAAGAACATAGTAAGATTCCAATGGTTGCTGATCCGTTACTAAACGGTAATTACCCATTGAAGTGTCTACATCAAGCTGTTGCGATTGCATCAATGTGTCTACAAGAAGAAGCAAGCACAAGGCCATACATGAGCGATGTTGTTGTGGCTCTTGAGTACCTAGCCACGGCTCAAGATGACCATGAACCAAATAGTGTTGATGGATAGTCGTCAAGAGTAAAACCAACCATGACGGAAATAAATTTACAACTTTTGGTGCATAGAATACACATTAGTATAGCATAGTTTAGTTAGTAGAGGAAGTTACCTTTTGGTCTCTCTTTGAGCAAAGAATGAGCATATAAGGAGAAAGTACATATATTCTTTACCTGGTGAATATTTGCAAACATATTTTGAAACAAAAAATAAATGTGAGGCATGTCACACCACACCTCCCACATGCCATTTTGAATTGTAAGACTTTGTTTAAACCTTGAATTGGTTAATGTCGTCTTTAAGGTTTCGGTAACTAGATCGTGGATTCTTGTTTAATCTATGGTGGTTGAGGTGGCGGTTCACAGCGACATGCACCATGGTGCACATTCTAGGCAAAACCAGACCATTGCCACCACCTTTGGTCTTCCCTCTTCGCCATAAGATGGTCAAGAAACCAAAACTTCGCCAAAAGTTAGTACCACTACCATCACCGCGATGCTTGTCATGTTTTGTAGAGTTTTTAATCGAACACTTTCCATCAGCACCACCTCCACCACCAAAGCTAGACTCGAGTCTTCTAAAGTACTCTATCTCCTTCATTACGAGGCTTCCGACCGTACCACACGCCCCTATCTCAACTGGAACAAGAGCAGCACCGCCTATTTTTTCCGGCAAGATGGTGGTGGCAGAGGTGGTGTTCATGGTGGTTATCTAGTGTTGGAAAAGATTGCTTTTGGTGTAATGCAATTCTTTTGCTTTGTACATGAGATGCAACATATTCCATCTCTTTAAAAGTGGTAATGCCTTTGATAAAGTGAATAATGAGATGTTTTTTTTTCCTTTTGGCATAATGATCACACTCATGCCTGTGCAAGTTTTATTATTTCTTCACTTTTTACTGTGTTAACAGAATCAACTTTTTATAGATAAAAGATGAACAATTCTAGAAAAATAAATTTCTAAATATTAATATTATTGAAGTCAAAGGATGACCAATAATGTACCCGAACTCTCTACCTTCTCAAGCCTTGTAGACAAAACGTCACAAGTCAAGCCATAGGAATGGTGTCTTCATCTATAGTTTCTATATTATACAATCCTTCAGACGTTCTAAACTCTTGTCATATAATATGTGTAACAATGTTAAGGAACGCGAAGGAAATGACACAAACACGCTATTGTTGGGCGAGCTGCAGCAAGCTTAACTTAAGCTCCATTTGGGGCTTGTTTGTGATGTTAATAACCACAATGCTAGCCCAGAGTGAAGAAGAAAACCCCAAAATGCTTATCCCGACGAATCCAAACCTATGGTCTCTCTCAAAAGCAATGCTACACGATAATAATTTTGGGCCACACGCATAATGACTCAAGAGTATTGGCGAGTCTCCACAGTTTCCTATCGTAGGTGGTGAATCTCTCCATGTATATGAATGAAGATAACTACAAGGCTATACATGTATATACACTCAGCATTCATCGAAGTTTTCATTTACCATCAACAAAAAAATATTTAAACAGAGAGTAAAGAGGCAGAAAACAAAAACTTTTGTCGCAAAACGGAAGATCATCTTATTTTCCTATCTAAATGTCGCAATCCGCCTTGACAACTTGAAATATGTTTTATGGAAAACATGCCAAAGAGCCATGGATCTATCTGCAGTTCATCTCCATCGGGTCTTTGACAAACAACTCTTTTAGTCTTTAGATCTACTCGTGAAAGCATCTTGCAACACCATTTTTACCGTTTTGCCTGCTCATAGAAAAAGCAATCACATTCTGTAACCAAACGATCCCAACTGTAGAAAAGCTAATGATGTTTGGATGTGCGTTTTGAAGAGGATGGGGTGTTTGGAGGTGCGTGTTGAAAATGATTGTGATTTAAAGTTGGCTGATGTTGTGAAAATCTGTTTTAGTGTTTGACACATTCTCATGGTTAAGTAACTGAACCAATGTTAGAATAACTTAAAATGACATACTATAAATAGCTAAACATCTAAGTTAGGATAGAAAAACTTATCTTTCATCAACTATTAATACTATTTCTAAATAAATTTTAAAAAAAAGACATATCTCGTTATCCTTTTTACAAAAAAAAAATCATCAACAATTTGAGAATGTAAATGAAGCACCAAAAACTAATCAGTTTGAAGCACAATCAAAAACACAAATCTAAACACCCTCTACTCACAATGGTTGCACAATTATGAACTATAACTAATTGTTCTTACTATTTGGAGGTTCAACTGACTTTGTCCAGTCGGCTTTTAAAACACCACACGTCAAAGTTTACAACAAAATTTACTAAATTTAATAACTTTAAGAAGGAAGGTGGTTTACCTGGGAGTAAATGAAAGTTCCAAGGATAGCTATAGCAGCTCCAAGCGCGTTGACTGGTCGGATGGGTGTGCGGAAGATAATAATTGAAGCCACTATAACAGATATCCGCTTCATCGTATTTCCAACACTAAACGTTAAAGGTGATATTTGATCCAAAGACATATATGATACTTGATTATATAAGTGATAGAACACACTTTGTGCCACCAGCCACCTGAATTTACAAGTGCAAATCCATAATCAGCAAGTTGTAATTATATAAAAGCATGATAAGAAAGGTAAACTTAATATGATATAATGGGATAACTTACCATACAAAGTTGGGGCCGACTAGTGCTGATGCAGTTTGCCAACCGGCTTTCCATATTTGTGGGCCCTCCATAGCGATGGTGAAAGGGGTTAGAATCACCAAAGACAACATTGACAAGCAAGCATAGTAGTTCATCCCGCTAACAGATTTGCCCTTCATTCCTTTTTTTGAAAATATATTTCTAAACACAAATGCCAAATTCGATACCATTGCCCCCATGAATCCTAAAATTAAAGAAGCACAAACATGAAGAAATGTGTAACTCAAAGTTTGCACCTCAAATAAAGAAAGGTTAAGGTTTTAATCATCATAGGCTAACTATGGTTTTTCGCTGCAAAAAGATAAAAACAAGACTATAATACATGCCAAGAATTACTATTTTGAACAACCTTGCATAATTGGCAAATTTTTGGCCAAATTCGTTCTCTCTTGCCAAGCGTTTGTGATGAAGGGCCAAGTATGGTGGTATAAAAAGTTAACCGTTCGAGAAAATGAACATAAATTTATCTCCATTCAAATAGAAATTGCTAACCCGTCATATTGAAGTTAAGCTCCGTTAAAGCAGATAGTGCACAGCCTCCAATGATGGGCAAAAGTGACAAATAAACCCCGAGTGGGAACGTTTCACCAAGAAGAAATCTTGAAACTAGTACACTAAATGCAGGTTCACCGCTCTTGATGATATGTGTAAATGACACTGCAACTTTTGACATACTTATAGTAGCTGCCACATGACCAATTGTATGTGCTAAAGCAACCTGCATATTTAAAACAAAACTCATTTAGAACTATGTAGTGGATCATCATTTGGACCATTTCTCTTGCTAACATATAGCTTTTTCATAAATTTGATACGTGGAACAAGATTTTGTAGTCCCAAATCAGCCAACGACAACATTTTACTTTAATCACAATCAAGTTTTATAATTGTTTCACAAACTACCCCCAAAAATCACATTACATATCTTTCTTCAAGTGACTAACTAGATTAACAAGCAATATAACTACTATCTGATTCTAATTCTACTTGTTAATCATTGATAAAGACTTCCAAAAGTGCATCCATACACCCCCTTATGCATGCATATTAATATGTTATAGCAATATATAACACTCTTCTAATCATAACAATTGTGATGATCATAGAGAATCAATTAAAGCTAAATAATAAGTCAATAGCTACATACCGGAAAGAGGGCTATCCAAAACTCAACATCAGTTTCTGGAGGTTCAACGATTTTAGTAGCCCATAAAACCAGCATAATCAAAGATCCAGCAGCCAAAGAAAGAGTTGATGTCAACCAAGGGAATGGAAAAACATTCAAAACCTTTTTATTATAATATTAAACACCACATTCAAAGACCACCAAGTTGCAAAAAACAACCCAATTTTCATCTTTACACCAGCTTCCGATTGATTGATCTCCAGAGGCTGCGAATGATCAGCCTCATACGCATTGCACACGATCCCATTGTTCCCTTTTTCGATCGACCCACCAAAATCTTGAAGATGGGAGACGTAAAGGGGCTTCTGTAGGGTGATTGAACAACGTTTAACAATGTTCAAATTGAAGGGTTTGGCAGGTAAAGATTGGATCTTTGATGGGATTAGAGAAGAACCCCTTTTGGGTATTGGATTTGAGCATGAGAACGAGTGTGTAGAGTGTTTAATCGAAGAATTCATTGTGTGAAATTTGGGGATTTGGGGAGTGATGGATTGGGGTTTTCTAGGGGAATTTGGCTTTGAAATCTCAGAATTAAACAAGAAGATAGAGATGGACGACGGAGTTAACGAGAATGGTGAGATGGAGGGTGGTGGTGCAACGGTGAACGGCGGAGGTTGGGAGGAGCAGCGGCGGCGTAGGGAAGTATGGGACAAGTATGTGTATCACGAACCCCATGCACCGCAGAAGAAGACACCTTATTATATATTATATACATATGTACTTGTTCAAGAAACTTACAACAAGGTCCCTCTGCTATGCTAATTGTTCTGTTTTACAAGACTTTAATCTAGGGTTTTAGTTTATTCGGATCGGTCTCGAAAATTCGAAATCTTAAACGAATTCAAATAACAACTTTGAACTCGAGTTATAACCTAACTTTTTATACATATGATATTTCTTTTATTTTCTATATGTATGATATAACTTTCTGTATCAAGGCATGATATAACATATTCAATAATGTTCAATCAACCTTATAAAAATGAATCGAATTAGCATAACATATTTATTTATTTTTATTCTTCAATCCGAATAAAACCAAGTTTGAACCGAATTAGCATTGGTTTGTGCTTATCTAAAAACAAATCAATTTGAATTCACATTCACTTATAAAGTTATTAAAAAAACCAATAAAACAATTAACATGAACCAAAACCCATTTGATGAATACCCTTACTGTCATGCTATTAATAATGTGTTTTTCTGGAGATGATTAAATGTAATGTTGGAAATTATAATAATGTATCATTTTGGTTAGATAATTGGCGCAATTTACATGTTTCTTGCTAGAGGTAAATAGGAAGGTTATGGTGGTGGAGAAACGCCCATTGATACTAGTGATAAATTAAACCTCTTAGATTGAAAAGGTGAGTGGGAGACTTGCAAGGAATTGGTTAATTCAAGAAGGTTAAGTGATATCTCAGTCGAATGATTTGAACATAATATCTCTAATCCATCGACAAGATTTCGACATAGATCCCAGGATGTTCTTTGTGGGTGATATGCCAATGAAGTGTTTGTCAAATTCACCAACAACTTTTCTGTCGTTGAAGTTCTTACCTGTCTTAGTTTCTCGTGGGCTTTGTTGGTAGAATACCGAATGATCATGAGTGACTTGTACTAACTTAGTGATATTAACAGTTAATTCTAATCTGTTGTTCAAAATTAAAATCATTACATGATGCCCTATGTGATTATTAAAAACAAATTATATAATCTATAACTACTAGTATACATGAATTATGTAATTTGCTCTCAAAATTATATAGTGACACCCTAAAACTAGGGTAGTATATGAGTTGAGTTGATCTAGCTTGACACATTTAAACACAAGCCGAGTTACGACAACTCGTTTATCTTAACGAACTTAAATTTTGAGCTTGGGTTGGCTCATTATCGAACGAGCTAGCCAAACAGAGTTGGCTTACAATCAACTTGTTTATTATAAAAAAACCTAATGTTATTGGTTTTTACACATATCCATATGTATATAAAATATTTTTATGTATGCTTATTTTGATAATTTGAATCAATGACACAAGATTGTACTTGATAATCTCTCTAATTTTTATGCTTGGCTTTTAAATGAAAAATGTTAAAATAATAATGTCTATGGTATATTTAAATGAGTTTAAATTTTATAAAAATTACAATCTAGTTTTCAATTTAAACGAGCGAGCTAACAAACGTGTCACAAACCGAGCTAGACTTGACCCGGGCTTAACTCGTTAAAAAACTAAGGAAAGCTAGCTCAACATATTTACAAACGAACCGACTTCGAGCAAGTCACAAACCATAAACTTTTTAAGCTAACCCAATCTAAACTCTTCTTTAATTTACGTGTGAAGTTTGATTTTACATTTTCTCCAATTATGTAAAAAAAGAAAACTAGCGTCTTACTTAGTGACCTTGTTAGATCCTCTTTTAGACATACGAAAAAGAGGGTTAATCGGGTCCTCAAAGGACTAGATGACAGGGGAACCTATTACTCTTTTGTCCCTAGTCTAACTCCTACTATGAGGGGGCTTATGACTAATTATTTACTAGCATCAAATGGACACATACAACTTTTTAAAAGAAACAAGTTATTCTATTCATTTTGGGATCATATATTGTGCCTCTTATTAGGATATGTGGACGTGATCCATAACGATATTGACTAGAATTTAAACATCTTGACAGAATATGGATCACAAATACAGTTGTAGGATGAATCCATTGGATAAATAGATGGTTTTATTATGAGTGCTATATTAACGCTAGTTGGTATACATGTACACACATACATACATAGAATACCATTTACAGTTAACAACAAGATAGAATTGTAAATTATCGTGCATCACAAAGGCGAAAGCAAAAAAGACTAAGATGTATTGAAGCAAACTTCTAAATAAGATCTAAATGAAGCTTTGAAAGAATATATCAATAAAAATGTTGATGAATTTAGTGTCACCTAGCTATTTTGATGAAATTAAATAGACTTAATGATTATGAAAGAGGCCATATTGAAACATTAAAGTAAACAAGTTGACAAGTGTGGAGTGCCGATGAACTTATGATTTTTGGTACTATACACTTGATGTGGTATCAAGGAGGCGAACCTCCTAAATAACGGAGTTTGATGTTAGCAGGAGCCTAGGGGCAACAACCGCTAGTGAGGTCCAAGAGGTTTCGAAAGTAGGAGAGTTTAATAATAAATTTATTCTTTGGAGAAAAGTTTATTCTTCAAATGTGAGTGGTCCACTTCTCATACTTAGAAAGAAATCTATACTTTTAAAGAAAGGTATGTACTTCAAAAATGGTTATGCATAACTATAACGGTTGAGACTAACTGTTTTCAAACCATTGTGATTGTTAATCGGTGGTATAGGTTTCCCTAACATAAAAAAGTGATCATTGGTCATATCAATAGGCAAATATTCTAATATATATATATATATATATATATATATATATATATGTTTGTTCTTAAATCATTGTTTTTTATCTGAATAAATATTGAGTACACACTAAATAATTTAATCCAAAAATGAATTTCAAGCAATTGACAAATAATCCAGCAATCGACAACCCTTAAAAACTTATAAATATTATAAAAAGACTTCAGTTACTATAGTTAAAATACGTTATCATGACCTTGTTTAACCTTGAAACTTGTTTTATTTTTTGTGCATGTTTGGAGACAACAACGTAAAAACGCAATAATTATACGAGAAACAAATAAAAACCTGGATTCATTACCAATGCTACAAGCATGCTACCAATGGACTTGATATTCAAAATCTTTACGACTCGAAAACCTTAACTGAATCTTAAAACAAAACGAAATATTTGGAAGTTTAAAACTAGAATTCACTCGACAAGGTGTAAGTTTACTCTATAATCTTCAAGATAGGCAGAGTCAATACCCGAACCTATAGCCCATGAAACAAAGAAAATGGTCTCCTGATGTTACATTAGACTCACACACCATCTTGATGTGTCCAAGGATCGTCAAGGTGCGTTCTTGACTTCTTCCATCCGTTTGTGAAGATAAAGAGAAACATCACCCACTAGATCTTTCCCCCTTGTTCCTTCATGGCACTGCAATGTTCACAAATGAGTAGATCTTAAAACATAGTTTGTTAATTAACCACAATCAACAATAATAACTAGCAATGAATTCCCCTTAAGTAAAGGTATCAAGTCTAAATCTTGCATCCACTGGTTTCCTATCAAAACCTCTTGCAGACATCTGTCCAGCGCAAGTTGGTTAGTAATAAGTTTGCAGAGTCTACCGAGTTTACAGGTATCGGGTTCTCATGTTCCTTTAGTTCCCTTTTTAATGGATTTCCTTTTGCTGCTACTTGGGACAATTGGGAATGCATAGCTAGCTATGAAAAAGAATGTTAGCAAGAGATGTTAATGACTTTTTTACCATTTATAGTGCCCATGATGTTGCTCATAGAACTACTGCACGTAAATTTGATCTTTTCAACTGTGCCCTTAATTAGAGTATTAACTGTTGCCACAGATCCCAGTGATATTTTGGAAGTAGGAACTGAATCGACTAAAATCTGGAATGCGACTGTGATCAATGATCCACCCGTTCCAACCTCAAGAACTCCACCTTCATATGGTCCAGGTCCATCAGGAAGTATGGCAAAACCAGATGGTAGCAATGCAACATAATCTGGATCACCGCCACTTAATACAACATTCATTGCTGCAATATCTACTGGTGCATATATAACATATGATCCTGTAGAATCACTTGAGCTCTCTTGTAGTATAAGCATGTTGCTCTGGCTTGAATTTGCATTCTACAACATATAACATGTTGAATATTACATGAGGATATATCATTAGTTGTATTTTTTGTACTTCCTAAAACTTACATTTACGCGCAGAAGGGAAACACAATTTCCTGGATCACGACCGTTGGCAATGTGTGCCATTTCTTGAACTAGTTGACAATTTGAAAGAATGTCCCACTGGATATAGGACACAATATTGATGACATTAATAATAGTTGTAGCATGTGATTTTGTAAGGATTTTATTAATAACCTCATTACCTCGCTCCTAGAGTTCTCATCGCGAAGAAAATTGAAAACCTGTTTTGGTGGAATTGGCAACCAAAATGAAGTTGCCGCACTTAGCACAATACCAGGAGGTCTACCGGGATCATCCACACTTTTTCGGGTCATTACCCGAACGTCATCTGGACCACTACCTGATAAAGTGGTCCATGTGTGGGCGGTCGAAGCACCAACCCCACTACAAAAGCTCAAAACCATTCTCTCAGCTAACTTCAGCATACTCTTTCTCCCTTCTGGAGTCATTATAACTATCAAATGAAAGAATAAATTAAGAACATTTATTTATCAAACCAAGTAAATTCCAAAGTTAAATTTTCATATTAGAAAAGAATAGAATGTGAACAAGTTGAAAGATACTTGCCTCCTACATCTCCTGCAGGAATATTGCTAGCTATTGCGCTTGCAATTCGCTCACATTGTCTTTCCAAAGTTGACACCCATCTTTTTGCACCAAATGCTAGACCAGAGTTTAATAGCACCTTATAGATATCATGAACGGACCCGTTATCAACTTCAACATTTTCAACCCATGTGACCTAGGAATGGAAATTAAACATAAATCAGCTAAACTCACTTCTTTTGCTTTTCGGTTTGTTTCATCTAACAAAGTTTATAAAGCTTTAATGTAAAGATTGAAGAAGCTTTACCTTTGAGTATCCGTTGGGAAGCTCTTGAATCAAACAACCAGAAGGCCTTCTTCTATATCTTGTTATCGATGATGAGCGCAAATTATCCAAGGATACATCAACTACTACCCAAGTTTCATTATCAAGTTGTTTACAGTACCTTACAAAGTAGTTTTCTCGTGTTGGAACGAGTGGAGAAGGAACTTGATACTCAGCTGTCATCTGCAGAAATAATCTTATCGTTTAGACTTTAGATAAATATAGATGCGTGCACTTAGATATGTGATTTTAATAGTTAAAGTATAACTGCCCTTACCACTTGCAAAGCTCCATTGTAATTGCCAGCTACTCCAGTTGAAAGTACTTCTAGAGTCATTGCTCTTGAAACAATGCCACGAAACACATTTGACCATTGATTCTGAAAAATCATTGTTAGACTATTGAGTTCATAATTCATAAGAATAAGAAGTTAGATGACTTAAAAATATTGTATATTCAGCAGACATATATATACCACATCCATTAGAATTTCCACAAGATTCATATGATTCATAATGACAACCATGGATTCCCTTGAAGCTTCAGACTTCAGTCCCATTGGTTTCAGTCCATTGCCTCTGGGAAATGACCGTAGATACTCATCTTCATTCAAGGTCTCATGAGATGAGTTATCTGAAGTTGGGACCCATAAGGGTTCACCAACCTGAGCCATTCGGATTAGTTCCTCCATGGCTGCAATTGCAAGCTCAATAATAACTGGCTTCTCAATCTGTGTATGCCCGGCCATGGACTGGAGAAGGTCATTTGCTCCAAACATTTCCCCTAACATTCCTTGTTGTGGGTTAAAATTGGACATAGGTAAGTCAATGGCTCGAGACGGTCCATGAGATGAAATATCAGGGTAGGTGAGTGTTGGCTTGCTAACATATTTTGCAGCAATTCCAGATATCCTATCAATCTGTAAGAAAATAAAAGATACAGAAGGTTAATTATCGTTAAACAAATTATAGAAACTACACAAACCCAACTTGATATGTAAGGATGTTTTTTTCTAATGGTAGAACATAACATACTTCTTCGCGTAGACGAGCATTTTCGATCCTCAAATGTTGTTCGTCGAATGACATTTCTCCAATAGCAGCTGGACCTCCACAGTTTGGACATGTGGCATTGGCGAGAGCTTCCTTCAAACGAATGTTTTCTGCTCGAAGTTTTTCATTTTCATTTCGCAGTTGTGTGTTATCATAGCGTTCGTGTTGAGCCTAATTTAAAAGAAAAATGCAAAAAGACACATTTTGAGAATTCATGTATCGCTTCTATAGTATAACTTTGCTAGCTTCTTAAAATGTATATGACAACTGAAGTGATGTTCAGAATCATCTAGGTACATAAGTACATTTTAACTCAAACTAATTGAACATGAGTAACAGATTGTATTTACTCATGATCAAACACAAAATTAAAATTTTCAGCAACTAGCTAATGGGATTATAGAGTAGCAAATTTTTGTTCGACTGTCAAAGTAATGCATTATTGTACATAATAATCAAGACCAAGTTTTCTCTATATGATCACTAGACTCAACACGCCTCTTGGGCGTCTTAGTTCCCTTTACTCAAGTTATCTGATTATACCTGATTTGTGAAATCAATACTTAAAAAAATCTCTCAAGGTTAACACATAAATGTATTCGTGGTACATACCATAAGGATATAATATGGGAGGTAGTTATACATGTCAAATAACATGGAAAGTAATAATGAGACTTTCGCTCATAAGTGATAAACATTATGGGATCCCATAATGAAACGCTTAGATCTAATTCACAACTGACACACAAAGAATGAAGTGATTCGCGATCACATGTTAGTAATACAAATGCTTGTTTTTTTGAAAGTTACCTTCATTTGGGTTCGTTTGTTCTGGAACCAAAATTTCACTTGCAATGGCTCTAAGGATAGTCTTCTGCCAAGTTCCTTTCTTTGCTTATCATCTGGATGAGGGCATTCTTTAAAAAACCTATATCGGATGTAAACAAAACTATCAAGATCAAGAAGATCTAGCTAAAGCTTGTCTCAAACTAGCTAGTTTTCGTTTCTATAGATAGTGGTTGTGGGTTCAAAACTTGTAATCTGTAGGTTTGATAATTATTTTCCTGCTAATACGAATTGTTGTTAAAATCAGCTGACTTACATCTCAGCTATCAGTCAAACCAACGAAATAAAACGATTACTGAAAATGGATGACGTTAACTTACGCTTCTAGCTCTTGGATTTGATGTTGAGTGTGGCGATGGTAACGTTTCTTTTTGTTCGGATGCAGATTAGGATCTTGATCATCGCCGGAAGGTCCTTCCATGTTGCTATCATGATCATCATCTCTAAGCATATCAAGATTACTTTCTGGTGCTTTATGGCTCATGTCAACAAGATGATGATGATGATGAAGATTCTCAAACATGTCTGGCTGAAACATATCTCCCTTTCAAGGCTCCTAACTCAAATGGTTAAACTTGAAATTAATTACAAAATTCTTGAAACAAAAAACTATATAGTATAAGTTATTCAAGTTATGGCGAAATAATATTGTTTGTAATCTCATATATATCGTTTTAAGTTTAGAAAAGAAAAATAAAAAAATCAAACAAAAGAAAAAAAATAAGACAGAAATAAATATGAGAGAGTTTGCACACATAAACAAACGACACAGATATATTAAATTTTAATTAAGGACCTCTATTGTTTATAAAAAAGGTCAACCTTTTATCGACTGATTTGTCATTTAAGTCTGTCTCTCTTTCTGTATGTATGCTTCTTTGCAAAGATCAGATTTGAGAAATTTAGCCCCAATTAAATAATAATGTTATTCATAAGTTGATTAAAAATAAACCAAAATAACCACCATAATCTATATAATTTCACACACTTGTTTCTCCTTCAAACAAGTAACATTGATAGTGAAACCTGCAATTTATAACATACGAAAGCGATCGCGAAGAAGACGGTAAAAGAACTTACTGGGTTCTTCTTCTTGCTTTGCTGAAAGATCTGGTATTCTGGGATGATCAATGCCAATGGAAACCACTTGATCAAGAGAGCAACATAGTGGTTTTCAGGCGATATGTGAGTGATGATGGGCTAATTTATTTATGAACAACTCTTAGAGAGAGTATAGTAAGAGAGAGAAGAGGGTGAAGGAAAGGAAGAGGTTGGAGAATTGAAGAGATGACAGCCATAGAAGGAGTTAATGCAGAGGGTATTGAGAGGATATGCAATTGCATTTATGAAGGATTCAAGCTTTTATTGCTATGAGAGCTGAGAGAGATATTGAAATCTTTTTTTTATTTGTTAACATAAATTAGAGTTAATGTATATTAGTAACGCAAATCGCGGAACCAAGAGGGTGTCAAGAGGGTTCATCGTTGGATGCCGGAATCCGTCGTGTAAAAGGTGAGGTTATCCAACCAAAAAAACGTGAGTTTGACTCTTTAAATCATGGACGATAAGAAGAAAACGAAGAAAATGTGAATTTAAATGCAATGATATTTTTAATTAAAGCATGAACTCTTACGTGATATAAAAATCATTTAATTTCCGACATATTTAGGAGGAAAAGCGTAATTACTTTTCCGTTGAAAGTATGTTTTTTCGTTACTACATGTAAAATAATTTTTTTGCAAACATTTTAACCTAGAGGTTGTGGATCTATCAATTTCTAAAGGGATATGAGCTTATAAAAAACTTGCTTGATGCTACTTCAGAAGTCTAATCAGTGAGAAAACAGATATATAGAGTGTTGGTGTATGATGTTCACCCATTTAGTACACTCACTAGGTATAAATTGTGTATGTATAAACTCGGAATTCATAAATAGATATCAATTAAGTTCACTCATTTTGTATCTTGCAACGGAACCACTTAATTAAGTTTAGTATCATCTCATTGCTTGAAACTTTTAAATGTTGAGTTCTTTATTTTTTTTAAAATATGTAAAAGAAAAATATATGAAACTTAGTTATTATTTTAGTTTTTTTTTCAGGTATCACCTATGAGCTAACTAATTGTGAAAAATAAATACATTAACTAATAACAAAGTTTTGTAAATGTTTCATGTAATTAAATTTGAAGGAAAAAAACGATCACTAAGTAGTAATTATGTTTTATATATATTACATATACGCCACTCTGAGTTTAAAGATTTTAAATATTTTTAAAATATCTCAACAACTAAAAAAGATTAAAAGATTTACAAAATTAGTCCAAACTTTTGTGTGTATGTTGCACCTTTGGTCCCTAACGTGAAATCCACTTAGTTTTTAGATTTAATTGCATAAAAGGTCTCTGTGATTAGCCATGTTTTCACTTTTAGTTCTCAAATTTAAAAAATTACAAGATTTTTCCAAACGTGTGAAAAAACGCAACACATATATGGTCCATATCATGGATGGTCGTTATCTTTTTCCGTTAAGTACTTGTAAAGTGATTAAATTACCATTGTAATTAAAAAGTACAAATAATTATATAATATAATTAGATAAAAGATTTGTTTAACATTATATTTAATTACATATGGACCCTCACCCCCTCATCTTTCTAATCCAATCTCCGACAACACCATTACCACTTCTCGCAAAACCACCACCACCAACGGTAACCTTTGGCAATACCACCACCACATCCGGTATCTTAGAACACCCAATAATTTATTGGGTACTATATGACGTATTTGAAATATGGGAAAGAAATACCATTCGGGTAATATTTCCAAAGGAGTTGCAAACGGATCTGTCGGTTCACCGATCATTGATGGTTCTAGAACCGCTAAGCCTACGTTACATGCAATAGTACCTAGAATTACTACCGGAAAAATATATAAAAGATCGTTGAGCCATGCGGGCTCCCCGTAATAATTATGACCCATACCTTTAGCCAATTTAGCTCTTAATACAGGATCATCCGTATCTCTAACCACCCCAAAGCTTCGTCTTCAACCTCTATTTATTCTTTAAACCTAGCAACACCCGCATACCACCACCACCGCATACCATCGCCATACCACCACAACAACTAAGCTAGACAAAGAACAGAAAAGAAGAGCTGATGACAACTCAATCGGTTTGCAGATATATGCTTCAAGAGCATGGAAAGTATTTCCTTTAACATGTAATTTATGCATCAATAGATGCATTCGTTTATGGCCAATTAGGCAACTTCAACATTTACTTGCATCTTGAAAGAATTTAGAACCACCACCTCACCACTATTGTAAGAGATTACAGAGAGGTGTCAGAGATGATGGATTGGGATATGTAGGTTGCGATTTTGACGATAAACACGATAGTTGCAGTGGTTGTGATGTTGTGGTGGTTATGGTATCATTATAGGCACGAGTAGTGGTGGAGCTGGTGATGATAATTGGTTATGGTGGTGATGGTAATTAGTGGTGGTGGTGGTGTGTGGTTGTGGGTGATTAATGAAAAGAGGGATATGTTTATAGGTGAAGTATAATGATAGTGATAGGTCCCACCTAAGTAAATTATAATTTAATTTTTTTTAAAAAGGGTATTTTATGTAACACCCAAACCATCATACCACCAATATTGTATGCTTTGCCCACGAGAAGCTCACGGATTTGTTTTTGGTTACCCGGGTGAAAACTTTCAAGGGAGTTCACCCATCCTTGGATTGTTGCCACCTAGCACGCTTAACTGTGGAGTTTCTCCTCTCATCCACAACCAATACGCTCAAAACCCTATTAGAGGGTGGACATTATTTACAAACCATGAATCTCTCATATGCACGAATAATGTTAATATATGTAGGGTGTCACAATAACACCCCTTTGGACTCATAATCCTCGATGAGCTTGAGAACTCACCATCCCCGGTGAGGTTTCTCCTACTATCTCGAACAACATAAGAGTGCCTCTGATACCATTCTGTAACACCTTGCCTTCATACCACTAATATTGTCTGCTTGCCCATGACTAGCTCATTGATTTGCTTTTGCTTTTATATGGAGTTCTCTCATTCATATTCAATACGCTCAAAACGCGTTGGTGATATTAGAGGCCAGACAATACTTATGAACCATAAATATTTTATGTTCGCGGACGTTGTGAGATATATATAAGGTGACATATTTTGGTCATTTTAGAAAAATTTAATGGAAAAATATAGTGTCCATCCATGACAAGGACTATTTGTGTTATGTTTTTCTAAACGTTTAGACCTACTATGTAGTTTTTCAAACTCAAAGACTAAAAGTGAAAATAGGCTTAATCATTGGGACCTTTTGTGTAATTAACTCTAGTTTTTATGCATTTAACAAAAAATTACAAATTTACCTTCATGGACCAAATCTGCAACGTACACATAAAAGTTTAGACCAACTTTATGATTTTAAAATTATGTGGACCAAATGTGCAAAGTGTACATAGATGTTTAGACTAACTTTGTAATTATTCAAATCAGAGAACTAAAGGTGCAATCCGGTCATACCATACACCCTATCTCCACCATCGAATTCCCACTCCACTTCCCTCTAACGACCCACATATAACCCTTTACACACCTCTCACCCAAACCACTACCACCATGGATCATACACAAGTAAAAATTAACTAGTGATTCACCAAGCAAGACTTCTTCCTTGAATCCTCCTTTCAATCCCTTACCATTTACAAATCAGCACTCTCCCATATCTTCCACCAACTCTTCGACCATTACATCTTCGGTGTCACTGGACTTGAACCTTGTGATTGTGTCGGACCAACATTTATGGAGAAGGAGGTGTGTGGTGGCAACTGCGAGGAGTGGTGGTGGGGGTGCAGTGGTCGTGAAGGGGTGGTGGTGGTGGATTGGTATGGTGGTGGTTGAGATGAGGTTGTGTGGGTGCTCTGAGAAGAAAGTGAGGAAGAAGAGGCGTATAATAGTTAATTTATAGCTACTTAACGGAATAAATTAACGATGGTTTGACCCGGGGACGAAACGTGTTACGTTTTTTAAACCTTAGGACGAAACATGTAATTTTTTAATCACAAGAACGAAAGATGAATTTTAAGAAAACCTCAGGAATGATTCATGTAATTTACTCTAGTTAAAAAGAAGTATGCGGGATGATGATAAAACTTTGATTATTTCATAATTTTATCCTTATATTGTGTCTTCTTATTATTACTATGTTAGACACTTTAGCTATTAGTGATTTAGTGATTAGCAATTGAGAAATTATAAAACTTTTACGAGATAAAAGAGAGTCATTCCTGACCAGTTTCATAGGTACATTCGTTCTAGTTCATAAACTTTTTTTTTCTCGTAGGATTTTTGAAATGAGTGTTTATTGTATCGCTATCTATCGTTTGCTCATTGGTGTTGGCCTTCACATTTTATTTTATCTTTTTCCTTACCTTTATTTTCCAAAAGAGATTTATATTCCATGTTGTTACATTTTGTGAAAACGGAAAATAATTAAAGCACTAACACACACACTCGCTCTCTCTTAAGGAATCGTATTTGTAATTTTGTGGTTGATTGCAATAAATATACTTATGTAAGATGAAAGTAAATTAATAACAAGAAAATTACATAAATAGTCCACGTGGTTTGGTTGATTTGCAAGTTTGGTACCATAAATGAAAATTACAAACTTAATTTTGTGACTTAATTGCACGTTTGGTCCCCATAATTAACTACTAGTTTGTTTTTAACAAAAAAAGATGTCATGTGCCGTTCATGTTAGGTTAATTGTGTTTTTTTTTCAAATTGAAACCCTAATTAATTGATCTTTACTCTCCTATACTCTTTGTCGATCTCTTGCATTCCCTTATCACATAGGAATAGAACAGCCAGGTTATGAACATCGCTTTGATTCAACACCTTTGATCATCATCGTTGATTCATTACCTTCGAAAACCAGGTTCAAATATGCTTGGTTTAATGTATAGATGGACACCCAAACCTTTATGCTTTTGGAAAGGTTTCTTTTGATGGTGATGTATTAAGTTTATGCTATGTTTTATTTTGATGGTTTAATAAACTTTTTATTTGTATCGTTTAAAATATATGATATTGTTCCTGTTGTGCATTTGAGACAAATTATTGGTTCAATTTATGGTTTAATGAATGTTACTGTTCTTGTTTTTAAAGTCAGATTATTTCTTTACTTATGGAAAAAATTGGATGCTATTGTTCTTGTACGTTCTGCTATAGGTCAACTATTAGGTTTAGAATGGTTGCTAGTGTTCTTTTGGTGCATATGGGTCAATTTGTATCAATTTTATTATGTTACTCCTCTTTAAAATTTACAGCATCTTCCAAGAACTGTTTGGCTGTAAATTGTATTAATAACTGATTGTTTTAATTCAAGCCACTGTTTGAATGTTTAACTTTAGTCATTGTATGATGTTTAATTTTAGTCAT
The DNA here is from genome assembly GCA_025506515.1 of Flaveria trinervia. Classification (NCBI taxonomy): domain Eukaryota; kingdom Viridiplantae; phylum Streptophyta; class Magnoliopsida; order Asterales; family Asteraceae; genus Flaveria; species Flaveria trinervia. Next base: position 80,579,685 of record CM046452.1, on the reverse strand, counting down.
TGTTTGAACCTTCGATTTGTCCTAAACTTTATTCTTTGATGACCATGTACTAACATTATACTTTTGATGGTTTAATGAATGTTCTAACTTGAATTGTTCAGTTTGGTTTAGTTATGGTTTAATGGCTGATACTGTAGAGTATGGGTTAAAATGGGTTGTTAGGTCAACATGTCATTCAGTCACATATATGGTCGATTTTTGTATGGGTCAAAATAGATGCTACCGTTATGTTATAATGGATATGGGTCAAACGGATGTTGGTCAAGGTTATATAGGTCAAATGGATGCTAAGAACCAAGTTAAATAACCTACTGTTTTGGTCGCAGGAAGTGAATTGGAAAATGCATTTAGCTAAACATGTTATATATTCATTTGAATTGCATAATGAATATTTTCATGTAGCTAAAATCAATTTACATCTCATGTGGCTGCAACATTGATTGAGAAGTTACTTAAGAGCATTTAGCTTCCAAAATTCATTCTTGCATACAACAATAGCCTATAGCCATGAGTGTTGCTGGAAAATCAATTTTTAAAACCCCTATGTGTGGACTAGACAATGGATTGAAGAGGAGGAAGAACTTACATGTCGAAGATCGCTGATCACCACAAAGAACACGTAAAAGATCGATGATTCCGATGGAAAATCCTAGCCTGTGGAGCGATTACCAAATTAATTGTGGTGTTTAAATATTGTATTCTAAAGAGACATAAAAATATAAATTTACTTAATCTTTAAACTAACTTCGTAATTGTAATTAACTAGAAAGTAAACACGCGCGTTGCGGCGTGCGCTTTTGAACTTCGTAAGGTGTGCAGCGACAGTGACAACAACGTTGTTAACCGTATAAAGTTGAGTTTTAGAGATTAAAACAAAGATAAAAAAGACTAGTACGTCTCATACATTGTGGTATAATAATTAAAAAAAAGAAATTAAACAGATGAATATAACAAAACCAAACGGAAAAATACCCAAAAAAATGCATCCCCAATGTGAAAGGGAACATGTGTTATCAATTCCTCTAGCTCAACTTGTGAAGTTTGGATCTAAAAGTAAACTACTTAACTTTCGAAAAAAAACATAGCAGCTAACCCACAAACCTTGTTATTTAGCTTATAGTATAATATGATTACGGTTTTATGTTTTATTTAAATTTGTGAAACCTTATAGAAAGAAAAACTTAAGACTCATAAATTTATTAGGATGGAAACTTAATGTCACATCCCGCGGGAGCATGAGATGATTATTTGGGTGTGACTGGTTTGTACAGAACTCGTTGATTAACGGAACTTATCAAATAGCACAGCAGAATAATATAATAACTTAGATTCATAGGATAATATTAAAGTTAGGATTACATCAAATCATAACAGTCAAAATTTGATCTAATATAATCCTATTACAAACATATTATCTAGCTTCTACATCTTTTAGTAACGATGGAAGTGCGCGTACTGTTAACAGTTAGATTAACACAGATTTTTCTCATGATTTCTCCCCAGCCATTGTAAACATCAAAAGAAAACATAATGCTGTCACTCATGGTAATTTTCCTGAAAAAACATACTCAGAATAGTCAACATAAAGTTGATAAATTCACAGGTTTATCTTAAACAAAATATTATTGATGCATCATATGCAATCAAACCTTACTTAATAATAAGATCATCCATACTGTCATAACATAATTCATAAATCAGATAATATAGCATCACAACACTCATCCTATTGGTGCAGGAAATTATTTCCTAAGTAGCGCTACTATATTATCCAACGGTTCCACATCCGAATTAATGGTTGTAATATAAATGATAGTATAACTCAAAAATTGCATCAATCATAAAAATCAATAGTATGCTTTTTCCCCTAAAAGTTTATAAAAATCAAAATGGGGCTATGAATCTCACCTTTATTTCAAGAAATCACCTATAAACAAAATATTCATAGTTTAGAAAACATATATAAAATTGTTACAATAAACGGGTAAGAAAATCAGGCATAACATATTCATATTTCATATTTTAATTATTTACAGTTTGTTTTTTATAATTTTTGGAATATTCAAATAAACTGTTAAAAATACCTTCGGGTTTCTAAAAATTCTCAAACTTGATCAGTATATTTGACACAATATTTATAACTTTTCAAAATTTTCCCAAATCCTAAATCATGGCAGAGTCAATTTTTATAATTTTTATTATTTTCCTAATATTTAGTAAAAATATCAGAATACATCCAAAAATTCCTATTTTCATACAGGATGTTCTTTTCAAATTTTCATATTTCATGTAATTTTCTCATAATTTATCTCAAATTAAAGTAATTTTCCCGATTTTCATATGGCAGAAACTTTCAAAATTCATAACTTATTCACAACTTCAAATTAGGTTACGAAACCTTTTCTGTAAATCTCATAAATCACAAGAGTCAAAATATAATTTTCTCAACTACTTTCCAGGTTCAGTTCTTCCGGCATAAAATTTTCTTTTAAATACTAAATAATTAATATAAATTATGTTACTTATAGATATAGCATCAAAATTTTCAGAACTATACCTCTTAATATGCTAAACGTATTTTCAATGTTTTTTCCACAATTATAGTCAGTTACATAATAAACTAAATTTAACAAGTTGCACATAGAATTTTTAACCCTTAATTGATAACTTCTTTTATATAACCTTTGGTTATCATTATTTATTTATCCATTTTAGACTTATAAAACCTTCCTTACTGCTTTTTGAATAAGGTTGATGTATTTGTAAAATTCATGAAGATTTTGAATGTTAAATCATAAGGGTTAGTCATATGTGTTTATTTAAACACATATATAGCCTTTGTAATCTTAACTAGTTATGATTTAAGGAATGAAACCTTGATTTTGTCAAAAAGAGAGGGTGAAAAGAAGATGTTGGTAGCTTCTTTCTTCTTTGATGGGTCGATTGAGATGAGCTTGAATTTCAAAGTCTTGTTTACTTGCAATCGAGAATTTAGAAAGGAGAAATGGTAGTATAAGCGTGACCGTAGTGAAGATGAGGATGATATTGGTTGAAGTGACCGAGAGAATTGAGATGGTGTAGTGATGGTGATCTTCGGGTATGGAATGTCTGAGAGTTTTGAAGGATAACCGAGAGTGTATGTTGGTTTGGATGGTGTGTGTGTGGTTGATGCAATAACTGATGGGGGTCTTATGAGGTCTCGGCCGAGTGAGTTTAATGGAGGGGACTCCATCATTGCTCTAGGGTACTAGGCTTATAAGGTGGCAAGAAATAAAGCATGGTGAGTGTCTTTTGGAGTTAGGTGGCAACTATGGGTGTAATGACTCATCAAGTTCTTTATTGCGAAGCTTAACAATTGTTTAGGTTACTAATCGGATTGCTCAAGACTCTAATGAACCGAGTCTTTGAGCTTAAATGATGCTTGAGGTTGGATGTATAAAGTTTACTTAGTTTGTTTTGATGTAAGTTTCTTTGTATTGTGGTGTTTGGTTGGGTTGTGTTTTTGTATCATTGATGAATGATTTGATGTTTACAAAGTTGCAACATTAGATCATATTGTATTTGGTATCCATGACTTATGAATATGGATAAATGCATACGTAAAAAGTTGTGCATGCATGCAACCATGCATACGTGCAACACATATATGTAAAACATATAATATATATATATATATATATATATATATATATAGGGTTACTCAAATAATTATTAGAAGAATTTTATTTATATGTTAATTTTGTCTAACCTTGTTTTTACATTGCATTCTCCCCCCGTAAGAATAATTTCATCCCAAAATTTGTTTAGAAGATAATACCTAAGGTTGAGGAGAACTTATCTGGTTACTGATTTTCAATAAGTGGGGATACTTTCTCAAAATCTCATCTTCTCTTTCCCAAGCATATTCTGGATCTCTTTTAGCATTCCACTTAACTTTCACTATAGGAATCTTACTTCTTCTTAGCCTTTTCTCTTCTTTATCTAATATGACTATTGGTTCTTCTGTAAAATGAAGCTTCTTATCTACTTTTATTTCTTGAACGATACTTTTAGTGTCTCATCTGCTAGACATTTCTTTAGATTGGACACATGAAAGATGTTATGTACTTCACTTAATTCTGAAGGCAGATCTAACTTATATGCTACTGAACCAATCCTATCAGTGATTTCAAATGGACCAATATACGTAGGATTTAATTTGTTCCTTTTTTTCAAATCGAACTATGCCTTTTGTGGGTGATACCTTTAAATAGACCTTATCTCCAATCCGAAATTCCAAGGGTTTTCTTCTTTTATCGGCATAACTTTTCTGTCAATCCATGGCAGCTTTCAACCTATTTTTAATTTCAAGGATCTTATTTGATGTTTCTTGTATCAATTCAGGACCTGTAATTTGTCTGTCTCCTATTTCATTCCAACATAGGGGTGATCTACACTTCCTTCCATATAATGCTTCAAATAGCGCTGTTCCAATACTTGAATGATAACTGATATTAGAGGAAAATTCTATTAAAGGAAGATGCGTATCCCAATTTCCACCAAAATCTAATGCACAAGCTCGTAACATATCTTCCAAAGTTTGAATTGTCTTCTCACTTTGACCATCTGTCTGTGGATGATAAGCTGTACTCAGATTTACCTGAGTCCCTAAAGCTTTTTGTAATGTTTGCTAGAATCTGGAGGTGAATCTACTATCTCTGTCTGATATAATTGAAATAGGTATTCCATGTCTGGATACAACTTCTTTTATGTAAATTCTTGCCAATTTCTCCATTTTATAATCTTCCCTGATTGGTAGAAAATGTGTTGATTTTGTTAATCTATCTACTATAACCCAAATAGTGTCATATCCATTTGAAGTTCTTGGTACTTTAGTTATGAAATCCATAGTTATTTGATCCTATTTCCATTCTGGAATTTCCAGCTGTTGCAAGTATCCAGAGGGTTTTTGGTATTCAGCTTTTACTCTTGCACAAGGTTCACTAAACTTTAGGTTCTCATAATCATCCAAATTTTAGAATGAGCAGTAATTTTTATATCACATTTGCCTACAAATTCTCCGATTGATTTCTTCATACTTGGCCACCAGTATTGGCTTTTCAAGTCTTTGTACATTTTGTTATTTCCTAGATATACAGAATACCTTGATTTATGTGCCTCTTGTACGACAAGCTTTCTAAGTATAATATTATCTGGTATCCAAGTTCTTGGCCAGAGGGTTTTTGGTATTCAGCTTTTACTCTTGCACAGATATCACATTTGCCTACAAATTCTCCGACTGATTTCTTCATACTTGGCCACCAGTATTGGCTTTTCAAGTCTTTGTACATTTTGTTATTTCCTAGATATACAGAATACCTTTATTTATGTGCCTCTTGTAGGACAAGCTTTCTAAGTATAATATTATCTGGTATCCAAGTTCTTCCTTTGAATTTTAGAACTCCATTTGTGTCTTCTTCCAAATATTTTGTTTGCCCTTTTAATGTTAACTTATCTTTTTGCTGAGCTTCCCATATTTGACTTATCAATTCGGAACGTAATTCTATTCTCATGGCGCGTACTCGTAATGGTTTTGTTCTCTCTTTTCTACTTAAAGCATCAACTACTACATTTGCCTTTCCTGGATGATACTTGATTTCACAATCATAATCACTTAGTAATTCTATCCATCTCCTTTGTCTCATATTCAACATTTTATGATCAAATATATACTGTAAGCTTTTATGATTTGTATATATTGTACACTTTGTGCCATACAGATAATGTCTCCAGATCTTAATTGCAAATACTACTGCTCCTAATTCCAAATCATGAGTAGTATAATTCCTTTCACCCCCTCTAAGTTGTCTAGAGGCGTAAGCTATTACCTTATTTCTTTGCATTAGAACACATCCAAATCCTTAACGTGAGGCATCACAATATACAAAAAATCATCAGTCCCTTCTGGTAATGCTAAGATAGGAGCACTGCATAATTTACTTTTTAATAATTCAAATGCAGCCTTTTACTTTTCTTCCCAAACATAGGGTCTGTCTTTTGAGTTAATTCTGTGAGTGGTTGAGCTATTCTTGAGAAATATTATATGAATCTCCTATAATATCCTGCCAATCCTAAAAATTGATGTACCTCTGTTGGTGTCTTTGGATCTTCCCATTTCTTAACAACTTCTATTTTTGCTCGATCAACCTGTATCCCTTGTTGGTTAACTACATGCCCTAAGAATTGTACTTCTCTTTTCTAAAATTCACATTTTGAAAATTTTACATACAATTTTTCCTTCTTCAATAGTTCTAAAGTCATTCTTAAATGCTCTTCATGATCTTCTTTACTTTTAGAATAGATTAGAATATCATCTATGAAGACTATGAAAACTTTATCTAAGTATGGTTTACATACCCTATTCATTAGATCCATAAATGTTGCGGGAGCATTAGTTAACCCAAATGGCATTACAAGAAATTCATAATGACCATATCTTGTTCTGAATGCAGTCTTTGGTATGTCCTCCTCTTGAATTCTCAATTGATGATATCCCGACCTTAAGTCAATCTTTGAAAAGTAACTAGACCCTTGTAATTGGTCAAATAAATCATCTATCCTGGGTAAGGGATATCTATTCTTTATAGTCACTTTATTGAGTTACCTATAGTCAATACACATCCTGAAAGTTCCATCTTTCTTTTTAACAAATAGAACTGGTGCACCCCATGGTGATACACTAGGGCGTATAAATCCTTTGTCCAAGAGTTTTTGTAATTGGTTCATCAGTTCTTTCATTTCTGTTGGTGCTAACGATATGGTGCTTTAGCTATAGGAGTGGTTCCTGGTACTAACTTTATTTTGAATTCTACTTGACGATAGGGAGGTAAACCAGGTAATTCATCAGGAAATATGTCAGGATATTCATTAACGATAGAAACACTTTCTAAGCTTTCTTATTTACTTGGGTGTCAACAATATGAGCTAGGAAATCTAAGGATTTCTGTCTTAAACATTTTGTAAGGCCCCATTCCCGGGACGCTTACAGCTGGGTTCTCATCGCACATAAAACTATAATTACATTTGTGTTTCATAAATCGCAGCGGAAAACTAAAACAATCTTTCATTCCATGTAAATGCTTTTGCAAGTTAATACAACATTCATTACAAAATAGCTTGTTCGCATTACAATGCAAAAACATTAATCAAAAGAATGCCATCCCAAAAGAGCTGAGTAGCTTCATGGTGTGCCATCCTCAGCAAACATTACCTGCCAACTGGAAAAAAATAAAAAGTCAGCGTTGTTGAGTGAGTTCTAGTTTATTACAAAACATACTTTACCTTCACATATAAAACCATTCGTTACTTTTACATGATCACACATCGTACGTACACATAGATAATATCATTATTATCTTCTTCATTCATTCATTCGTTCATTCGTTCTTTATGACTTTACTTGCGCATCGGACATCATCCATACCAATACCATGTGCTATACCCCGGTTAGTCGTAGCTACCGGGCCGAAGTCAATAAATGAACAGCTAAACGTATGCCACGGTACTAGGAGTAACCATCAGTCTTAGCTACTGGGCCGAAGTCAATAAATGAACAGCTAAACGTATGCCACAGTACTAGGGGTGAGCAGTAGAGGTTCTACATTAAGGGTCAATCACAAAGAAGGACCCGTTATCCGATGCGTGCAAGACGTTTCATTCGTTCATTAATGCATGCATTCAACATCGTGTTCCTCTTTCATTATCTTTCACTTTACGTTACATAATACTTTGTTCATTCCTTATCATAACACGTAAAGTCATGGGAAAGATAAACATACATCATAATAAGGAACATAACACACACAGTCATCATTATCATACAGGGCAACACCATACATACATAACGTGCATAAACTTGCAACATCATCATCATCATCATGTCCAACATGCTTTTATGGGGACCTTTACGTCAAAACTTACATCTGCACTTCCCCCGAAGTCAGAACTCAATCTATACCTTCCTCGGGTACAACAGCCCTATTCGGGCGTATGGACACCCTTCAGTCGCATGGCCTCCATGCGACTGAACATCATGTGATTGAACTCAAGCGGATGAACATTTAGGCGAATAACATCCACTCGTGCGAATGGACAATGCGGATGGACCTCATGCGAATGCGATTAATACGGATGAGCACTTATGCGACTGGACCTTCAGTCGCATGACCTCCATGCGACTGGCCTTTCAATCATGCGAATGGACCTTCAATCGTGCGAATGGACCCCAATCGCACCCTAATCGGCCGTATGGCCTCCAGTCGGTCGCCTAGCCCTAACTGATGTAGAATGCAGTTCATCCCGACTACAGCCGAGGGTTTTCGGCCTCCAAACTCATCTAAACCCATTTTAAGCCTAAATCGACCATCCTAAACCTTAGGAATGCATACCATAACACACCATACAAGCACACGCCGCCCGGAAACATACACGAAACGCATCACACTCACACCCAAATGGTCAAACACATACACATACAAAAACGGTTTTTTATGCTTTCCAGCCCCAAAATCGTTTGAAAACAAGTAAAAGTGGGGTTCTAGAACTCACACAAACAGCAAAACGTTAAGGTCTTCGATTTGGCTTGCTTCACGACGATTTTGGCGACCCGAACCAACCCGAAGGCACTTTTCCTCTTTTTCTCTTCTTTCTCTCTTCTTTCTCTCTTCTCCCCTTTCTTTGGCTGATTTGTGAGGTGGGGGAGAGGGTAAGGGCTGCCCTCTCCCTTATATACTTCCTCCTCACCCGAATTTCTTTCGTTGGCGAGTTTGGTCCCTCGACTTTGGACTTTATTTTCTTTTATTTCTTCACCGGCTTCAAAATAATAAATATTCGGGTGTTACAAGTCCGCCCCCTTAAATAGGTTTCATCCCCGAAACCTGTTATTCGTCGAACAAACGTGGATAATGTTGTCTCATTTCTTCCTCAGTCTCCCACGTTGACTCGGATCCCTTCCTGTGCTTCCACTGTACACGCACAAGAGGAACCACTTTATTCCTTAGCCTCTTTTCTTTACGATCGATGATTGCCACTGGTTGCTCCACATAATTAAGCCTTTCATCTATTTTAATGTCCTCCAGTGGAACAATCATGTCTTCATCGGCTATACACTTTCTCAGATGAGATACATGGAATGTCGGGTGAATTCCATTTAACTCATCCGGTAACTCCAGTCTATAGGCCACCTCTCCCACTCGAGCAATGATCCGGAAAGGGCCTATATATCTTGGGCTCAACTTGCCCCGCTTTCTGAATCTGATAATACCCTTCCAAGGTGAGACCTTCAACATAACCCGGTCACCCACCTGAAACTCAATTGGCCTACGTCGCTTATCGGCATACGACTTCTGTCTATCTTTGGCTGCCTTCATGAAGGCTTTCATCTTTTCAAGCTTCTCTGTCATAGCCTCGATTATCTCGACGCTCCCCAATTCCTTCCGACCAATATCACCCCCAACAACGGGTGTTCTGCATCTCCTACCGTATAGCATCTCATATGGTGGCATACCAATGCTGGCATGATAGCTGTTGTTGTATGAGAATTCGGCTAACGGTAAGTGGTCATCCCAACTTCCACCAAATCGATCACACATGCCCGAGCATGTCTTCCAGTGTCTGAATGGTTCTTTCTGACTGACCATCGGTTTGGGGATGATAAGCCGTGCTAATATGTAACCTCGTCCCCATAGCGTCATGGAATTTCTTCCAAAATTTAGATGTAAACCGAGTGTCGCGATCAGACACAATAGACACCGGCACACCATGACGAGCTACAATTTCCTTGATGAACAGATCAGCCAACCTCTCAGATGAATACGTCTCACGGATCGGTAGAAAGTGAGCACTCTTCGTCAGACGATCAACTATCACCCATATGGCATCGTACCCTTTCGGAGTACGTGGCAGCTTCGTAATGAAGTCCATGGTGATGTGCTCCCACTTCCATTCCGTATATCCAAAGGTTGGATCTTCCCATACGGCTTTTGGTGCTCGGCCTTCACCTGTAAGCAAGTAAGGCACTTACTCACATACTCCACCACGTCGCGCTTCATACCCGGCCACCAATAATCTTTCTTCATATCATGGTACATTTTCGTGGCACCAGGATGAATGGAGTATCGAGTCTTGTGAGCTTCATCCATTATCTTCACCCGTAGATCCCCAAAACGAGGAATCCACACACGACCGAATCGAGTTCTAACACCGAGTGTGTTTTCACCCAATTCCCCAACCAGACCTCTCATTCTTTCCGATTAAGATGATCTTCTTTCAATGCATCATCTTGAAACTTCTTAACTTGCTTCATCATCACATCAGAGGTCATGATTATTGATAAGCTTTCACCCGAATCGGTTCGGGCCTTTCCTTTCGGCTAAGGGCATCTGCCACCACATTAGCTTTTCCTGGATGGTAATGGATCTCGCAATCATAATCCTTTATAGTTCCAACCATCTCCTCTGCCTCATGTTCAGATCCTTTTGCTCGAAGAAGTACTTCAAGCTCTTATGGTCGGTGAATATGGTGCACTTCGTCCCGTAGAGATAGTGCCTCCAAATCTTTAGTGCAAAGACCACGGCTGCTAGCTCCAAGTCATGAGTGGGATAATTAACCTCATGGACTTTCAATTGTCGGGATGCATAGGCTATAACCTTCCCTCTCTACATTAACACACACCCCAACCCTGAGTAGGAGCATTAGAATAAACCACCAGATCTTCGCTTCCATCGGGTAAGGACAGGACTGGAGCTTGAGTCAGTCTTGCCTTTAGCTCTTCGAACGCCTTCTCTTGAGCTTGACCCCATACAAACTTCACATCCTTTCGGGTCAACTTAGTTAGTGGGGAAAGCAATCTTAGATAAGTCTTGGATGAATCTTTATAGTAGCCCGCCAAGCCCAAGAAGCTACGGATCTCGGTTGGCGTCTTGGTGACCTCCATTGCATAACGCCTCCACCTCGCCGGGTCCACCATAATCCCGTCAGGATTCACCACATGACCCAAAAACTGAACTTCGTGCACCGAAATGAGCACTTGGAGAATTTAGCATACAATTCTCCCTTCTCAACGTCTCTAGAACCTCTCGAATGTGACCGGCATGCTCAATCTCGCTCTTCGAATAAATCAGGATATCACAAAAACACACACTGATTATCCAACATAGGCCGACACACAACGGTTCATCAGATCCTAAAAGCAGCTGGCGCGTTGGTCAAACCAAAGGACATGACAAGAAACTCATAATGACCATAGCGCGTGCGGAAAGCTGTTTTAGGGATATCTTGTTCCTCACGTCAACTGATGATAGCCAGACCGAAGATCTATTCTTGAAAACCAACTGGCACCCTGAAGCTGATCGAACAAATCATCTATCCTCGGTAAGGGGTAGCGGTTCTTCACCGTCAATTTATTCAGTTCACGGTAGTCAATGCACATCCTCATACTACCATCCTTCTTCTTTACAAACAGGGACGGAGCACCCCAAGGAGAGATACTCGATCTAATTGAACCCCTTATCAAGCAACTCTTGCAACTGTTCATCAACTCTTTCATTTCCGTCGGAGCTACCGATATGGTGCCTTGGCACAGGTTGGGCACCCGGTATTAGATCAATCTGAAATTCAATCTCTATCAGGTGGTACTCCTGGTAAGTCTTCGGGAATACGTCTGGAAAGTCACACATACCGATACATCAGACAGTGTGTGTGTTGGGCATCTACGTCCTTTACATAAGCCAAGTAGGCGCTACATCCACGCCTCATACACTTCCCGCCACCGCCATTGAGATCACCTTCGGGATCGTAGTAACCCGCTCACCATAAACCGTTACCAAACTTCCATCAGGCGTTGTCAACCGAATCATCTTCTTGCGACACACATGTTCGCCTCGAAGTTCCGCCAACCAATCCATCCCAAGAACCAATCGAAACCCCCAAGGTCATCACAACGGTCTAACAAGAAAACTATGACCTCAAGTTCCACATCACAATTCTTATCATCTCAGAAATCCTGGTAGACTTACCTATGTCAGTTTCTACATCAAAGGGCGCATCAACACGCCTACTACTAATAGGCAGCTTAGCACAAAAAGCAGCAAAATAAAACTCCTACTAGCACCAGAATCAAATAGCACAGAAGCTAAAGTTGGTTCACCAGAAAACGTAACGGACACGAAATCAGGGTCTATCCTAGCTTCTCCTGTGTCATAGTGAATGCCATGGCGCTCGCCCTCGGTCCTTCACTCCCGTCTTCCTCACCCCTGAACCTCAGTCCTCGGCTTCTTACAATCTCTGCTCATATGACCAGTTTCCCACAGTTAAAACATTTGCCCGAATGCAATCCTCAGCCATATGCCGTTTTCCACACTTGAAGCACACGTTCAAACCCAGCCTACATTCTCCCGCATGCTCCTTCCAACTTACCACACCCGGATCCCCTCCCGTTGTGGCCACGCGGCGGTCATCCACCCGTGCCTTTTGTTACCGTCGATGGCATCACCCCGACCAACCTTCTCCCATTCCAGTTCCGATCACCACCACCCTTCTTACTCGCTTTGTCAGGACCTGGTATTTGACCGAAATACCCAAGATTAACGTGTAAACCAGATCAAATAGTGCGGAATCCTTTGATTGGCGATCCAATCAGTGAGAACATACGAAGAATCAATCAAGAATTGAAACCAACGTTAGAAATCGATTGGGAATCGATCTAATGTGTTCTATGAACTTGGAGAAACGAATGGAAGGTTTCTGGACGGCTAGGGTACGTCTGGAATCGTAACTTTTTCGAGAGCCCTTATTTTTCACGAATTGAGTGTGTATTTATAGGTTGGTATTATTCAATCGTGCGAGAACCATTAGTCTGGTTCAGTCGTGCGATTGAACATGCGTTTGATTCATTCGTACGACTGAGTGTTCAGTCGTGCGACTGAGCAATCTTATGTTGCAATCGAACGACTGATCAGTCTCCTGTTTCAGTCGTGCGACTGAGTCAATCGTGTGAAGTATCATGCGGATGGTTCATTCTCATGAGCCATTCGCATGAGAACTTCATTAAGTTAGTTTGGGACCTAGATCTAACTAGTCTCTTGTCTTGTGCATAACCTCCTTATACTTCTTGTACTTCTCCTCCTTAGTGACTCCTGCGTGAATCTCAAACGCAAAACAAAGTCGTATAACGTTTGGAACTGGAGGGCTTGTACAATGTCTTGTGTGTCATAGAACAGTGGCCACTTGTATAATGTATAGACATCATTAGCAGACAAGTTGGTTAGCCACATCGGGTCGAATACCCTGATAGTATCCATTTGGCCCTCTTTATTCAGAACTATGACAGCTTCAGCAGTTCTCCAATCATAGTACCACCATTTGAAGTGTGGAGTGAAGTCCTGTGGCATTTCCCTGAGAGGGATTCTCGACATAGTGCGCGGAGGACTCCACTTCAACACAATCTTGGGCTTGCCAGTACTGGCATCAACCTCAGACCTTCTTAGATACCTGGTAGGCTGTTGTGGTCTGAAGTTAACCCATCTGGTGTGGTACTCCTTCTTCAGGGCAACCTCGAACCAGCCTGACATTTTGTGGGTCAGCATACAGCAGCTTTAGCTTAGCCAGCTGGTTGAGCTCAAAACCAGGTAGAGTCTTCAGATCATGTGGAAATCTGAAAGTACTCTATGCCCTGTTCCCTCTTAACTGCATACGCGTTAAGGTCATCAAAATAAGCCCATGCAATAATCCTGCCTGAAACCTTATGGTGTTTCTTGACTCTGTAGAGCTTGGTGTAGGCATCTTTCTTTGGTGCAGCACGCTGGGCTCTAACTTCTTCAAAACAGGTAGCCCACTCGGCCTTTCGAGTGTCTACGTCATTATTTGAGGCTTGGGCTGTTCCTTTGGTCTTTCTGTTTCCTGCTCCATCTTGTCTAGTACCTCAAAATATCACTGACTAGGGACTCACCCAGATTGGGGACCATATTACCCTCGTTGTCAGCGTACTGAGGGTACTCTTCTGCTGTAATATCTTCAACCTCAACTTCATCAACATCATTTAGTTCTTCATCACTGGTTGAATCAACTGTTGGAGCATCCTTGACAATTTCATCAGGATGAGTCTGAACATCTTTGCCAGTTGCTCGTTAGATAGGTCATGAATTATTTCCCCTTCTTCAGGGGTATAACTCACAGACCTTCTTATAATCCTTGCAGATCAAGAGTCATGGTTAGTTGAGTCTTGACTGTTGAAGGGGAGCAATGTCAAACTCATCCCTTTGATAGTTTGGATCTGTTTGATTTAAACATTCAACACATAAAACCATTAGTAAGTGATCAAACAGAATTATATCAACTTAATATATAAACATTCAACACAAAACCATTAGTAAGTAATCAACCAGAATTATATCAACGTAATATATAAACATTCAACACACTTGTTTTTTTTCATTCCATGATTCAATCACAAAATAAATAAATACATAAGACATCTAATCTGTACTTTTGTCTTGAATCCTGGGTCGTCGCTCGGAGGAGCAGAAGAGGTAGATGGCTGATCCTGTCGATCTTCGATCTTCGCTCTTGACCAGAAGAAGAGAGGCCGATGCAGCCGCATCCCCTCTTCTGCTTCGTCATCATCATCTCTACCTTCTGTCCTTTTCCTCTGTCTCTTCTTCATCCTCAGCATCTTCCCATCGTCATCATCATTTTCATCATGACCATCTCCATCATCCCCATCACCCTCCTTTATCTTCAACGGCTCATCCTTTGACCCCTTTAACCTCAGCATAATTGTTGTTGGTCGTCTCCAAATCCTCTATACGTTGGCTGATGGGGCTGCTGCTCCTGGAGTTGCGACATCTCACTCTCCTAGCATCGATTAGCTAGGTCTGCTGATCTATCATCCGAGCCTGCTCTGCCAACTGCTGAGACTGGGCAGCAGTCAGATCGGTCACTGGCGAATCTGCGCCGCTTTCTTCATCTGCAGCTAGCAGGCGCATCACCATATGTTTAAGCGCCGACAGCGCTCCTCTACCCCGATGTGAGGTAGAGTAGATCCATATACATGTGATGGCTGGGTTGAGGGTTCGGCATGATGTGAGGTGGTGGTGGTAGTAGCAGTGGTGAATATGGGTCGGTAAGCAGGTGCTGGTGATGTAGGTGTGAATGGTATGGGGTGGATGGGAAGGATACAGTGGTGGTAGGTAAGGTGGTGGCTGTGGTAGCAGTAGTGGATGTGGTGGCTGTGGTGATGGATGGTATGTCAGTGGAGGTGGTAGTGGTGGCTATGATGGTGGAAGTAGTGGCAGCAGTGGTAACGAAGGTCAGGCGACACGCTTCTTCTTCTTCAGTCCGTGTGGTTGAGCCATCCTCTTCCTCCTAGTCCCGGTGGAAGTGGATGCTTCCCCTGCAGCTCTGCCTACTGAACCCGGAGCATAGCTTGGGTCAGTCTCTCTCTAGTGGAGTCCGAGGGTGTTCACCAACCACCCTAAGCCCGTGTTCTGTGGGAACAACTTTGCTTCCACAGTCCTAGTGAGGGGCTCCTCATCCGAACTCCTCTTCTGATCACCAACAATGAACCCCTGATGGAAACCGGCCGTCTCAGCAACCTCTCCGGCAGTGTCAGACCCCGGGGAATAACATCTGACTCAGTGCCTCTTTGAGTAGCAGGCATATCATCCCGGCGTTGCCGCTGTCATATCATCAGAATCCATATCTGGTAGGAGCAACCTCTCATCATCGGAGTCGCTGTCATCGTTACGCCATTTGCGTCTGCCAGGTGCCACATACCTCTCGTTGGCCAGGTGGCCAATCAGTCTCTTCACTGGGGCTTTACCTGCTTTCCTGTAAACTCTCATCCTGCCCAGAGTAGTATCATCCATAATCTCTAAGGCCACTGCGTCATGACTCTCTTTGGGCAACTGTGGCAGCTTCTCGTTGAAGACGAGCTGTAAGAATCTGGGGTACATACAAAACCCCTCTTTTCCCTTGACCTCCAAGTTCTCCACTAAGTAGGAGAATATCATGCTGGAAAAACTGAAGGGTGGTTCAGAACCAGTGCCACGTAGGCATTTTGAATCTGGTCTGAGAGGTCGTCAAACCCACCCTCCTCGATGCAAACACACTTGAGGATCACGTGTGCTAAGTACTTGTACTGGGGGCTCAGGTTGCTCTTGTTGAGCACACCTGAGTTGATATCCCCAGCGTACTTTATCCTCAGAAAGCATCCTCTCACTGTCAACGGATGTAGTTTAGTAGGATGATCAGTGTCATCCCCAAACTCTAGGACCCTTGAATGTCGGCAGCAGAGATCTCAATATCATGGCCAATATAGAGTCCTAATACAGTACGGCTCACGAGAGCGGTCCCCGAGGCATTCTCCCAGAATGCTGATGATGGAGTGATCTATATGGCGTGCAAGGCGTGGAGATAGCCTTATGAATCCGGGACCGTCTCAGAAAGGCTATAATGTCAGTAAACTCAGCCCCGTTCCTGGTGGTGTGATCCAAATGGGCACAGATGTTGTGCTTTGGATTTGGACCACCTTTCTGCCATTTACCTGAAAACACAAGACATAGAACCATTAGTACAAGACATGAAAACTTCTGTTCTAAGTGTAAAGTTGAAAGTCATTTTGATTCATTCGTGCGAATGAATCATGCGACTGAAGTCAGTCGTCTGTTCTTTCATGCGACTGGACCCATTCTGGTCAATGTGACATGCGATTGGGTTCAGTCTGCTGACTGAGTCTGCGAATGGTTCAGTCGGCCGACTGAGATCAATCGTATGGTTCATTCGGCCGAATAACCCAATCGCCAGATTCAATCGTGCGATTGAAGTTCATCCGGACGACCAGTCGCCTGTCTCAGTTGTTCAGTCGCCTGTGGTTTGCGTCTTGATCAATACAAGTGATTTAACATGGATTACCGGTTCAATATACTCGCATTCTTGTTACTAATAACCTATCAACCTTAATTTTAACATTTTGCATAGTTGAAGTAGGTTATTAGGTCGCGTTCTGTCTGTTTCTGTTTTCGTTCGCATTTCACCACATTATGGTTCAATCCTTCTGATTTCAATGAAACAAGACTTCAATCTACTGTATAATGAATGGCGAACGTTAGTGAATCAAAAACAATGATAAACCAGTGCTAGTAAAATTTTGGCAGAGTAACGGTAGGGAGTGCGATTTAAGGGCGATTTGGGAGTGATGAGTGAGATGCGATCGACAGAGCCCTTTAAATACTAAATGGGCTCAGTCGGCCGACTGGCCTCAGTCTCCAGTTCATTCGGGCGACTCAGGCTCAATCGTACGATTAGCCCAACCAGTCGCATGCACTTGACCGACTGAGATTCAGTCGGTCGACTGGCTCAGTCGTGCCTTCATTCGCATGTTCAGTTGACCGAATGAGTTTCAATCGGTCGACTGACTCATTCACCCTCTTCCAATCGGTCGAATGGGCTATTCTGATGAGCCATTCGTGTTAGTGGAAGCCATTCGCATGGTTGGTCCATTCTCATGGTCAATCGTGCGAATGGGTCACACTTAGTTAATTTTCTGCCATTTATACCAATTACATTTAAGCCTTTTAAATAATTGAAATTAACGTTATGAGCCTTTGATCATTTCAGACATGATCATTTTATTTTGAAAGCATTTTGATCACCTCAGACGTGATCCTTTTAGACACTTTAGTCACCTCAGACGTGACCTTTTTAAAAGCACTTTGTCACCTCAAACGTGACTATTTTAAACTTTCGAAGCACATATGGTCATCTCAGACATGACCCTTTTAGTGATTTGATTTTTCTGATTTTCTGATGTAGCCCGACACACGCCTACAATTACAATTAAAACCAACTAACTAATTTAAAACCTTGAACTAATTTCATAACAAACTTATTTTGGCTTTTTGTGAGAGATAAATCCAGAGATTGATATCTACGAGATTTGGTTTGGGAGTAGAAGCTTTCAACTTAGATTGATCATATCGGACCAATTCAATTTTGGAAATACAGGTAGGTCAATCATTTGGGACTTGTTATTAAAACTTTTTGATGCTTAAATTCTCGGTGTTCATCCAGAGTCGTTAGCAACTTAAGGAAATCATACTGGAACTCTTAGATTTTCACATTGGTTTGAACTCTTGAGAATGTAGCCACTAAGATTGTCAGTATGTTTGTCCACTTAAATCCATACACAGACTTTTGACGCAGACTGGTGACTGATTTAGGTTTAATTTTTCCAACTAACATTTGTGGATCCCACACTTATATGGTAATCAACATTCCTCAGAAGCTTTTGAGCGGTCTACGGGTATTATTACAAGAAGAGACTATTCTTAGAGCTTTCAAAGAGAAGCCTGTCCTCAGGTCAGTGCCATCGCAACAGAGAGGCGGCAAACAACAATGAATTCTAGAATATCTAGGTTATGCTTATCCTCAGGTCAGTGCCATCGCACAGCAGAGAGGCACACAACCTATCTCCTTGTTAGAGCAGCTTATTTTATTTACACAATATGCACCAACAACATAAGTCATTAGCTTTATTGCATTTGTCTTTCATTTTTCTTGCTTTGCTCTAATTATGGTCATCCGCACACATTTGTGGCATTTAAATGCTCATTACCCCTTATTGGAATATATTTGATTGTGTTAACCAGTGATAAGATGGAAGCCCACAGTCAGTTGAACAACTTAGTTTGATCTTGAGATCACCAATCAGGTCTAATTGTCTATTGTGTTGAATCTACCAACATATCATTTGTGGTCTAGCAGCCTCTAAGTCTACTTTCTTTGTGTCACCTTAGGAGTTGCCAGTTTTCTATCATCTTCCTTTTATATTGCTTAGACTACACAGACTTATACTTTGAACTTTTGCATCTTTTCAAACTTAAATTTTAAAGTCCTCTTGATTTGTTCCTGTGTACTATCATTTTCCAAAGGTATTGAATCGGTATCACAGACACAATCTACCTTATTTCAGCTAGTTACCCCTTCTCCTCATTTTATTTATTTTTTAATGTTAACTTGCTGACATATTCCCCCTAAAATTCTAAAATCATTTCTGGTTTAATTATTTTGGATTTTAATAAACAGCAAAATAACATGAGTTTAAATATAACAGACGAAAATAAAACAGATAACATAAAATAAAATAAACTTTAACTAAACTACCTCGGACTACACATTATTATCATCAGGAATTACCTCACTTTCTTTTTAACGCGTTGACCTCTAGCAAATATTGAAAACGTGGTTTATCAAAGGCTTTAGTATAGAGGTCAGCGCGTTGAAAATCAGTATAATTTTAACCACATCAATTAAGTTCTTTTCAAAACAGTCTCTTATGAAGTGGTATTTAATACCGATGTGTTTGGTCTTAGGATGTTGAACTGGATTTTAGTTACTGCAATTGCAGCAGAGTTATCAACAAAAATAGGAGTAGATGAGAATTTTAAACCGTAATCCCGCATTTGCTGTTGAATCCAAATGATTTGTGAACAGCAACTTGCAGCAGCAACATATTCGGCTTCACAGGTTGACAATGCAACCGATGTCTGCTTCTACACTGCCAGGTAACTAATCTTCTCCCAAAGAATTGACACCCCGCTGATGTAGACTTGTAGTTCATCTTGCATCCCCCGTATCCGAGTCACTATACGCGGTAAGTTCAAAGTCATCATCATGAGGATACCACAATCCAAGTGTGGGTGTACCCTTCAGATAACGAAAAATCCTCTTGACCCGATCAGATGGTTGACCTTTGGTTTAGCCTGATATCTAGAACATAGACATGTAGCATACATAATATCAGGTCTTGAGGCAGTGAGATACATGAGGGATCCAATCATTCCTCGGTACATAGTGGCATCTACAAGATCTCCATTCTCATCAGGTGCTATATCATGATTCGTAGCAAGTGGGGTCCCAGCAGCAGAAGCATTCTCCATGTCAAAGCGACTGAGAATGTCTCTACATACTTGGTCTGATGTAGAAAGATCCCATTAGGTGTTTGATCCACCTGTAACCCGAGAAAGAACTTCATCTCCCCCATCGCACTCATCTCAAACTCTTCTTCATCACTGCTTCAAACTCTTTGCATAAGTCTTCGTTCTTTGACCGAAGATTATGTCATCAACATATATCTGTACAAGCAGTAGGTCGCCATCCTTTTCTTTAATAAACAGTGTACAGTCAATGACTCCCCTGCGAAAGCCGTGTTTCACAAGATGAGTCGAGAGTTTCTCATACCAAGCTCGAGGAGCTTGATGAAGCCCATATAAAGCTTTGTCGAGCTTGTAAACTCTATCCGATGATAAGGGTCTTCAAATCCCTCGGGTTGACTTACATAGACTGTTCCCTGATTTCCCCATGAAGGAATGCACTCTTCACATCTAATTGGTAGACTTTAATCTTCATGTACGATGCATAGGCAAGGAAGATACGAATAGCTTCCATCCTTGCCACGGGTGCAAACACCTCATTATAGTCAATCCCCTCGACTTGGCGAAAACCTTGAACCACCAGTCGAGCTTTGTTCCTGATAATGACTCCTTGGTCATCCTTCTTGCATTTTAGTACCCATTTGGTGCCAATGACTTTAGCACCTTGAGGTCTATCAACCAGAGTCCATACACCTAACTTCTTAAACTGCAGAAGTTCTTCTTGCATGGCACTCACCCACGCCTCATCATTTAGTGCTTCACTGATATATTTTGGCTCAACCTGCGAAACAAAACATCTATAAGCACCATCATGAATGTAACCTTTCTCCATAACTGAGGCGTAATCAGCTGAGTATAGCTGATTTGGGTTTGTACTCCTGATCTGACATCCAATAACATTGTCAAGGGGATGATAGACGTTTAGTCGTGATCCTGGAGTAGTAGGCACAGCCACCTCAGAACCGAGATTGTGAACATTTTGTTCTGCATCTGAGGAGGATGGAGTTTGAGGTTCCGAAGTCGAAGGTGCATCACTCATGGATGCTTGTGGACTTTCAGGAACTGGGACCTGTTCCTCCTGACTGTTCTGGTCATCTGCTTCAGTTTCATCTTCAGAGGAGGAGTCACTGTCATCGACTACCCCCCCTGACTGAGTAGATGATTCTCCCTGTGTGCTAGATGGTGTATTTAGAATATCATACATCATCCTAGTAGCTAACTCATCCTCCGAGGGAGAGAGAGGGATGTTGAAGGACTTGAAGAATCCATCATAATCGAAGAAGTATGCAGGTCCTTTGCCTGTAGGTGGTGTGGTATATCTCTGAACGTCGACATTACACCACACTTCTACAAGACCCGTTGAGTTATTGTAAACTCGCTTGTTCGGTATGTTGTATCCTAGAAAAATTCCTTCATCTGCCTTCTCGCTGAATTGCCTTCTTGTGTCTTCTTCAGAAGTGTACACGGCGCGCCAAAAGGTTCAAGATACTCCAAATTCGGTTTGCGTCTTTGTAGTATCATAACATGTCTTTCCGTGGCGCTTGACTATTAGGACTCGATTCAGTGTATAACACGCATTTGCCACCGCCTCATTCCAGAATTGGATAGGCAGTTTCGAGTCTGCCAGCATAGTCCGTGCTGTCTCTATCAAACTCCTGTTTTCTCTCAGCAACGCCATTCATCTGAGGTGTGTAAGCAGAAGTGAATTGATGCACAATTCCCTTCTCCTTGCAGTATGCCTCCATCCCTTGATTCTTGAATTCTGTCCCGTTGTCTGAGCGTACTTGTCTAACTTTTAGCTTGTAGAGAGATTCCAGTGTGGTTACTAATTCCTTGAATCTCCAATGTTTCTGATTTGGATTTTCAAAACATTACCCAAGTGAACCTTGAGTAGTCATCAGTGACCAAAAAACAGTACACGTCGCCTGCAATGCTCCTTGTACTAACTGGACCAAACAGATCCATGTGAAGAAGCTCAAGAGGAAGTTCTATTGAATGAACTTTCTTTTCCTTATGAGACTTCTTTGTCTGTTTGCCTTTCTTGCAAGCTACACAAAAGTCAGGAAGTTGGAAGTTCTTGACATTTACTCCTCTCACTAAATCCTTCTGAATCAAATGATTCATCTTCCTTTGACTAATGTGTCCCATTTCCTATGCCAGGAGATTGAATCTTTCTCAGTAGCTTTAGATAGAAAGCACTGAACCTCATGATCCGTTGTAGCAGCTGTTGACAGATCCAAGACATAAAGGTCTTTATATCTTGAAGCAGTCATCAGAACTTGGTCCTCTGGGATCATATATTCTTTCTTCAGCACGTAACACTTCTTGTTGTCGAAGATGACTCTAAATCCTTATCACAGATTGGGAAACAGAAAGTAAGTTGTTCTGAAGTTGTTGAACGTAGTTCACTTTATCAAACTTAACTTTCTGATTTCCCACTTCTCCCTGAGCTGTGATATAGCCTCCTTTGTTTCCTGCAAAGGAAACATGCCCTCCTTTTATTTGTTTGACGTTTGATAAAAGGGCTCTATTTCCTGTCATGTGCCTGGATGCTCCGCTGTCTATAATCCACGTGTTAGTCTCAGCGCTGTATCGAACACCTGCACATACAAAGTAAATGAATTAGTTTAGGTTAGGAACCAAGCTTTTACTGTCTTGGGTTTCCCAGAGGCATCACACATCATAAACTCCACCATTGACCCTTAGAGGGTGAAGGTAGCTCAGGTTCCTTCTTGTCATCAGTATCAGACACGTAGGTGGACTTTTCTTTCCATAAGCCAGATTTGTGCAATGCCTGTTTATGATAAACAGTCGTTGGCTTACAGGTTGGACTTTAGGTTCACTAGCTCTTCTAGGTGGAGTTAGAGAACTCTCTTAGAAGACCTAGGTCTAGAGTCCTGAAGATCAATCTTCTTCCTAGGTGTCTGATAGAAATGACAATAGGAAGCAATGTGTCCACATTCTCCACAGTTGTAGCATGACCTGCTATCAACTTTATGAGTAGACTTTCTTGTGGAGAAGTGCGTGACACTCTAGTAACATCAATCACTTTAGTTTTTGACTCTTGTATGTTTGATGTTTTCTCTGATTTAACAAAATTTACTGTTTTAACCTGTTTCACTTTTTGGTTAACTGGTTTTTGACTTGAAGCATGTGAGAAAGTAACATTTGAAGTCCTTTTAGGTTCTGATTTGACTCTGTTTGACCCTGACTTTAAGTTGACTTTTTCAAATTCATTTTCCAGATTAACACAAGGCAATTTACCCTTTGCCTTTGATGTGGCCTCCTTTTGTTTCTGTCCAGATTCAGTAGATGAAACATGAGGTGTCTGGATCAGTAACAAGAGGAGAAGTCACCACATGATCTTGATGGGGTTATTATTTACTGGTCTAGACTTAGTGTTCATCAAGGTCTCAGGTGGTGGTGGAACCACTTTGTAGCCTAATCCTCCCGTTATTCTTTCTTCACTAAGTGTTGAACTATGTGTGAAGAACTAGTCCAACTATGCAGTTTCTGTTTTAATGAGTTAACTTCTACTTCTAGAACTGTTTTGCTTCTTAGTTCTTCTAGGGAGTTTAGATAGTACCTAATGTCATTTGCTTGGTTAAAGGCCACTACTTCGGTTTCCCTAAGTTGTTAGTCAATAGGTCTATCTTTTCTTTATAACTGTGCTCATTTTGTTTAGTACTCTATTAGCTTCAGTGCACAGTCGTAAATCTTTACTAAGTTATCATTATGATCTAATAACCTAGCAAATTTTCCATCTATGCTATTCCTAAAAGTATCACAATCAGAACAAGCATGATTATTAAACATTGGTCAGTAGTACTTACCTGAGTTGGTTCAGAAGAGTTAGCCATCAGTGCAGCATCAGATGTCTCTGGTTCTGGTGATTCTGACTTTCTGTCTCTCTGACGTGGAAATCTCCTCATTTGGCTTGTAACTGACCTCGGCTGCAGTTGTTTCTTCACTATGTGACATTGCTATCTCAACTGCTAGATCCCCTTCACTCGCAGAATCATCATCAATATTTCAACACTGGCAATGTTAGATTCTCTGGTGAGACAAACCTAAAACTCCAATCCTGTCCTTCATCATCATGAGCAGTCAAGGCTTTTGGATCCTTGTTTGATGAAGTAGAACTGGAGGCTTGCTTGTCTTGGCGAGTAAAGGATGAGAACGGGTTCCCATTACCCGTTTCTTTGGCTTGACACATTCTCTTTTGAAGTGCCCCTTCTCTCACAGTTGAAGCAGGTCACTTGCTCTTGTCAAAGCCAAATGTGGTATCCTTAGTAGCTATCAAGTTCTGTCCAGTCTTCTTAACAAACTTCTTCGCCCTTCGGACAGCGCTAGCTAAGGCCCACATTATATCCTCTCAAGCTCCATTTCATCCACCTGCTCGTAGTCCTCATCTGCCAGATGGCAGTTTCCAATCTTCCGGCAACAAGTCCATCATATGAATGAACACTGCTGCTAAAGATCCATATGCTCTCGAGCTACTTCTACGGTCACATTACCGAGGTTCTCGATCTTCAGTTTGGTAGCACTTGCTTCTGATCCAATATGATGGGTACAGGACGACCCAGACGTGTCTGATCCAGAAAGAGAAGCATGTGAAGGACCTGACGAGCTAGACACAAAAGCAGTCTGGAGTGGTGCTCCAGATGTCTTAGCTTGAGGCGTGGCGTTGTATAAAGCTGGATTTTGTGTGTACGAAGACTTCTGAGCTCTATACTTCATCCTTAGTGCTTCTTCCCGCAACTTAAGAATGAAGTCATTTATATCCAGCTTTACAAGCATTCCATTCTGTCTCAGGTTAGACACGAATGTAGCCCACTTATCAGGCAATCCGTCTGCGAAGTTGCTTACTTTCTCTTCCATAGTCGTTTCCACTCCATGTGTATGCAATTCGCTCATCAAGTGGTAGAATCTGTCTATGACTTCGTCTAAACTTTCATTACCAATCGATGAGAAGTTATCGAATTCCTTCTTTAACTCCTTTGCCTTGATTGCCTTCAATGACGCATTCCCATCATATCTCTTCTCTAGCTCATCCCACAGTTTCTTGGACTGCTTGTTCTCTGAATACTGGTGGAATATGTCTTTGGGGATAGACTGAGTGATCAATGCATAAACTCTTTTCTCTGCATTGTACTTTTTTCTGTGCGTCTGTCATCCCGCTTAATGTTAGCTTAACTCCATCAGCTCCCACCGGTGTACTATAACCGATCTCAATGGCTTCCCACAGATTAGGATCCACTCCATTAAGGTAGATCTCAAAACGTTGTTTCCAGTGGGGAAACTCATCTAAAGTCAAAAGCTTTGGTGGTTTATTGTGATTACCCACCTCACTCTCAAGCAACAGCAGGTTCTGTATCCTTGAGTCCTTCCCAGCAGTAAAGGCTGACATCTGATCTTCCATGACTAATAAACTTAGAATCTAATCAAACAAACTTTCACTGATGCGACTGAAGGATGCGAATGATCTAATCGTGGTATGTATAACTCTGCGACTGGTTCAATCGTGCGGCTGAACTGGGCGATTGGTTCAGTCGGGCGAATGAATCTGGTGCGTATGAGCTATGCGAACGAACGGTTCAGTCGGCCGAATGAGGGTGCGACTATGTCCAATCGTGCGTATGAGCAATGCGAATGGAGTCCAGTCGTGCGAATGAGTCACTCGTGCGACTGAAGCTGGTTTTGCGAAAATTTCTAGGTTTGACGGGTTTCAGCCGTAAAGATTCGAAATTTCACAAGTTCTAATCGCCTAAGTCCGTAGAAACCAAACTTCGATGAGCAGGGAACTTCCAAGATCACTTTTGATGCCAAAGATTGCGTTTTTAGTGCAAAAACACAACTTTTATGCAATCTTGATTGAATCAACACGTAATCAAGAGTCAAGCTCTGATACAAATTGGACGTCTGGATCGGTAAACATCGAGCTGTTCTTGACGGAAGGATAAACAACAGCACAAACAAAAAGTCAAATATAATACGAACTATAATTGAATGGTTTCATTGATATAAACCTAACGATTACAAGTTCGTTACAACATAAGAATCAAGACTCTTGGCAAGGGGAAGTCGAGCATGATCTCCCCTCTCATCCAGCGCCCTGGCTCGGGAAGACTCCTATCTAAACCCCCTCTCTCTTACACATTAAAACTGGTATATAGGCCTCGGCCCATGTCAGATGCGACTGAACCATTAGTGCGATGGGACCATGCGTATGGTCCAATCGTACGACTGGACCATGGGTATGGTTCAATCGTACGACTGGACCATTCTTATGGTTCAGTCTTACGAATGGCCCAATCGCATCTCTCAGTCGCACGGCTGGTCCATTAGCATGGCTCAGTCGTACGACTGAGTCTCATTCGCATATGCTCCTACGAATGACCCAGTTTCATGTGTTTACAACATATCAGGTGTATTACATATAAGCCTAGACTATTCGACAAGCGACGGACACACTATATCTGACTATATATGCTCCAACACGCTTTAGTCACCACCACCTCCCGCTCGTCATACAGCCTCCCTGCCAAATCAACCGCCGACCTAAACGTGCTTGGTCGGGCGACGATCATATGCCGGCGAACATCCACTGGTAAACCCTGAATGTACCTCTTGATTTTCGAGACAGAGGCGTCACCTGATCAGGCACGAGTCGTGCCATTTCATTAAACTTGGTGGTATACTGCTGGTGTGTCATGGTTCCAGCCTCCAACTGCAAAAACTCCCTTTCTAACTTATCCATTTCCCTATGAGGACAGAACTCCTCAATCACCATCTTCTTCAACTCAGGCCATTTCATTCTCCCAATTGCCCGATTACCCTCTGCTTGGACAATGTTGTCCCACCAACATAGTGCCGAGTCCACAAATGAGTGAGTGGCAAACTTCACCTTCTGATCTTCCCGACACTCGCTGATATCGAGAACGGCCTCCATCTCTCTCACCCATCGGTGAGCAGCGGTAACATTGCCATTACCGTCAAAAGTAGGGGGATTGCATCTCATAAATGCCCCGTAGTTATATCCTCGCACTGCCTCTGGCACAGGCTCTTCTTCTTCCTCTTCATCATCAGCGTTTCAGGCTCTGGGTGTTCCGTTCTCCAGAGGATCTGTTTCTTTCTTTTCTTTCCCCTTCTCGTACAGCCTTAATAACTTCAGTCACCACAGACGGTAAGATTGTCTGCATGACCTGATGGACTTCTTCTACAACAGCCTCCTTTACTGAGGCTCTCAGATTGGCGCTTTCATCGCCACCCTCCGGATGAGGGGTCTCTGGTTCTTCATGAACCACCCTCTCAACTCTGGATCTCCCTCTCTTGGGTCGTGGTTCAGCACCGTGACCTCCACCCCTAGAAGCTTTCGAAGATCTACCTCCGGCCATCACACGCACACTGAAAGATTCAAACACCAACACGATCATTCAAGGAAACAACTCAGTTTATGTCAAGTATAGTAAGTCCCTAATTACAGTGGCCAGTTGTGATTAGCCACTTACTTTACTCTTCATACCCCAAGTATTACCTGTCCTGACTACATCAGTATTTAAATCTACATACAACACATAACACATACCATGCGCACATAAAACCGGTTAACTTTACGAAAATACCCGATGGCACGCAGCTACTCAGATTGGCATCCCATTCCCTTTCCGTCCCATTCTCAGTTTAAGATTAGGTTTATTTTGAAAATTTACCCATTTCACTTAAACTTTGGCTCTGATACCAACTTGTAAGGCCCCGTTCCCGGGACGCTTACAGCTGGGTTCTCATCGCACATAAAACATATAATTACATTTGTGTTCATAAATCGCAGCGGAAAACTAAAACAATCTTTCATTTCCATGTAAATGCTTTTGCAAGTTAATACAACATTCATTACAAAATAGCTTGTTCGCATTACAATGCAAAAACATTAATCAAAAGAATGCCATCCCCAAAGAGCTGAGTAGCTTCACGGTGTGCCATCCTCAGCAAACATTACCTGCCAACTGGAAAACATATAAAAAGTCAGCGTTGCTGAGTGAGTTCTAGTTTTATTACAAAACATACTTTACCTTCACATAAAACCATTCGTTACTTTTACATGATCACACATCGTACGTACACATAGATAATATCATTATTATCTTCTTCATTCATTCATTCGTTCATTCGTTCTTTATGACTTTACTTGCGCATCGGACATCATCCGTACCAATACCATGTGCTACACCCCGGTTAGTCGTAGCTACCGGGCCGAAGTCAATAAATGAACAGCTAAACGTATGCCACAGTACTAGGAGTAACCATCAGTCTTAGCTACTGGGCCGAAGTCAATAAATGAACAGCTAAACTTATGCCACAGTACTAGGGGTGAGCGGTAGAGGTTCTACATTAATGGTCAATCACAAAGAAGGACCCGTTATCCGATGCGTGCAAGACGTTTCATTCGTTCATTAATGCATGCATTCAACATCGTGTTCCTCTTTCATTATCTTTCACTTTACGTTACATAATACTTTGTTCATTCCTTATCATAACACGTAAAGTCATGGAAGATAAACATACATCATAATAAGGAACATAACACACACAGTCATCATTATCATACAGGGCAACACCATACATACATAACGTGCATAAACTTGCAACATCATCATCATCATCATGCCCAACATGCTTTTATGGGGACCTTTACGTCAAAACTTACATCTGCACTTCCCCCAAAAGTCAGAAGTCAATCTATACCTTCCTCGGGTACAACAGCCCTATTCGGGCGTATGGACACCCTTCAGTCGCATGGCCTCCATGCGACTGAACATCATGCGATTGAACTCAAGCGGATGAACATTTAGGCGAATAAACATCCACTCGTGCGAATGGACAATGCGGATGGACCTCATGCGAATGGGATTAATACGGATGAGCACTTATGCGACTGGACCTTCAGTCGTATGACCTCCATGCGACTGGCCTTTCAATCATGCGAATGGACCTTCAATCGTGCGAATGGACCCCAATCGCACCCTAATCGGCCGTATGGCCTCCATTCGGCCTCCAGTCGGTCGCCTAGCCCTAACTGATGCAGAATGCAGTTCATCCCGACTGTAGCCGAGGGTTTTCGGCCTCCAAACTCATCTAAACCCATTTTAAGCCCAAATCGACCATCCTAAACCTTAGGAATGCATACCATAACACCATACAAGCACATGCACGCCCAAAAACATACACGAAACGCATCACACACATCACACCCAAATGGGTCAAACACATACACATACAAAAACGGGTTTTTATGCTTTCCAGCCCCAAAATCGTTTGAAAACAAGTAAAAGTGGGGTTCTAGAACTCACACAAACGAGCAAAACGTTAAGGGCTTCGATTTGGCTTGCTTCACGACGATTTTGGCGACCCGAACCAACCCGAATCGGCACTTTTCCTCTTTTTCTCTTCTTTCTCTCTTCTCCCCTTTCTTTGGCTGATTTGTGAGTGTGGGGGAGAGGGTAAGGGCTGCCCTCTCCCTTATATACTTCCCCCTCACCCGACTTTCTTTCGTTGGCGAGTTTGGTCCCTCGACTTTGGACTTTATTTTCTTTTATTTCTTCACCGGCTTCAAAATAATAAATATTCGGGTGTTACATTTTTGTGCATTCTTACAGGAAATTATCTTCATAGCACCTTTAGGTTTCTCACCATATACACAAAGTGTTCTATTAGTCAGAGGAATTCTTACCATTTTCTTGCCACATACTATCTCAGTCTGATTTTTACTTAACGAATCCATTCCCACAACAATATCAAATCCTCCTAGATCAATAGGAATCAAATCTATATTGAAACAATATTCATCTAAATTTATAGTACAGTTAGCAATGATTTCACAAGCTTTAATTATTTTACCATCAGCTAATTCTATCGTATATTTTTGATTTAGCTTTTCTGAGGTTAAGTTAAGTAATGGTCTAGATGTGTTTGACACAAAACTACGGGTTGCTCCCATATCAAATAGTACGGTAGCATACTAATTGTTTATAGGAAACGTACCCGTTACAACCTCTGGTTCGTGTTGAGCTTCTTCAGCTTGTATTACAAAAGCTCTTCCTCTAGGGTTGTTTTGGTTGACCGGAGCCTTACCCTTCAGCTGTGGACATTTATTTTGAAAGTGGTCTTTGTCACACTTAAAGACCTATTAAATAAATCAAGTTGAAATGGTAAGGGATAAAGCCAATAATATAAACCTATATTAATATAATTGAGTTGTTGAAGGGTTGAAATGATAAATTTTAATTTAACATTGAAGACCATGATTTGTGAGAACATAATATGCATCAACTTATAGTATTTGAAGCATTACTACTTGTACTTTACTATACATGTAGTTGGATTTTGTAATAATATATAATAGTGCAGACCAACATTAGACTAATGTTAGCAATTTTTCATTTCTGATTATCAAACTTGTAATTTGATCAAACAATATGAACTACTTATGTAAGTTTATCATTAATAAATTTGTTCTATCCATTCTTATCATTATAATGATTGAAGATGAATGTTAACTAAAAATAAAAATAAATGTTAGAGTTTGCACACCGAAGCCATAAAGAGTCATCCTGTTTTTCTTGGGTAACACATCAATATCACTTTAATTTTTCTCATTTCCCTCATTTTTCTCATCATCTTTTAGAACTCTGAAAGCTCATTCAATGTCTTTTCTTGTCGCTTCTTGCGCTATCTTAAATAACTATTATGGAAGATTGTTTTTGGGTGGTTACAACAACAATTTAACCATCATTGTCCGGTTTGAGTATATCCCTTGATCGGCTGAATAACACCCAAAGTTATATTCAATACTATTTACCATAAATGGATGGACGCTTTAAGGCGGTTTCACAAATAACATCACTGAACAAATGTGATTTGTCAAGGACATTAATATTATTATTAGCTCAGAAGGTCCCAGAAAATGCATGTCAAATCCATAAATCCATAGATGCTATTGCTTCAAGTATTATCGTCGGTTGCTTATAATCACTCTCATGTATTGCCCTCACCATTCGATTGCACAATTCCTCTACTCTCAGTACATACAATCTAAGCTCCTCACATCCCTAGAAACCATATCATTACTCATGTGCGGTGTATAAAATATGTGAGTCATTGTAAGTCGATGTATGAAGAGATATTCATTCGAATATAAAATAATAATGCAATCAAAAAAGTGTTGCAAATAGTCATATGATATTC
This sequence comes from Flaveria trinervia, assembly GCA_025506515.1. Classification (NCBI taxonomy): domain Eukaryota; kingdom Viridiplantae; phylum Streptophyta; class Magnoliopsida; order Asterales; family Asteraceae; genus Flaveria; species Flaveria trinervia. The sequence continues at coordinate 80,548,474 of CM046452.1, read as the reverse complement.
TCTCAGACATATT